>CM038214.1:33722407-33804868 GCA_021442155.1 Cymbidium sinense
TCTAAAACCTAAATCTAAAATAAAAATAAAATAAAAAAAAAAATAAAATAAACCTAAACCTAAACTAAAAATAAATAAAACCTAAACCTAAACCTCAAATAAATTAAACTTAAACCTAAATCTAAACTAAATAAAATAAAATTATCAAAAAATAAACCTAAACATAAAAATAAACCTAAAATAAAAACCAATAACCTAAACCAAAAAAAATAAAATAAAAACCTAAACCTAAACCTAAAAATAAAAAATAAAAAATAAAACCTAAACCTAAAAAATAAAATTAAAAATAAACTCAACTAAAAAATAAATCTAAACCTAAACCTAAACCTTAAAAATAAACTAAAATAAAAACCTAAACTAAGATAAATAAACCTCAAATAAATAAACTAAATTAAATAAAATAAAATATAAACCTAAAAAAAATAAAAAGAGTAAATTAAAATAAATAAAAAATAAACTAATTATACTAAATAAACCTAAACTACCATTTACTAAATTTAAAAAAAAAATAAAACCTTAAACCCTAAATCCTAAACCCTAAACCATAAACCTTAAACCCTAAACCCTAAACCTTAAACCCTAAACCCTAAACCCTAAACTTTAAACCCTAACCCTAACCCTAAACCCTAAAACCCTAAAAGCATAAACCTTAAAATGCTAAACCCTAAACCCTAAACCCTAAACCCTAAACCTTAACCCTAAACCTAAACCTTAAACACCAAACCCCTAAACCTAAACCTAAGGTAAGTAAATAAATTAAAAATAAACATAAACCTAAAACTGATAAACCTAAGCCCTAAGAATGGGCGTAACTATGACAAGAAGAACATCACCGCCAACTGACTCGCCTAGATCTTATGGTGAGGTTAAGGCGGGGCGCCATCTAGGTGGTGGTGGCAAAGTGGTGGTTATGAGCGAAGAGAATGAGGTTACACCCGTGGTTTTGGCAGAGGGAGAGATCGGGATATGATGGGGGATCCCGCTACTTGAGAGGACGGGGTGGTTCTGATGAGAACTGGAGAAATTTAAGAGTGGTTGATCCGATCTACTTATGGAACTGTGTCTTTATAGTAGAGACGGTTCTAGTTATGTAAGGGTTCGGATTTACTATATCCGTGCTCATTTTTGAACTCTGTAGCCAACTATGTCTTAGAAAACATGGTGTGTTACTTAGTTGATGAAATCCAAAAGAAGAAATATTGAATTTGAATTTATTCTCTATTTAAAAAAAACCAAAAACCCTAAATCCTTAATTAAACCATAAACCATAAACCTAAAACCTAAACCTAACCCTAAACAAAAAAACCAAACCCTAAACCCTAAACCTAAAACCCAAAAAATACTAAACCCTAAACCCTAAACCCTAAAACCTAAACCCTAAACCCTAAACCTAAATCCTAAACTCTAAACCCTAAACCCTAAACCATAAACCCTAAACCCCAAACCCCGAACCCAAAACCTTAAACACTAAATAAACCCTAAACCCTAAAAAGCTAAAAACCTAAACCTAAATGAAATAAAACCTAAAAATAAAAAAATAAATAAACCTAAACCAAAATATAATAAAAAATAAAATAAAATAAAATAAAAACATAAACCAAAACCTAAACCTAAACCTAAACCTAAAAAGAAAATAAAATAAAAAATAAATAAAAACCTAAACTAAACTAAAAAATAAAAAACCTAACTAAAATAAAAACTAAACCAAAAATAAAAAAAATAAAATAAACCTAAAATAAAATAAAATAAAACTAAATAAAACCTAAACCTAATAAATAAACCTAAAATAAATAAAAAATAAACCTAAACCCTAAACTAAAAAAACCTAAAAGTAAAATAAAATAAATTAAACATAAACCTAAACTAAAATAAATAAAACATAAACCTAAACCTAAAATAAACTAAACCTAAACCTAAACCTAACTAAATAAAATAAAATAAACTAAAATAAACCTAAACTAAAAAAGTAAAACATAAAATAAACCTAAAATAAAACCTAACACCTAAACCTAAAAAAAAATAAAACATAAAATCCTAAACCTAAACCTAAAATAAAACATAAAGCTTAAACCTAAAAAATAAAATAAAAATAAAACAAAACCAAAAAATAAACCAAAATCTAAAGCTAAACCTAAACTAAAATAAATAAACTAAACTTAATAAAAAATAAAATGAACTAAATAAAAATAAAATAAAAAAATAAAAATAAATAAAAATAAACTAAATAAACCTAAACCTACCGCTTTACAAAATTTAAAAAATAATAATAATAAAAAAAAAACAAACAAAAAAACCTAACCATAAACCCTAAACTAACCCTAAACCAAAAACCTAAACCCTAAACCTACAACCCTAAACCCTAAAACCCTAAGCTTTAAACCCTAAACCCCAAACCCTAAACCCTAAACCCTAAACCCTATAACCTATAACCCTAAACCCTAAACTCTAAACCCTAAACCCTAAACCCTAAATCTTAAACCTTAAACCCAAAAAAACCTAAAACCTAAACCTAAAGTAAATAAAACCTAAAACTAAAATAAATAAATAAAACCTAAATATAAATAAAATAAATAAAATAAATAAAACCTAAACTAAAACCTAAACCTTAACCTAAACCAAACCTAAAAATAATATAAACTAAAAAAATTAAAATAAATAAAACTTAAACAAAACTAAAAAATAAAATATACCTAAAAAAAACCTAAATAAAATAAAACTAAACATAAAATAAAATAAAATAAACATAAATATAATAAAATAAAAGCTAATAAAAAAACATAAACCTAAAATAAACCTAGAAAAGTAAAACTAAAACCAAACCCTAAACTAATAAAACCTAAACCTAAAATAAATAAAATAAAATAAAATAAAATAAATAAACCTAAATCTAATCTAAAATAAACTAAACATAAACCCTAAACTAAATAAATAAAATAAAAAAAAATAAACCTAAACCTAAATGAATAAATAAACCTAAAAATAAACCTAAACCAAATAATAAAATAAAAAATAAAACAAAAAAATATACATAAACCTAAACCTAAAAAATAAACCAAAATAAAACCTAAAAAAATAAATAAACCTAAATTAAATAAACTAAACTAAATAAAAACAAAAATGAACCTAAATAAAATAAAATATAAAATGAACTAAAATAAATAAATAATAAACTAAATAAACTATAAACCTAAACTTACCATTTTACTTAATTTAAAAGAATAAAATAATAAACTTAAATAAACCCTAAACCACAAACCCTAAATAAAACTAAACCTAAACCCTAAACCCTAAACCCCAAACCTAAACCTAAACCCTAAACCCTAAACCCTAAATCTTAAACCCTAAAACCCTAAACCCCAAACCCTAAACCCTAAACTAACCCTAAAGCCTAAACCCTAAACCCTAAACTCTAAACCCTAAACCCTAAACCCTAAACCTATACCCTAAACCCTAAATAAAATAAATTTAAAATAAAATAAATTATAAACTAAATAAAAACCTAAACCTAAATAATAAACCTAAAAATAAAACCTAAAAAAATAAAAAAAAAAAATAAAACCTAAACCCTAAACTAAAAAAACCTAAACCTAAAATAAAAAATAAAATAAACCTAAAAAACTAAAATAAACTAAACTAAAATAAATAAAACCTAAACCTAAACCTAAAATAAACTTAGGATAAACCTTAAACTAAATAAAATAAAATAAACTAAAATAAACCTAAACCTAAACTAAAAAAATAAAACCTAAAAAATAAACAAAAAATAAAAACCTAAAACCTAATCCTAAAAAAATAAAAAAAAATTAAACCTAAACTAAAAAAATAAAATAAAATAAAACTAAACTAAAAAATAAACATAAACATAAACCTAAACCTAAAAAAATAAAATAAAATACCTAAACTAAAATAAATAAACATAAAATAAATAAAGTAAACTAAATAAAAATAAAATATAAACCTAAATAAAAATATAAAATAAACTAATAAACCAAATAAACTAAACCTATTTTACCTAATGTTTTTTTTAAAAAAAAAATAAACCATAAACCTTAAACCTAAACACTAAATACCCTAAACCTAAACCCTAAACCTAAACCTAAAATAAGTAAAATAAAACCTACACTAAAAAATAAACCTAAAAATAAAACCTAAAGTAAATAAAAATAAAAAACATCCCTTAACTAAAAAAAAACCTAAAATTAACCTAAACCCTAAAACCTAATAAACATAATCCCTAAGAATAAAAGACCTTGATGGAAACATCACCATCAACCAGCTTAGTCTAGATCTAGCGGATAAGGCTAAGGCAAAATCAAATGGTGGTGGGGATCTAGAGGTACCTGGATATGGAGGTGGTGGTCGAGTAAGGGTGGTTATGGACAAAGGAGGTTATACCGTGGTGGTAAAGAGAGATCGAAATGATGGTGGATCCTAAGAGGTCATGGTTTTGTTGGGAACTAGAAACTTAAGAATGATTCGACCGCTACTTATGAACTATGTCTTTATAATGACGCTAGTTATCTGAGTTTTTGATTTCTATGCATGCTAATTTTTTGAACTATGTCGCCACTTGTGTCTTAGAAAATTGGTGTTATTTGGTTGATGAAATCAAAAGAAGAAATGTTGAATAATTTGTCTGTTTTTAAAAAAAACCAAAACCCTAAATCCTTAACTAAAACCTAAACCTTAAACCTAAAATTAAATAAATAAAAAAAACCCTAAACCCTAAACTAAAATGCTAAAACCTAAACCCTAAACCCTAAACCCTAAACCTAAAACCTAAACCCTAAACCCAAAACCCTAAACCCTAAAATAAACCCTAAACCATAATCCCTAAAAACCAAAACCCTAAACCATAAACCCTAAACTAAAACCTAAACCTAAACTAAATAAACCTAAAAATAAAATAAATAAAACCTAAACCAAAAAATAAAATAAAATAAAACTAAACTAAAACCTAAACTTAAACCTAAACCTAAAAAAAAGAAAATAAAAAATAAATAAAAACCAAAAATAAACTAAAAAATAAAAAACCTAAATAAAATAAAAATTGAACCTAAAATAAAAATAAAATAATCCTAAAATAAAATAAAATAAATAAAACTAAACCTATAAATAAACCTAAGATAAAATCTAAACCATAAACTAAAACCTAAACCTAAAATAAAATAAAATAAACTAAACCTAAACTAAAATAAACTAAACCAAAATAAATAAACCAAACCTAAACCTAAACTAAATAAAATAATATAAATTAAAATAAACCTAAACTTAAACTAAAAAATAAAAAACCTAAAAATAAACCTAAAATAAAAAAACCTAAAACCTAAACTTAGAAAATAAAAAATTAAAACCTAAACCTAAACCTAAATAAAAAAATAAAACCAAAACCTAAAAATAAAATAAAAAAAAACTAAACTAAAAAAATAATCCTAAACCTAAACCTAAACCAAAAAAAATAAACTAAAATAAAACCTAAACTAAAATAAATAAACTAAATTAAATTAAAAATAAAATAAATAAAATAAAAAATAAAAAAATAATAAATAATAAACTAAAATAAATTAAAAATATTAAATAAACCTAAAAATCCAAAAATAAAATAAAATAAAATAAATAAACCTAAAATAAACCCTAAATAAACCTAAACCTAATAATAATAAATAAACCTAAACCTAAACTAAACCCTAAAATAAAACCCTAACCCTAAACTTAAATAAACCCTAAAATAAAACCTAAACCTAAACCTAAACCTAAACCTAACTAAAATAAAAATAAACCCTAAACTAAATAAACCCAATAAACCCTAAACCCTAAACTAAACCTAAATACTAATAAAATAAACCTAAACCTAAACTAAATACTAAACCTAAACTAAACCTAAACTAAACCTAAATAAATAAATAAACAAAATCCTAAAATAAAATAAACCTAAACTAAATAAAATAAAAAAAACTTAAATAAATAAAATAAAATAAAAAACAATATAAACCTAAAATAAACCTAAACCTAAACTAAATAAAATAAAATAAAAATAAACTAAACTAAAAAATAAATAAAACAAAATAACTAAATAAAATAAACCTAAAATAAAAACTAAATAAAATAAAACTAAATAAAATAAAATAAAATAAGTTAAAAAATAAAATAAAAATAAATAAAAAAAACTAAAAAATAAACCTAAAAATAAATAAAAAAATAAACATAAACTAAACCTAAAATAAATAAATAAATAAATAAACTATACTAAAAAATAAAAACTAAAATAAACAAAACTAAACCTAAACCTAAATTAAACTATACCTAAACCATAAACTAAGTAAAATAAAATAAAATAAATAAACCTAAACTAAATAAATAAAACCTAAATTAAACATAAAAAAATTAAATAAAAACCTAACATAAACCTAAAAATAAAAATAAACCTAAACTAAAAAAATAAAATAAAAAATAAAACTAAACTAAAATAAACATAAACCTAAACCAAAAAATAATAAAATAAAAAACCTAAACTAAAATAAATAAATAAACTAAATAAAAATAAATAAATTTAAATAAAAATAAAAAATAAAAAATAAAATAAATAATAAACTAATAAACTAAATAAAAAAATACTAAACCTAATAAAAAAATAAAAATAAAATAAAATAATAATAAATAAATTAAATAAACCTAAACCTAAACCTAAACTAAATTAAACTAAAAAAAACCTAAACTAAAAAAATAAAAAACCTAAACCTAAAAAAAAAATAAAAATAAAACTAAACTAAAAAAAACCTAAACCTAAAAAAATAAACTAAAATAAAAAAAACTAAAATAAATAAACCTAAAATAAATAAACTAAACTAAATAAAACTCAAAAATAAACCTAAATCAAAATAAAAATAAATTAAACTAAAATAAATAAAAAATAAACTAAATAAACCTAAACATACTAGTTTACTTAATTTAAAAAAATAATAAAATAAAATAAAATAAAAAAACCCTAACCCTAAACCCTAAACCCTAAACCCTAAAAGAAACCATTAACCCTAAACTCTAAACCCTAAACCTACAACCCTAAACCATAAACCCTAAACCCTAAACCCTAAACCCAAATCCCTAAAACCTAAACCCTAAACCCTAAAAAACCCTAAACACTAAACCCTAAATCCTAAACCCTAAAAAATAAATAAACCCTAAACCTAAACTAAAACCTAAACCTAAACTAAAAAAAAAATAAAAAAATAAAAAAAAAATAAAACCTAAACCTAAATAAATAAATAAAATAAAATAAAATAAAAACTAAATTAAAACCTAAAGCTAAACCTAAAATAAAATAAAATAAACAAATAAAAAAATTAAACTAAAATATAATAAATGAAAACATAAAGTAAAAAAAAAAAATAAAATAAACCAATAAAAAACCTAAATAAATAAACTAAAATAAAAAATAAAATAAATTAATAACTAAATTAAAACATAAACTTAAAAAATAAACTTGAAAAGAAAACCTAAAAATAAATAAAAAATAACATAAACCCTAAACTTAAAAGAAAAAAATTAAACCTAAAATAAAAAAATTAAATAAACAAATAAAATAAACCTAAACCTAAAATAAAATAAACTAAAAATAAACCTAAACATAAACTAAAAATAAAAAAAAATAAACCTAAAATAAAACCTAAACCTAAACCTAAAAAAAATAAAAAAAAAACATAAACCTAAACCTAAAACCTAAACATAAAATATAAAATAAAAATAAAACATAATAATAAAACATAAACCTAAACATAAAATGAACTAAAATAAAATTCTAAACCTAAACCTAAAACCCAAAACCCTAAAATAAAACCAACCTAAAAAAAACTAAACCCTAAACCCTAATTAAACCATAAAACCCTAAACCCTAAACCCTAAACCTAAACCTAAACCTAAACCCTAAACCCTAAACCCTAAAACCCTAAAAAAAAAAACCCCAACCCTAAACCCTAAACCCTAAAACTAAAACCTAAACATAAACTAAATAAAAGATAAAAATAAAATAAAAAAAACCTAAACCAAAATAAAATAAAGAAATAAAATAACATAAGATCATAAAGTAAACCTAAACCTAAACCTAAAAAAAATACAATAAAAAATAAAAACTAAGCTAAAATAAAATAAATAAAAACCTAAACTAAACTAAAAAAAACTTAAATAAAATAAAAACTAAACTTAAAATAAAAATAAAATAAACCTAAAATAAAATAAACCTAAATTAAAATAAATTTAAAATTAAATAAAAACCTAAACCTAAATAATAAACTTAAAAGTCAAACCTAAAAATAAATAAAAAATGAAACTGAAACCATAAACTAAAAAAGAAACCTAAACCTAATATAAAAAAGTAAGTAAACCTAAACCTAAACCTAAAATAAACTAAACCTAAACCTAAACCTAAACTATATAAAATATCATAAACTAAAAATAAAACCTAAACTAAAAAATAAACCTAAAAAATAAACCCAAAATAAAAACCTAAAACTAAACCTAAAAATAAAAACATAAAATCTAAACCTAAAAAATAATATAAAAATAAAACTAAACTAAAAAATAAACTTAAACCTAAACCTAACCATAAAAAATATACTAAAATAAAAAGCATAAACTAAAATATAAATTAAACTAAATAAAAATAAAAATAAACTTAAATTAAAATAGAAAATAAATAAACCAAAAAAAAAAATTAAAAACTAAACTAAATAAACCTAAGCCTTTTACTTAATTTAAAAAAATAAAAAATGAAAAAACCCTAACCCTAAACTCTAAAACTAACCCCAAACCATAAACTCTAAACCTTAAACTTACTACTCTATACCCTAAACCCTAAACCCTAAAAACTTAACCTTAAACAAAACCTAAACTCCTAAACCCTAAACCTAAAACTAAACTATAAACTATAAAAAACCTAAACCTAAACCCTAAAACTAAACCTAAACCCTAAACTAAACCTAAACCTAACTCCTAACCCTAAACTTAACCCTAAACCTAAACCTTAAACCCTAAACCCTAAATATTAAACTTAAACCTAACCTAAACCTAAACTAAAACTATAAATAACCAAGCCCTAAACTTACATAAAACCCTAAACCTAAAGTCTAAATTTTAAACCTTAAACCTAAACCATAAACTACCTAAACCCTAAACTTAAACCTAAAACTCTAAATTAAACCTAAACTAAAACCTAAAACCTAAAAACTAAACCTAAACCTAAACCCTAAAAAACTAAACTATAACCTAAACCTAAAACCCTAAACTCTAAAGTTAAACCTAAACCTAAAACCAAGCCCTAAACTAACCCTAAACATTAAGCTAACCTAATCCCCAAACCCTAAATGATAAAACCCTAAACCTAAAGCCTAAACACTAAACCAAACCCTAAACCCTAAACCCTAACCCTAAACCTAACCTAAAACCCTAAACTCTAAATAAACCCTAAAACTTAAAACCTAAACCTAAACTAAATAAACCTAAATAAAATAAATAAAAGACCTAAACTTAAATAAAATAAAAAAAATAAAAAATAATAAAACCTAAACTAAAACCTAAATGTGAACATAAAAAATAAAATAAAATAAACTAAATAAAATAAATTAAAATAAATAAAAAACCTAGACCAAACTAAAAAATTAAATAAACCTACAAATATAAAAAAGTAAATAAAATAAAAACTAAACATAAATTAAAAATAAAATAAACCTATAATAAACCTAAAATAAAATAAAATAAAAACCAAAACATAAAAAATAAACCTAAAAATAAATAAATAATAAAAATTAAACCCTAAAAGAAAGAAAAACCTAAACCTAAAATAAAAATAAAATAAACCTAAACCTAAACTAAACTAAAATAAATAAAACATAAACATAAACCTAAAATAAACTAAACCAAAACCCTAAACAAAATAAAATAAAATAAACCTAAACCTAAACTAAAAAAATAAAACCTAAACATAAACCCAAAATAAAAAACCTAAAACCTAAACCAAAAAAAAAATAAAAATAAAAACCTAAACCTAAACCTAAAAATAAAAAATAAAACCTAAACCTAAAATATAAACTAAAATAAAAAATGTAAACTAAAATAAATAAACTTAAACTAAATAAACTAAATAAAAATAATCATAATAAATCTAAATAAAAATATAAAATAAACTAAATAAATATAAAATAAAGTAAATAAACTTAAACCAATTGGTTTACTAATTAACTATAAACTATAAATCTAAACTCTAAACTCTAATCTCTAAAACTTAAACCCTAAATCTTTAAACCTAAACTTAAACCTAACCTTAACTCCTAATTTTAACCTTAAACCTAAACCCTAAACCTTAAACCTTAAAACCAAACGTTAAACCTCAATCTAAACCCTAAAACCTAAAACTATAAATAACCTTGCTCCTAAACCTTACACTCCTAAAACTCCTAAACTTTAAATTTTAAACTCTAAACTATAACTATCTAAACCTAAAACCTAAAACCATAAATTAAACCTAAATCCTAAACCCAAAACCAACCCAAAACCTAAAACCCTAAAACCTAAACCCTAAACTAACACTAAACCATAACCCTTAAACCCTAAAAACCCTAAACTCTAAAGCTTAAACCATAAACCTAAAACCTAAAGCCCTAAACTAACCCTAAACATTAAGCTAACCCTAATCCCCAAACCCTAAATGATAAAAACCCTAAACCCTAAAGCCTAAACACTAAACCCTAAACCCTAAACCCTAAACCCTAACCCTAAACCCTGAACCCTAAAACCCTAAACTCTAAATTGTAAACCCTAAAAACTTAAAAACCTAAACCTAAACTAAATAAATCTAAAACTAAAATAAATAAAAGGACCTAAACTTAAATAAAATAAAAAATAAAAATAATAAAACCTAAACTAAAACCTAAATGTGAACATAAAAATAAAATAAAATAAACAAATAAAAATAAATTAAAATAAAATAAATAAAAACCTAGACCAAACTAAAAAAATTAAATAAACTTGGAAATAAAAAAAGTAAATAAATTAAAAACTAAACGTAAAATAAAAATAAAATAAACCTATAATAAACCTAAAATAAAATAAAATAAAAACCTAAATGTAAAACTTAAACCTAAAAATAAATAAATAATAAAACTTAAACCCTAAAAGAAAGAAAAACCTAAACCTAAACTAAGAATAAAATAAACCTAAACCTAAACTAAACTAAAATAAATAAAACATAAACATAAACTGAAAATATACTAAACTAAAATCCTAAACAAAATAAAATAAAATAAACCTAAACCTAAACTATAAAAATAAAACCTAAACATAAACCCAAAATAAAAACCTAAAACCTAAACATGAAAAAATAAAACAAAAACCTAAACCTAAAAATAAAAAATAAAACCTAAACTTAAAAAGTAAACTAAAATAAAAAATTAAACTAAAATAAATAAACTTAAACTAAATAAACTAAATAAAAATAATCATAATAAATCTAAATAAAAAATATAAAATAAACTTAAATAAATATAAAATAAAGTAAATAAACTTAAACCAATTGGTTTACCTAATTAAAAAAAACCATAAACCCTAAATCATAAACCCTAAGCCCTAAACCCTAAACCCTAAACCCTAAAACTAACCCTAACCCTAAACCCTAAACCCTAAACCTACAACACTAAACCTAAAGCCTAAGCCTTAAAACATCCTAAACCCTTAACCTTAAGCCCTAAATAACCCTAAAACCTAAACCCTAAAAAATTCTAGACCCTTAATCCTGAACCCTAAAAAACCCTAAAACCTAAACCCTAAACCCTAAACCCAAAAAAAGTATAAACCCTAAAATCTTAAAACCCTAAACCCTAAACACTAAATCCTAAACCCTAAACCCTAAACCTAAACCTAAAGTAACTAAAGAAATTAAAAAATAAACTTAAACTCTAAAACCTCATAAACCTAAACCTAAATGTAAACCCTAAGAATGGGTAGAACCTGACAGTAGAAACATCATTGTTAACTTGGCTGGGTTTAGATATGGTGGTGGAGACGGCTGGGTGGCGACATCGAAGGTGGTGGGGTTCTGGAGGTGCTGGTGGATATTGAGGTGGTTATGGAGGCGGGAGGAGCGATGGAGGTTACAGTCGTGGTGTTGGCAATGGGAGAGATCGGGGATATGATGGTGGATCCAACTACTCAAGAGGCCATGGTGATTGGGAACTAGAGAAACCAAGAATGGTCGATCCGACTGCTCTATGGAATGGTGTCTTGGTTTTGCTCTATGTGTGATCATTTTTGATCTATTTTGTCACTTATGTCTTAGAAAACTTATTTTGTTACTTGGTTGATGATATCAAAAAGAAGAAATGTTGAATCTGAATCTATTCTCTATTAAATCTTTAAAAAAATGAAAACCCTAAACCCTAAACTAAAAGCTGAACCCTAAACCTAAAACCTAAATCCTCAACCCTAAATCCTAAACCCTAAAAACCCTAAACCTTAAAAACCCTAAACCCTAAACCCTAAACCCTAAATGCTAAACCCAAATGCCTAAACCCTAAACCCTAATCACTAAAAAGCAAAAATGTAAACCTAAACTAGATAAAACCTAAAAAAATAAATAAAAAAACCTAAACCATAATTAAATAAAAAATAAAAGAAAATAAAAACCTTTACTAAAACCTAAACCTAAACATAAACTTAAAAAAGAAAATAAAATAAAAAATAAAAACTAAAGTAAAGTAAAATAAATAAAAACCTAAACTAAACTAAGAAAATAAAAAGTAAACCTAAAATAAAAATAAAATAAACTTAAAATAAAATCAAATAAAAACTAAATAAATATCCAAACCTAAAAAAAATATACTTAAAAATAAAACCCAATAAAATAAATAAATAATAAAACCTAAACCCTAAATTGAAAAAAAAAACCTAAACCTAAAATAAAAATAAAGTAAACCTAAACTTAAACTAAAATTAACTACACTAAACCTACAAACCTAAACCCTAAACCTTGAAACCCTAAACCTTAAACCGTAAACCCTAAACACTAAACCCTAAACCCTAAAACCTACAACCCAAAACACTAAACTGTGAACTCCAAATCTTAAACACTAAACCTTAAACCCTAAACCCTAAAAACCTACAAACATAAACCTAAACTAAGTAAAACTTAAAAATAAAATAAAATAATAAAATAAAATAAAACCTAAACTAAAACCTACACTTAAACATAAACTTATACCTAAACCTAAACATAAAAATAAAATAAAATAAAAATAAAAAACTAAAATAAAATAAACAAAAACCTAAACTAAACTAAAAGATAAAATATACCGAAAAAATAAAACCTAATAAAAAAAACCTAAACCTAAAGCTAAAAATAAAAAATAAAACATAAACCTAAAAAATAAAATAAAAATAAAACTAAACAAAAAAATAAACATAAACCTAAACCTAAACTTAAAAAATAAACTAAAATAAAAAACCTAAACTAAAATAAATGAACCAAAATTAAATAAACTAAAATAAATAAAAATAAAAAATAAACCTAAACAACAAGAAGAAATAAAATAAACTAAAATAAATTAAAAATAAACTAAATAAACCTAAACATACTGGTTTAATTAATTTTAAAAAACCCTAAACCCTAAACCTACAACCCTAAAATTTAACCCCTAAACCCTAGAGCCCAAACCCTAAAAACCCCTAAACTCTAAACTCTAAACTAACCATAAACCTTAAACCATAAACCCTAAACCCTAACCCAAACCCTAAACTTAAACTAACACTAAACCCTAAACCCTAAAACCCTAAACCCTAAACTAACTCTAAACCCTCAACCCTAAGCTCCAAACTTAAAAACACTAAACCCTAAACCCTAAACTAACCCTAAACCCTAAATACTAAAGCCTAAACAATAAACCCTAAACCCTCAATCATAAACCATAAACCCTTAACCCCAACCCCTAAACCATGAACCCTAAAAACCTAAAAACATAAACCTAAACTAAACCAAACCAAAAAATAAAATAAATAAAAAAACCTAAACCTAAATAAAATAATCAAATAAAATAAAATAAAAACCTAAACTAAAACCTAAACCTAAACATAAACCTATACCTAAACCTATACCTAAACCTAAACGTAAATATAAAATAAAATAAAAAATAAAAACAAAACTATAATAAAATAAAATAAAAACCTAAACTAAACTAAAAAATAAAATAAACCAAAAAATAAAAAACTAAATAAAATAAAAACTAAATAAATACCTAAACCTAAAAATAAAACCTAAAAATAAATAAAAAACATAACCTAAACCCTAAACTAAGAAAAAACCTAAACCTAAAATAAACAAAATAAAATAAACCTAAACCTAAACTAAAAAAATTAAGACCTTAACCTAAACCTAAAATAAACTAAACCTAAACCCTAAAGTAAATAAAATAAAATAAACTAAAAATAAACCTAGACATAAACTAAAAAATAAAACATAAAAATAAACCTAAAATAAAAACCTAAAACAAACCTAAAAAATAAAATAAAAACATCAACCTAAACCTAAAAATAAAAAATAAAACCTAAACCTAAAATATAAAATAAAAATAAAACTAAACAAAAAAATAAACATAAACCTAAACCTAAACTAAAAAAAAAAATTAAAATAAAAAAAAAAATAAAATAAATAAAACCTAAAATAAATAAAATAAACTCAAAAAAAAATAAAAGATAAACCTAAATAAAAAAACAAAAAAAATTAAATAAATTAAAAATAAATTAAATAAACCTAAACCTGGGGGTTTACATAGTTTTACAAAAAAAACCTAAACCCTAAACCTAGAACCCTAAACCTACATCCCTAAACCTACAACCCTAAATTTACAACCCAACTCTAAACCCTAAGCCTTAGACCCCAAACCCTAAAATCCCTAAACCATAAACCCTAAACCCTAACCCAAACCGTTAACCCTAAACCATAAACCCTAAACCTAAACTAACTAACACTAAACCTTAAACCCTAAAACCCTAAACATAAACCCTAAATAACTCCTAAACCTAAACTTAAACTTAAAACCCTAAACCCTGAACTAACCCTAAACCCTATACCCTAAACCCAATAAAAGCTTAAATAATAAACCCTATACCCTAAACCCTAACCTTAAACCCTAAAACCCTAGTCCTTAAAATTTTAATACATAAACCCTAAACCATAAACCCTAAACACTAAACCCTAAACCCTAATCCCAAAAAACCTAAAAACCTAACACTAAATAAAAGAAAACCTAAAAATAAAATGAATAAAATAACCTAAACTAATACTTAAACTTAAAGCTCAAAATAAATGAAAATAAAAAATAAAAATAAACTAAAATAAAATAAATAAAAACCTAAACTAAATTAAATAATAAAATAAACCTAAGATTAAAAAACCTAAATAAAATAGAAATGAAAATTAAAATTTAAAATAAATAAAAACCTAAGCCTAAAAAATAAACCTAAAAAATAAATAAATTAACCAAAACCCTAAACTAAAAAAAAACTAAACCTAAAATAAAAATAAAATAAACAAAATAAAATAAACCTAAACCTAATTTAAAATAAACAAAACTAAAATAAATAAAACCCACATTTAAACCTAAAATAAAGTAAATATAAACATAAAATAAAAAAATAAAAATATAAAAAATAAAAATAAACTTAAACCTAAACTAAAAAATAAAACTTAAAAATAAACCTAAAATAAAAACATACAACATAAACCTAAAAAAAAAAAATAAAAACCTAAACCTAAACCTAAAAATAAAAAATAAAACCTAATCCTAAATAATAAAATAAAAATAAAGATCAACTAAAAAATAAACCTAAACCTAAAAAATAAACAAAAATAAAATACCTAAACTAAAATAAATAAACCTAAAATAAATAAACTAAATTAAATAAAAATAAAAATAAAATAAACTCAAATAAATAAAAAATAAACTAAATAAACCTAAACTTACCAGTTTACTTAACTTTTAAAAAAACCTTAAATCCTCAATCCTGAACCCTAAACTCTAAACCCCAATCCTACAACCTTAAACTTACAACCCTAAACCCTAAACCCTAAACCCTAAGACCCATAAAACCTAAACCCTAAACCCTAAAACCCTAAACCATAAACCCTAAACCTTAAACCCTAAAACACTAATGCCTAAACCCTAAACCCTAAACCCTAAATTCCTAAACCCTAAACCCTAAAACCTACAACCCTAAACTTAAACCCTAAACCCTAAACACTAAAACCTAAATTATCCCTAAACCCTAACCCTAAACCCTAGACCCTAAACCTTGAATAAAGATGTCATTAGGTGTAGATCTAAAGAATGACCTAATCCTAACATAGTTGTAGAAAAGAAAATGTCTTCAATAGACTTTCCCTTGACTATTAGAGATTTGAATACCCTAAACCCTAACCCTTAATCATATTATAATACCATATATTATAGTATAATGTAGCATCATATATATGAGCATGTAGTGATGTGTTTTTGAATGTTATAAGATGTTTTGACATGTTTTAGTATATTATGGTATTATGCTCTATATTAATATAAATCATAAAATATTTATTTAATAAATCGATGATGAAATTTATTAAATTTGAAGTGGGAATTAGGTTGTAGTACCAAAGGTGTGCTATACTGTAGTCTTAATAAGTAAGATTTTGCTCAAAAAAATATTATATGGTCTATCATAATATAGCATCAAATATCATAATATATTGTTCTAAACATTTTAAGTTCTTTGAGTGTTTTATAATCATTCAAATTACACTAGCATTATTTATAAAAATGTTGATTTAGGCTTTAAAATTATGGAATTTGGCCAAAATTCGTGATAGGTAGAGCATGGCATCAAAATATTTTATTTCAATTTAAAATATGTAAGTGATATGACTAAAATATTTAGTTTTTTTTATTATTTAGACAAATTTTATGATTCTTTATCTTAAGCAATCCCTTGTGATGTGATATGAAATATAATATAATATCATATGTTATAGTGTATTATAATATAGATGCCATAACATAGTGTAGCATCATGCATTATAGCATACTATAATTACTACTTATTGTTTAACATATTTTAGTTTGTTATAGTATGATGTAGTAGAGTTTGTACTGGTATAATTCATATAAATACTAATTTACAAGCTATGATGATGAGATTTTGCCAAATTTAAGGTAAGCTTTAGGCAAAAATCATTGGGGGTGTGCTATGGTGTGTCATTTAATCAAATGAATGAGATTTTGCTTTCAAAATTAATGTTCATTTTTCAACCAAATTTAAAAATTTTTTTTCTTAAAGTGATTCATTTTAAAGTATAATGTAAGATAATATATTATATGAAAGCATATTAAAATATAATGTACATAAAAATATAACTTCACATATATAAAAATGTGGTGGTGTGTTACAAAATGTTATTGTACATTTTAGTATGTTTTACTTTTGTTATAATACATTGGGTCAAAACTCACAAAAATGTTAATTTGAAGGTTGACATGGAAGAATTAAATTCATGGCACACACCAAGAAGCGACCAAAATTATTCTATTTTGTGACATTTCAAATAGAAAAATAACAATTTTACATCCAAAATGAACATTATTCATATTTTAAGAAAATTTTGTTATTTGTTCATTTTAAGTGATTTTAATGAGGTGTAATGTTAGACAATAAATTATATTACAGAATATTATAATATAACATCATATATTATCATATAATATAGTGTGTAATTCACATTGTAATATGTTTAGCATGATATTGTATAGTTAGTTTGAGCTTGCAAAAAATGTTAATTACAATGTTAAGATGATGTAATTTGAACAAATACATTGTTCAACTTTTGCTTGAAGTATTAAAGGTGTTCATTAGAGAAGAAATAAGATTTGATGGGAATTCCATGTCAAGGACATGGAGGAAGATCCTAGGGGATCACATGACATGACATGACATGTGTCTATGTTGAGGGCATATAAGAATAAAATTTGTTGGAGATAAGGTTTGAATTTGATTTGATTATATGATTTCTGGAAAGAAGAAATGCTGGGGATGAGAATCTATAATCCACCATAGATTAAGATTGATTTGACTTTAATTTATTTATTTTTAATTGATGTGGAGGCACAACGGCTAGAGATATGGGCTCAAGTCCACTAGTGATCGGGTATATGAACCTTCCACTAGGAAGCGTTCAAAGCTTGGATGGGGATTGGTTTGTTTGGGGATGTATCAACTGGGAATAAATGTTTGGTTGGATTTCTTTGATTTAGACTCTATTGGCAGAGTTGGTTTAATTAGGCTCCATTGGGGAGGTTGGTTTTGAATTTGAATTGTTTGCTTGACTTATTTATATATGATTTAAGGATCCACTAGGGAGAACATTGTGATTTAACTCTATTAGGGAAAATCAGATTCAGTTTAATTTAATTTGAGTTAATGTATGGACCCTGTCGATGTGCAATGGGATCACTGAGAAGGGGCTATATTAGCCTTAACCATTCTTTGGATTACAAATCCAAAGGGATAGTCTACCAACCTAAGAGGTTACCTTTCAGTGTGCAATGGTTGTGCTAGGAAGAAGGCGTAGCAGACTTACATCTTCCAAAGTGATGAACGCCGGGTGACCTTGTTGGATGCACAACAAATGAAACTTGATCTAGGCTACTCAATGAGTGAATGTCAGGGACTTATGTCAACTCAAAAGTAGTTAAAATTAATTTAATTTTAATTTCATGTGATTTGATATGGTTTTTGGGATTAGTTTGATTTCAAATTGAGGGCATATGTGGGATGAGCTTCAATTTGATAGATTTAATTTATGGACCATGTCGTGTGTGATGGACCCACTGAGAAGAGGCTATATCAAACTTGTCCTATCTTAGATTTACAAATCCAAAAGGATAGACTACGAGCCGTGGGGTAGAACTAGCCAACCTAAGGGGTTGCCTTTCGGTGTGCAATAATTGTGCTAGGAAGAAGCATATAGTAGACTTACATCTTCTAAAGCAAGGAATAACCACTGGGTGACCTGTTGGTAGCACAATAAATATAACCCGACTTAAGGGAGACTACTGAGTGAATGTCGTTGGGGACTTATATCAACTCAAGAAAAGTCGCATTCTTATAGGGAGTTTTGCTGACAATACCTTAAAGATGAGATGCCTTCTTGGAAAAGGTACCGTTAGGGGTGTTCTCCTAATCCACAAGTGAATATATATTTTGTTTATATGTTTGCATAGACCCTTTTGGTGTACAAGGGACCACACTGAGAAGGGGTTATGTTGACCTTAACCTATCTCAAATTTATTAGACCAAAGGAGAATCTGCATATCCATAGGATGGATTCTCCAACCAAGAGGGTGGTTACTAGAAAAGAGGAACTGTCCTGATAGTAACCCGAAAGTAGTTTTAAATGGGGTTGTAAAGGATGTGATCCAAATATAGTGCCCACAAATGAAGTGCTGCTAGGGGCATTATCCTAAGGTGTATGATGGTCACCTCATGGAGAAAGTGTAGCAGACTTACACCTGCCATGAGTGGTGTATTCTAAGGTGAGAGAACCAACCAACCTAAGGTGTATCCATCAGCATAGTGAGAACCAACCAACCTAAGGTTCCCATTGGTGTGCAACGATCAATCTTGAAATGCTTTAGGATGGACCAACTTTTTGTGAGTATGAATCATTTTAGTTTAGTACAACTCAAGGTTTTGGCATGCCCACATGTGTCTCTCTTCCAAACCTTCAAGCTCTTCTAACATAACTTGGTGTTCTGCTCTATTGTGATCTTGCTACCCAAAGCTAGCCTAAATAATGGTAGTTGGAAATCTAATGGTAGATCAGCTTTAGACCCAAACACTAAGGAGAAAGGAGTCCCGAGTTGGAGTTCTATATGTAGCGATAAGCCCAAAAGACTTTAACTAATTGTTGATGCCACTATCGCTATTATCGGAGTGTCTTCAATATTTGGATGAGAGTTTTGTTGAAGGCTTTTGTTAAGCTTATTTTCCCTCGTAGTTGATGGTAGAATATTTCCAATCTATGTTGTGTCTCTTGGCAAAGTTTATGATCTCAGTGCTCTTGAATGCGTTACCATTATCAGATATAGTTTATCGAGGCACTTTGAACCTATATACAATATGGTTCCTAAAAAACTTGAGCACATGCTGTAAGAACTCTTTGAGCAAATTGCCTTCCCCATTTGGAAAAGTAGTTAGTAACAACTAAGATGAACCATGACCCTTGAAAGAAGGAGGATCAATCTAACCACTATCTCGATTTAACACTGAATGGCCATGAGGCCAATGTAGGATGTAGAATGTTAGGCTATTGGTGTAGGACCACAATGTGTATTTGACATTGGTATCACGCCGTATCCATGTATTTTTTGATCATCAATGGCCAATAGTATCCTAGTCTCTTGATCTTGGCTTTCATTTTTGGACCAGATTGGTTGGCTCCACATAATCTTAAGTGTACCTCAGTCATGATCTTATGGGATTCATGCTTGTATAAACAACATAACCACATATGATCAAAAGACCACCAGTACAAGACACCATCCACAAGTGCATAGGAAAGTGCTCTCTACTACATTTGATGGGCTTGGGACTTCTCTTGAGGTAGTTTTCCTTTATTTAGGTAATCCATGAATGGTTGCCTCCAATCTAACTCCTCATCCTTCTTTGCAATGGCAACCTCCTTCTCAAGAGAGTACTTTTTGATGAGTTCAATATCAATAAAGGGATAATACTTATCTATTTTGGACCTTTATTGTTATACTCATCCTCCGCACATACCAACTCCTTGGAAAGCTTGGCTAAAGCATATGCTATGATGTTCTCTCCTTGAGGAATCTTATAAATGGTAACCTCTGAGATTTAGGCCAACAACTCAATGGTATACTTGTGGTAATGATGGAGCTTGGGCTTTATAACCTTGTAGGACCCAGCGATTTGGTTGATAATTAGTTGAGAATCCCCAAAGATGTTGATGTTCTAGATGCTTAGAGTAATGGCTAACTCCAGACAGGAAATTAGAGCCTCATATTCAGCTTCGTTGCTGGTGCAAGGATTGGACAAATGATATGATAATGATAAAAACTACATTAAAATGATCAAAACTAAATCAAACTAAATCAAATCAAATCAAAACCCTTCATAAGCCATATGACCTATTCCATGGACTTAGCCAAATCTTAATCCAAATCAAGTCAAACTAAATTGATTTTCTCACAAATCAATCATATTCACAAATTTAAATGAAATATACATTTAAATCATCAAAACTTAATCAAACCAAATTAAAATCCAAACCTAAGCCACATGACCAAACACTATGGACTTAGCCAAATTCTTAATTCCAAAACCCAAATTCAATTGATTTTCTCAAGAATCAATCATACCTTCAACTATATTCATAAATATAAATGAAATCTACAATAATCAAGCCAAACTAAAATCAACCCATCAAACCCAACTTAACCCTTTTGACTTGAAATGTTCAAATTAACCAAAACCCATTTAAACCCAAGTCAATTGCAATTGAATTTATATATCAGTCCAAAATACATAAATAAACTTAACTAAATCAAACTCAACCCAAAATCAAGCCAACTAAATCTAATTAATCCACTTGACCCAAAGTGGCCAATTTTACCTATCTGAGCCAAGTTCTAATAGTCCTACCCAAATTGGATTGAACCAAGCCCATCAAAACCTCCCATCATGATTGTTGATCACCCTAGATTAATCAATTGAAGCAAATTAGGTCAAACCAAGTCAACATGGTCATTTGACCAAGTCAACCCTTAACCCATATGAACCCATACTGGCCAAATTACAACCTAAGTCAAATCCCTTGAAAATAATGATTCATACTAAATCAAAATCAATATTTGAATATGACTTGACCTTCAATTCAGTCAAACCAAATCCAATTGGCCCTCTTGACCCAAGTTGACCAAATTGACCTAAAAGATAAAATTGGGTCAAATAAAAATATAAACCAAATTGATTGCAACCAATGGCTCAAGTTCATTCTAAATTGATTATTGAATTTTACCATGATTATGACCCAATTGAACCCAATTGATTTCTTAGCCTAATTGACCTAATGGTTGAAGTTGGCCTAAATCAAAACCAATCCAAATTAATTGAAACCAAAGCTTAAAATCATCTTTAATTAGTCAACTAAACTCCAACCAACACCCAACCCAAGCTAATTTTTCTAATTAAGTCAAATTGGTCAACTTAACTCATTTGACCCAAATGAATTCAAATGAGCCAATATTAAATCTAAGCCAAACTAAACCAAACCAATTGAACCAAAACATCCTAAATGATCATATGAACTTAACCTAACCCTTGGTTTGACCCAATTTGACTAATTGGTCAACTTGACCCAACCTAACCCAATTTGACCTAAATGAGTCAAATTGAGCCAAACCTAACCAAATCAACTCCAATTGACTTGAAATTTTGGCTAACCCAGTTTTGGCTAATGTGAAATTTGTCCAAATCAAATCTAATGCTAAATGATCATTCTACCTTTGGGTCAAGGGTATCACATGAGACAAATCACCCATGTAAGTGGTCATTTCCATTCCTTGGCCACTTGGTACTCTCCCAATGGTCCACCTAGTACCTAAGACACCGGCCAACCCACTAAGGTGGTTGGCTGACCCATGGGAGGTGAAATCACATTACCCTGCCCATTGGAGCATTTGAAACCCATAAGACACCCATGATTCCTCCTTGGCAGCCACCACAAACCTTCAACCAACCAAGAAAAGCCAACTCACCTCCTCCCTAACACCCATGACTCTTTGAGATGGTCGAATGGCCACTAGAAGCCAAACTTGATCCCACATCCAATCAAGAAGAAGGGGGTATACACCCCATCATTTCAACTCAAACACACACAAAAATCATTCCTCATAGCCCTAGATACACAAGATGAGCCGCTAGAGCTGTTTCCTAAGCTCCCAAGCTTATTCCTCGATCCCCATTCCCCAGTCCCAAAATAGAACACTCCCATTTTCAACCTAACTTTCTCATTTCTCCATCAAACTCAAATTAACTTTGCATGCACCATCCCTAGGCCACGTCGAGCAAGACCGAAGCATCTCCCAAGCTTCCCGAGCATCGGAGGTGGGACTTCGATCAAAGTCATTCTCCAAATCATTAGTTCATGGCCTTCTAAGCAAAGAACAAGGAATTGATCCAATTGCTGCTCAACAAGGCTTCATCTCCAATAGATGAAGCTTCCTCAATTGTTCTGACCCTTGAGCTCGGTGAGGTATGCTTCCAAATTGAACCTTAGCCATAAATCAATTGGAAATTTTTGAATAAAACTTGCATCTTGTGTGATCTTGACCGTTGGATCCCCTCTGATCGATATCATATAGGTGTGGGATCTATTTAGAGTTTATCTAAGCTAAGGTAAGCTCAAATCAAGTGAGCAATGGTGGATGGTCTCCATTCTCTCTCACTCGCATGACGTTAGATCAAGCACCATCCATTCTACATGATCGAAATGGGAAATCATGATTAAATCCACTTGATCGATTTGATTTAATTCTATTAAGCTATGGGATTAATTGTAGTCATCCGATCTTAGATCAGATGGAGGACGAGAAAGCGCATCCACCGCCACCACGTAGGCACTGAGTTGGATAAGTTTTAAGTAGCCAGTCTCGTGACACTACGTGGAAAGCATGCCACGTTAGTGCGTCATGTGGAAAGTGCACCACGTTAGTGTGCCACATGGCGCCAATAAGGTTAGGCTTTAATTAGGCTTAATTAATCATTTTTAATGGCTGAAACTTCTAAAAATCATAAAAAAATCATAGAGAAATAAAACAATGCAAATAAATACTCATTTTAAAGGTATTTCAGAGGAGAATTAATTAAAAATGATCTTAACTAATTTTGAATAGTAATTAAGTTTAATTGCAAAATTAATTAGTTTAATTACTTTGTAATTACTTGAGCAATTAATACCAAATTTTGTGGGTTTATTTAATGGGATAACCTCTGCCTCCCATGATTTTCTTCGAATTTATTGCTCACTTAATTAAGGAAATTGACTAATTAAACCTTAACAACTCTTTTAAGTTAATTAATGATTAATTTATCCCATGAATAATAATAAATTAGTTAATTAAGTTTATTAATCATTGTTCAACAGTAAGTGAACTAAGGAATAGGGTTGGAAACCCTTTCCCTAAGTTCATCTCACCCTTTTTAAAAATAAAATTATATAAGATTTAACTAATTAATTAAATCACTTAATCAAATTTAAATCATAATCACATCAGACCTTAATTAATTAAATCATGGGGTAGATCTTTAGGTGTTTAATAACCTAAAGGAGTTTAATGAAATTATGGTTAGTCCACATGTGTGGGAGAACCATAAGAGGAATTAATTAAGTCTCTTAATCAAATTGACTATTAATCATGAGCTAATTGCATTAGGCCTTTTTTACTTCCTAGGATCATTGCAAGTTTATTTTCCATGCATATCATGTTGGCTCATATTATTTAGTTAATTACTTTAAGGTAACACTAGTAAGGGTAATTAATTCATCTAATTAAGGGTTCAAACTTAATTAACCCATAAAATCAACTTAATTACATTTCCTTAAATTAAATCAAATCACTAATGTTGGAATTAGTTTAAAACAACAAGTGATGATTTTCTTCTCCTCTTTAAATCAAATCAAATCCAAAACTTAATTAATAAAAAAGCTTTGGTATGCATCAAAATAATCTTGTTTGATTTGATTGTCCTTAAGAACTATTTTGGTTGAATGAATCACATGCTTAGATTTGATAGTCTTCTTTACAATCATGTTAAATTTGGTATGTCTTTTGAATTCATGTATCCATCTTTTGAAAATCAAGTAAAATAAAATGGATTTTCTTTATGTAAGCTAGAATGTGTTAATTTAATTTAATATATGCATGGCTATTATCACTATTAAATCCAAATGTATTTTTCAAAAGCTTATAAATGAATAATAATATGTGTTATGATGCTAGTTATAAATACATAAGAAATGCATGTGCTTATAGCTTAAGTGTACGAATGTTGAGTTCTCTTTCCTCTATTCATATATTGATATGTATTAGATTGAATGGTAATCCGTATATAGTCTGGACATCCCGAGAACATAAGGCTTTAGCTAGCCACAAGGATGTCATTTGATTACCTCACTTCCCTCATTTGTTACTTGGTTGATTAAATTGAAAAGAAGAAATGGTGAATCTGAATTTTGTTCATTGTTAAAATAAAAAAAAATAAACAAAACCCTAACCATAAACTAAAACCCAACCCAAAACCCAAACACTAAACCCTAAACCATAAACCCTATTCCCTAAAACCTACAACCCTAAATATTAAACCCTAATCCCCAAACCCTAAATCCTAAACCCTAAAAACCTAAAAACCTAAACCTAAACTAAATAAAATCAAAAAATAAAATAAATAAAAAAGCCTAAACCTAAAAATAATAAAAAATAAAATAAAATAAAAAATATTAGAATAAAACATAAACCTAAACCTAAACCTGAACCTAAAAATAAAAAAATAAAAATAAAAAAATAAAACTTAAACTAAAATTAAATAAATAAAAGCCTAAACTAAACTAAAAAAAATAAACATAAAAATAAATAACCTAAATAAAATAAAAACTAAACGTAAAATAAAAACAAACTAAACCTAAAATAAAATAAAATAAAAAATTAATAAAAACCTAAACCTAAAAAATAAACCTAAAAGTAAAACATAAAAATAAATAAAATAAACCTAAACCCTAAACCAAGAAAACCTAAACCTAAAATAAACAAAATAAAAAAATAATCATAAACTTAAAATAAAATAAACTAAAAAAAAAACCTAAACCTAAACCTAAAATAAACTAAACTTAAACCCTAAACTAAACAAAACAAAATAAATTAAAAATAAACCTAAACATAAATTTTAAAAAAATTAAAAATAAACCTAAAATAAAAACCTAAAACCTAAACCTAAAAAGTAAAATAAAAACCTAAACCTAAACCTAAAATTAAATAAAATAAAAATAAAAAATAAACTAAAAATAAACATAACCTAAATAAATAAAATAAAATAAAACCTAAACTAAAATAAATAAATAATAAAAAAAATAACTAAACCTAAATCCTAAATCCTAAACTAATAAACCCTAAACTTAAACTAAACTTAAAACTCTAACTAAACCTAAACCTAAAACCTAAACCCTAAACTAACCTAACTAAACTTAAACCAACCCTAAACCCTAAAAACCTAAAACTATAAAGAAACTCTAAACCTAAACTTAATCCCTAAACAAACTTAAACCTAACCTAAACCTTAAACCTAAACTTAAACCTAAAGTTTAAACATAAAACCTAAACCCTAAACCCTAAACCTAAACCCTAAACCCTAAAACCCTAAAGCCTAAACCCTAAACCCTAAAAATCCTAAACAATAAAGCCTAAACTCTAAACCCTAAACTCTAATCCCTAAACTAACCTTAAACCCTAAGCTAACCCTAAACCCTAAACACTTAAACCTTAAACCCTAAACATAAAACCCTAAACCCTAAACCTAAACCCTAAACCATAAAACCCTAAACCCTAAAACCCTAAACCCTAAACCCTAAACCCTAAAAACCAAGAGACTTAAACCTAAACTAAATAAACTCAGAAAATAAAATAAAAAAATACACCTAAACCTAAATAAAATAAAATTAAAATTAAATAAAATAAAAACCTAAACTAAAACCTAAACCTAAACCTAAAATAAATTAAAATAAACTAATCAAAATAAATTAAAATAATAAACAAAACCTAAACTCATAAAAAAATAAAATAAACCTAAGAATAAAACCTAAATAAAATAAAACTAAATGGAAAATAAAATAAAATAAACCTAAAATAAAATAAAAACTAAATGAAAACCTAAACTTAAAATATAAATAAAATAAAATAAACTTAAGCATAAACTGAAAAAACTAAACTAAAATAAATATAACTTCAACCTAAACATAAACTAAATAAAATAAAATAAAAAAAAATTAAAATTAAATCTAAACTTAAAAAAATAAAACCAAAAAAATATTTCTAAAATAAAAAGCTAAAATCTAAACCTAAAAAAATTAAATTAAAACATAAACAAAAACCTAAAAATAAAAAATAAAACCTATACCTAAAAATTAAAATAAAAAAAAACTCAACTAAAAAATAAACTTAGACCGAAACCTAAACCTAAAAAATAAACTAAAATAAAAAACCTAAACTAAAATAAATAAACTAAACTAAACTAAATAAAAAAATAAACCTAAATAAAAATAAAAAGTAAATTAAACTTAAATAAATTAAAGATAAGCTAAATAAACTTAAACATATCTATTTACTTAATTTTAAAAAAAAAACAAAAACCCTAAATCCTAAACCTAAACCTTAAACCCTAAACCCTAAACCCTAAACCCTAAACCATAAATCCTGAAAAACCTTATGCCCTAAACCCTAAACCCTAACCCTAAATTCTAAACCCTAAAAGCATAAACTTAAAACCCTAAACCCTAAACCATATAAACCTAAAACCCTAAACCTAAACTAAATAAACCCTAAAAATAAAATTAATAAAAAACCAAAATAGAAATTAAATAAAAAATTTAAATTAAATAAAAAACTAAACCTAAAATAGAAATAAAATAAACTTAAAAGAAAATAAAATATAAAACTAAATGTAAACCTAAACATAATAATAAACCTAAAAATAAATAAAAAATAAAGCTAAAACCCTAATCTAAAAAAAAACCTAAAATTAAAAAATTAACCAAAACCTAAACTTAAATAAACTAAACTAAAATAAATAAAACCTAAGCCTAAACTTAAACATAAACATAAACTAAATAAAATAAATAAACTAAAAATAAACCTAAACCTAATCTAAAACTAAAACCTAAAAATAGTCCTAAAATAAAAATCTAAAACCTAAACCTAACCCTAAAAATAAAAAATAAAATAAAAATAAAACTAAACTAAAAAATAAACATAAACCTAAACCTAAAAAATAAACTAAAATAAAATACCTAAACAAAAATAAATAAACCTAAAATAAATAAACTAAACCAAATAAAAAAAACCTAAATCAAAATAAAAATTAAAATAAAGTGACTAAGCATAAAATAAATTAAATAAACATAAACCAATCAGTTTAGTTAATTTAAAAAATAATAAAAATTTAAAAAATTTTTGAAAAAAACCCTAACCTTAAACCCTAAACCCTAAACCCTAAACCCAAAGCCCTAAACCCTAATCCCTAAACCCCAAAATCCTAAACCCTAAACCTAAACCCTAAAACCCACAACCCTAAACCCTAAACCCTAAATGTCAAACCCTAAACCCTAAACCCTAAACCCTAAACCCTAAAATCCTAAAAACCTAAACCTAAACTAAATAAAACCTTAAAAAAACATAAATCTAAATAAAATAAATAACTATACTAAAACTTACACATAAACCTAAACCTAAACCTAAAAGCAATAATAAAATAAAATAAAAATAAAAGTTAAAATAAGATAAAATAAATAAAAATCTTAACTAAACTAAAAATAAAATAAACCTAAAAATAAAAAACTTTAATATAATAAAAACTAAATGTAAAATGAAAATAAAATAAAATAAAATAAAAACTAAATAAAAAACTAAACCTAAAAAATAAACCTAAAAATAAAGATTAAAAAAACCTAAATCCTAAACTAAAAAAAAACCTAAACCTAAAATAAACAAAATAAAATAAACCTAAATCAAAATTAAAATAAGCTAAACTAAAATAAATAAACCTAAACCTAAAATAAATTAAGCCTAAACCCTAAACTAAAGAAAATGAAATAAACTAAATATAAACCTAAACCTAAACCAAAAAATAAAACTTAAAAATAAACCTAAAATAAAATACTAAAACCTAAACATAAAAAATAAAATAAAAACCTAAACCTAAACCTAAAAATAAAAAATCAAACCTAAACCTAAAAAATTAAATAAAAATTAAACTAAACTAAAAAGATAAACATAAACTGAAACCTAATCCAAAAAATACACTAAAATAAAAAACCTAAACTAAAATAAGTAAACATAAAATAAATAAGCTAAACTAAATAAAATAAAAATAAACTTATATAAAAATAAACCTAAACCTTTTGGTTTACCTAATTGTTTTTAAAAAAACCTGAAAACCTAAAACCTAAACTTTAAATCCTAAATCCTAAACCCTAAACCATAAACCATAAACCCTAAAACTAATCCTAAATCATAAACCCTAAACCTACAACCTTAAACACTAAACTAAAACCATAAACCCTAAACCCTAAACTAAACCCTAAACTCCTAAACCCTAAACCCTAATCCCTAAACCTAAACCATAACCCTAATCCCTAAACCTTAAACCTTAAAACCCCAAATGTCAAACAAACCCTAAACCCTAAACCCTAAACTAAACCCTAAACTAAATAAAACCTAAAAATAAAAATAAATAAAACCTAAATAATAAAATAAAATAAAATAAACCTAAACCTAAAACAAAATAAAATAAACTTATAAAAATAAATAATAATAAACTAAATTAAAATAAAATAAAATAAAACCTAAATAAATAAAAATAAATAATAAATAAAATATAAAAAACCTAAATAATAATAATAAATAATAAAAATAAAAAATAAAATAAAATAAAACTAAAATAAAACCTAAAATAAATAAAATAAACCTAAAATAAAATAAAAAAAATAAACCTAAATAAACAAAATAAAAAATAAAGTAAATAAAAAATAAACCTAACCTAAAACTAAAAAAATAAAATAAAATAACCTATAAAACTATAAAAAATAAATAAAACCTAACCTAAACTAAAATAAAAATAAAATCTAAACCTAAAAATAAAATAAAAATAAAAAATCAACTAAAAAAAAATAAATAAACTTAAACCTAAAAATAAATAAATAAAACATAAACTAAAATAAATAAACCTAAAATAAATAAACTAAACTAAATAAAAATAAAAAATAAATCTAAATAAATATAAAAAAGAAAATAAACTAAAATAAATATTAAAATAAACATAATAAACTAGATAAACCTAAACCTACAATTTATTTATTTTTTTTTTTTTAAAAAAAGCCATAAACCCTAAATCCTAAACCCTAAACTAAATAAATCTAAACCTACTGGTTTACTTAATTTGAAAAAAAAACCGTAAACCTTAAACCCTAAACCCTAAATTCTAAAAACCCTAAACCTTAAAGCCTAAATGCCAAATGCTAAACCATAGACCCTAAACCCTAAATCTTAAACCCTAACCTTAAACCCTAAAGCCCTTAAGGTTAAAACTTTGAAGCCTAAATCCTAAACCCTAAAAACTTAAAAACTCAAACCTAAACTAAATAAATTTGAAAATAAAAAATATAAAAAACCCTAAACCTAAATAAAATAAAAAATAAAATAAAATAAAATCCTAAACCTAATAGTTTAAAATATTAGAACATTAAACCCTAAAACCCTAAACCCCCCTAAACCCTAAAATTCTAGAAAGCTAAACCTAAACTAAATAAAACCTAAAAATAAAATATATAAAAAAACATACACCTAAATTAAAATAATAACAAAATAAAATAAAAACCTATACTAAAACCTAAATATAAAAACAAAATGAAATAATCTAACAAAATTAAACTAAAATAAAATAAATAAAACCTAAACTAAACTAAAAAAATAAAATAAACTTTAAAACTTAAATAAAATAAAAATAGAAGTAAAATAAAAAAAATAAACTTAAAATAAAATAAAATAAAAACTAAAGAAAAACCTAAACCTAAAGTAAATGAAAAATAAAACCTAAACCCTAAATTAAACCAAAAACCTAAACCTAAAATAAAAATAAAATAAACAAAATAAAATAAACCTAAACCTTAACTAAAATAAACTAAACTAAAATAGATAAACTAAACCTAAACCTAAACTATATAAAATAAAATAAACTAAAATTAACCTAAACCTAAACTAAAAAAAGTAAAGCTTAAAAATAACCCTAAAACAAAACCTAAAAGCTAAGCCAAAATAAATAAATAAATACCTAAACCTAAACCTAAAAATAAAAATGAAATCTAAACATAAGAAATTTAATAAAATAAAACCCAACTAAGAAATAAACTTAAACCTAAACCTAGACCTATAATATAAAATAATAAAATACAAAACCTAAAATAAATAAATAAACCAAAATAAATATGTTAAACTAAATAAAATAAATAAATTTAAATAAAAATAAAAAATAAATAAACAAAAAATAAAGAAAAAAATAAAATAAATAAACGTATACATATTAGTTCACTTAATTTTTAAAAAAACCCGTAGACCCTACCTAAACCCCAAACCCTGAAACTTAAACCCTAAAAAACCCTAAACCTTAAACCCTAAACCCTAACCCTAAACCCTAAACCCTAAAAGCATAAATCCTAAAACCCTAAATCCTAAACCCTAAATGTTAAGCCCTAACCTTAAATCTTAAACCTTAAGCACTAAACCCCAAACCGTAAACCTAAACCTAAAGAAACTAAATAAATTAATAAATAAACCTAAACCCTAATAATAAATCTAAACCAAAACCTAAATTTAAACCCTAAGAATGGGCGTAACCTTGATGACATGAACATCACCATCAACCGTGCTCAATCTAGATCTTGTGGTGGGGCGAGGTAGGTTATCGCAGGGTGGTAGGAGATCCGAGGTGGGATATGGAAGTGGTGGTCGGAGCAGTGGTGGTTATGGAGGCGAGAGGGGAGGTTACATCCATGGTGGAGGTGGAGGGAGAGATCGAGATATGATGGTGGATCCTACCCGAGGTTTCATGGGAATTACAACTAAAGAATGGTTGTTCCAACTACTTGGAACTGATCTTTAAAGATAGATAGTTCTAGTTATCTAGGGTTCTTGATTTACTATAATGCTTATTTTTATCTATGTCATCCCTTGTGTTGTGTAGAAACTTAGTGTTACTTGGTTGATGAAATTAAAGAAGAAATATTGAATCTAATATTGTTCCCTGTTAAAAAAAACTAAAAATCTAAACCCTAAAATAAAACTTGAACCTTAAACCAAGTACATAAACCCTAAACTCTAAACCCTAAACCCTAAAAAATTCTAAACCCTAAACCCTAAACCCTAAAACCTAAATCCTAAAACCCTATACCATAAACCCAAAACCTAAAACCCTAAAACCTAAACCCTAAACCCTAAATAAAAATAAAAAATAAAATAAATAAAAATTATACTAAATAAACTAAATAAACTTAAACCCTAAAGCCTAAACACTAAACCCTAAATCTTAAACCCTAAAACACTAAACCCTAAACTCTAAACCCTAAACCCTAAAATAATAAACCCTAAAACCCTAAGCCCTAAACCTTAAACCCTAGACCCTAAAATCCTAAAAATCTAAACCTAAACTAAATAAAAGCTAAAAATAAAATATATAAAAAAACCAAAACCTATACTAAAACCTAAACCTAAACCTAAAAATAAAATAAAATAAACTAATAAAAGTAAACTAAAATAAAATAAATAAAACCTAAATGAAACTATAAAATAAAATAAAGCGAATTATGTTAAAGCTAAATAAAATAAAAACTAAACATAAAATAAAAATAAAATAAACTTAAAATAAAATAAAATAAAAATTAAATAGAAACCTAAACTTAAAAAATAAGCTTAAAAATAGAACCTAAAAATAAATAAAAACATAACATAAACCCTAACTTAGAAAAAACCTAAACCTAAAATAAAAGTAAATTAAACAAAATAAAACTTAAACTAACCCTAAACCCTAAATCCTACAAAGCTAAAAAACCTAAACCTAAACTAAATAAAACGTAAAAATAAAATAAAAAAAACCTAAACCAAAATAAATAAAATAATATAAAAACATAAACTAAAACTTGACCATAAACCTAAACTTAAACCCTAAACCATAAACCGTAAACCCTAAAAACCCCAGACCCTAAACCCTAATCCCTAAACCCTAAACTCGAACCCCAACCCTTAAATGCTAAACTAACCCTAAACCCTAAAAAGCTAAAAACCTAAACCTAAACTAAATAAAACATAAAATATAATAAATAAATAAAATCTAAACCATAGTAAAATAAAACATAAACTAAAAACTAAACCTAAACCAAGTAAAATAAAAAACATAAAGTAAAACCTAAACATAAAATAAAAACTCTATTATTAGAATTGATGGTGTAATCAAGTAATGCTTGATCTCTTTGAAGGCATGCTCACACTTGTCATCACACTTGAACTTGGCATTCTTTTTGACAGGAGCTAAGAATGGCTGACATCTTCCCGATAGGTTGGATATAAAGCATATTAGATAGTCCAACCGCCCTTAGAATGATCTGAGTTGAGTTAAACTTCTAGGGAATGACATTTCTAATATCGCCTTGATCTTCTCTAGATTGATTTTAAACCCTTGCTGTCAGACAACAAACCTAATAAATTTTTTTTTCAATGCATACTTTAGGGGGTTCATTTTGAGATTAAATTATCTTAACTACTTGAAAACTACTCTCAAGTCAAAGAGATGGTCATTCTTTTCTCTACTTTTGACCATGAGATTATCAACATTGCATTCGACTTGATGTTGAATGAGTTCTTTGAAGATTCGAGTCATAACCCACTAGCGTGTAGCAACATTTTAAGGCTTAGAGGCATGACCTTATAGTAATATATTCTGACCAGGGGTTCTAAAAGTAGTGTTTCTTTCATCTTCAGGGGCCATCTTTATTTGGTTTTATCCAGATGAGCCATCTATGAAAGAAAAGACTAAATGAGATGAGGCAACGTCCACCATCAGCTCTAGGATTGGTAGTTGAAATTCATCTTTCAGACATGCCTAATTTAAATCCCAAAAATCAAAGCATATGTGAATTTGACCATTCTTTTTCTTAAATGGGATGACACTGGCTAACCAAGGTAGGGTATTGTTTTTCTCAAATGAAGCCAACATTGATCAATTTCTTGACTTCATAAAGGACCTATTGTTCTATATCTAATTGCATGCATCTAGGAGCTTGCTTGATAGGGTTAGGGTATTGCTAGTTTATGGACGCTACATCGAGCAAATCCGTGCATCTCTTCACAACTCCATGTAAAGCAGTCCTTAAACTCAGTAAATAGCCTAACTAAGTCATTGGTTTTAATTTCATTTAACAAAGAACTGATGTATGTCAGGCGTGGATCTTCTTCAGTTTCTAAGTTGATTTCTTTGAGCTCACCGATTATTGACATGATCTATTCTTCGAACTCTAGCCGTGCATCTTTGACTTCAAAATCATCTAGATCATCTGAAGCTTCTAAGCATAGCTCCTCATATAAGTTGATGTGATTTGAAAAGAAACTATTAGATTCTAAATGATTGGTGATGACTAGCGTAATCATCATCATCGATTGGACCCACTAATCCTAGTCCCATCTTAATGGAGAGCTTTTGCATTTGTTCTTCAATATTCTTTCAAGTAGTCTAACCTATTTGACCTATGTGGTATTAACCCTATCTTTTTCTAAATTATAAACACAAGGAAAGTACCAATTAGAAGGTAATTCTATTAAATCTTTATATGAATCATCCTCAAGTTCTACATAAACTTCTTGACTTTAGGATGATGCTTTGAAGCTCGAGTCTTCACACATATGGATGATTTATGGGCTTCCTTAACAACCAAACCTTCACCTTTTTGAGAAGAAAGTGGGGTTAGAGATAAGGGTCCCAACTGATGCCTAAGTATTTCACATATAGACTTGGATACATACACTTTGCTTGAAGCCCGCCTTCATCATCTATCTCAAGTATCATCTCTAAGGGAATCTATTGATGAGAAGAGTTAGCTAATGTGCTAACCATATAAGACTCATCCAATGAACTAAATTCTAAGTCTATATGGATAACAGGTGTACTCCTAGTAATTGGGACATATCCTCTATTAGCTGGCCAAAAAAGAGGTTTTCAACCCCTAGGACTACTCTAAACTGGCCTCTTCCTCTTCCTAGTGGAGTTCAGATCATCCTACCCATATGTTCAAATGGTGTAACAAACTATGGGTGGAATTTAATGTCAGGCTCACTTCCTCCTCCAAGTCTATTTATGCTACCTTTTTTTTCTTTTTCTCTTTTCCATTTTTTTTCTTTTTCTCTTTCCATTTCTCTTTATTTTTATTTTTCATTTATTTTTAAACTTTCTCCAAGTTTGTGAGAATAAACTTGTTGATTTTGAGGTAGTAAGCTGTCTTCAAATATGCTGACCTCATGAACTATTCATGGCTTTTGACACTGTAGATGATCCCACCTCTCACAAACTTTATACACTGATGTAAGGAGGATACAACTATGTTCTTCTCATGTATCCAGGCTCTCCCAAGCAAAGCGTTGAAAGATGTATCCAAGTTTATAATGTGAAACTTGGCTTCGATCTTCTAATCATGGGCAACAATAGAGGCTAAGGCCTATTCACCTCACTTTGGACTGCAGATTCAATATTCCCATCATAGACTTAGAGGTCTTCTAGACACTAAGCCTTTCCTAGTCATAAGACACATCTAACAATTAGGTAAACACTTAAACTAAGCCTAAATACTTTGAAGGGTTAACCATGATAAGGTTATGCCTTGCCTTAGGGATCGGATAATCCACCCCCAACCCAAATCCAATATGTGTTCACCTTCTCAAACAAAACCTCAAGTTCAATTCAAACATCAAATTCATATCCAAATCCTAAATTCCAAAACCAAATGATTGAGCCCATGATCAAATCCAAACTTGAAACCCTTTTTAAGCCATATGACATATCCCATGGACTTAGCCAAATCTTAATCCAAATCAATCCAAAATCAATTGATTTTCTCATAATCAATTTATATCTTCAATCATCTTCCTAAATATAAATCAAATCTACATTCAAATAATAAGAACTAAATCAAACTAAATCAAATTAAATCTAATCCCTTCCTAAGCTATATGACCTATCCCATGGACTTAGCCAAATCATAATCAAAATCAATTCAAACTCAATTGATTTTCTCACAAATCAATCATATTTTCAATCATCTTCACAAATTTAAAAGAAATATATATTTAATTCATGAAAACTAAATCAAACCAAATCAAAATCCAAACCTAAGCCATGACCTAACTCCACGGACTTAGCCAAATTCCTTTATTCCAAAACCCAAATTCAATTGATTTTCTGATGAATCAATGATACCTTCAATCATATTCACAAATATAAATGAAATCAACAATCATCAAGCCAAACCAAAATCAACCCAAGTCAAACCCAACTTAACCCATTTGACTTGAAATGTTCAGATGAACCAAAACCCATTTGAACCCAAGCCAATTGCAATTGAGTTTATATATCAATCCCAAATCCATATATAAACTTCAACTAAATCAAACTCAACCCAAAATCAATTGGTCCACTTGACCCAAAGTAGCCAATTTAACCTATTTGAGCCAAGTTCTAATCCTACCCAAATTGGATTTAATCAAGCCCATCAAAACCTCCCATCATGATTGTTGATCACCCTAGGTTGATCAATTATCACAAATTGGGTCAAACTAAGTCAACTTAGTCATTTTACCAAGTCAACTCCTTAACCCATATGAATCCCTAGCTGTAACCTAAGCCAAATCCTTTGAAACCAATGATTCATACTAAATCTTCAATCTCAATATGAATATGACTTGACCTTTAATTGAGTCAAACCAAACCCAATTGGCCCTCCTGACCCAAGTTGACCCAAATTGACCTAAAAGATCAAATTGGGTCAAATCAAGATATAAACCAAATTGATTGCAACCAATGGCTCAAGTTCATTCCAAATTTATTGTTGAACTTGACCAAAGCCATGATTGAACCCAAGAGACTAATTAGCTACCAAATTAACCTAAAAGTTTAAGTTGGCCTAAATCAAAACCAAATCCAAATTAATTGGAACCAAAGCCTACAATCATCTTCAATTGGTTAACTAAACCCAAACCAAGTCAATTTGGCCATTTTAGTCAAATTGGTCAACTTAACCCATTTGACACAAATGAATTCAAATTAGTTAAAATCAAATTTAAGCCAAACTAAACCAAACTAATTGAACCAAAACATCCCAAATGATCATATGAACTTGACCTAACCCTTGGTTTGACATTATTTGGCATCTTAGCCTAATTTGATCTAAATGTGTCAAATTAAGCCAACTTAAAATCAACTCCAATTGACTTAAAATTTGGGCAACCCACTCATTTCAAATTTTCCCAAATAAAATCCAATGATAAATGATCATTTTACCCTTGGGTCAAGGGCATCACATGAGATAAATCACCTATGTAAGTGGTCATTTCCAATCCTTGGACACTTGGTACTCTCCCAATGGTCCTCATAGGCACCAGTCACGCTTCGACCCAAGGGGTGGTTTGGTCAGCCATGACCCGTGGGAGGTAAAATAACCTCACCCTCTGCATTGGAGCATTTTAAACCCATAAGACACCCATGATTTCTCTATGGCAGCCACCTCCACACCTTCAACCAACCAAGACGAGCCAACTCACATCCTCCCTACCACCCATGACTCTCTAAGATGGCCAGACGGCCACTAAAAGCCAAACCTGATCCCACCATCCGATCAAGATGAAGGGGGTATACACCCCCTTGTTTCCACTCAAGCACACACAAAAATCATTCTTCATATCCCAAACTACTCAAGATGAGCTGCTAGAGCCATTTCCAGCTCCTCAAGATCATTCTTGATTCAAAAGTGACATTCTCATCCATCCAAATAAGACAAACCCATTTTGACCTAACTTTTTCTTCATCAAACTCAAATTCACACACTTTCCTTAAGCCTCATCGAGAAAGAACAAATCATCTCCTAAGCTTCATGCACCGGAGGTGGGACTTCGATGAAAGCCAAGCTCTAAAACATCGTTCATGGCCTTCAGTGAACACAAAAGAATTGATCCAATTACTGGTCAACTGAGCTTCATCTCCACTATTTGAAGCTTCCCCAATCATTTGAGCTGATAGTCTTGAGCTTCAGTCAGGTTTTCTTCCAAAACTAATCCATAGGAAAACATGGGTTGGAGCTTTTTGAAGAAAACTTGCATCTCGTGTGATCTTGAACATTTGATCCCTCATTGATGCCATAAAATGTGGGATCCTTTTGGTTTTCATCCAGCTAAGCTTCGGATAAAGTAAACAATGGTGGATGGACTCCATTCTCCTACACTCGTGACATTAGATCATGCACCGTCCATTCTACTTAATTAGAATGGACGGTTGTGATTAGATCTGCAAGATCGATCTAATCTAATCCTATTAAGCTGTATGATTAATTATAGCCATCTGATCATAGATCAGATGATGAATGAGAAAGCACGTCCACCTCCGCCACATAGGAGCTCAATCAGATAAGTTTTAAGTAGCCAATCCAGTGGTGCCACATGCAAAGTGTGCCGTGTTAGCGTGGCACATGGCGCCAATAGGATTAGCTTTAATTAGGTTTAATTAATCTTTTCTAATGGTTAAAACTTCTAAAAATCATAGTAAAATAAAAAATAGAAATAAATACTCATTTTAAAGGTATTTCAGAGGAGAATTAAATAAAAATAATCTTAACTAATTTTGAATAGTAATTAAGGTTTAATTTTAATTTTTATTAGCTTAATTACTTAAGAAATAAATCCCAAATTTTATGAGAAAATTTATTATGATGACCTCTGCCTCCAATGATTTTCTTGGGATTTATTGCCAACTTAATTAGGAAAATTGACTAATTAAACCTTAACTACTCTTTTAGATTAACTAATCATTAATTACTCGAATAAATAGTAACAAATTGGTTAATTAAGTTTATTAATCATTGTTCAATAAGTAAGTGAACTAAGGAATAGGGTTGGGACCCCTTTCCTAAGTTCATTTCACCTTTTTTTAAATGAAATTAATTTAGATTTAACTAATTAATTGATCACTTAATCAAATTGAAATCATAATCACATTAGGCCTTAATTAATTAAATCATGGGGGAGATCTTTAGGTATTTAATAACCTATAAGAGTTTAATGAAATTATGGTTAGTCCACATGTGTGGGAAAACCATAAGAGTAATAAATTCCCTTAATTTAATTAACTATTAATCAAAAGCCAATTGCTTTGGCCTCTTTTATTTCCTAGGATCATTGCAAGTTTATTATCCATGCATATCATTTTGGCTCATAAATATTTAGTTAATTACTTTAAGGTGACATGGTAACGATAATTAATTTATCTAATTAAGGGTTAACTTAATTAACTAATAAAATCAACTTAATTACATTTCCTTAAATTAAATCAAATCACTAATATTGGAATGAGTTTAAAATAAGAAGCAATGATTTCTATTCTCCTCTTTAAATTAAATCAAATCCAAAACTTAATTAATAAAGAAGCTTTGGTTTGCTTTAAATAATCTTATTTAATTTTGATTGTCCTTAAGAACTAGTTTGGTTGAAAGAATCACTTGCTTATATTAGATTTTCCTCTTTCCAATCATGTTAAATTTGTTATGTCATTTGAATTCATGTATCCATCTTTTTAAAATAAAGTAAAATAAAATGGATTTCCTTTATGTAAGCTTACATTTGTTGATTTAATTTAATATATGCATGGCTATTATCACTATTAAATCCAAATGTTTTTTCAAAAGCTTATAAATGAATAATAATATGTGCTATGATGCTAGTTATAAATACATAACAAAAGCATCTGCTTATAGCTTAAGTGTATGAATGTGGAGTTCTCTTTCCTCTATTAAATTATTGATTTATATAAGACGAATGGTAATGGGTATATAGTCTGAACATCTTGGGAACATGATACTTTAGCTAGCCCCAAGGAGGTGATTTGATTACCTCACTTCCATGGTTTAACAATGGCATGTACCCATTTGATTTCATTCTAATGTATTTAAACATTAGAATTTGGATAGAGCTTTAATTCATATATATAAATGATTCAATAAAAATATGCAATCTTTGCATGGTTTTCTTTCCACATTTATCTATACATCCATGTGTGTCCAAGAAAAGCAAGTATATAGTCTATACATCTCGAATACAAGGCCAAGACCCAAGGAGGCCATTTGATTACCTTACTTTGGTTTAACAATGACATGTACTTGCCTATATCTTCATACATGTATATATATATATATATATATATATATATATATATATATATATATATATATATATATATATATATATATGTGTGTGTGTGTGTGTGTGTGTGTGTGTATGTGTGTGTGTGTGTGTGTGTGTGTGTGTGTGTGTGTGTGTGATTACTGAATGAAAATCCCATTTTACATTAAAATTTCATGCATTCATAATTAACTAAGTGGTTTAATTAATTAGCCATATGATTTGGAGCTTACTTCTTATGTTCAGGTATATGAATTTACATATGTTTGAATGAAAATGGGTATATAGTCTAGAAATCCCTAGAATATGATGCTTTAGCTAGCTCCAAGGAGGTCATTTGATTACCTCACTTCTAGTTTAACAACACATACTTATTTAATTTTATTCTTATGTCTTTTGTATAAGAATTTGGATAAAGTTTTAAATTAATATGTTTAAATAATTCAATCAAATAAAATATAAATTCTAAACATACTCATACATTCATCATTTGAGTGTGCTAAAATATGTTGCATGTATAGATACATTAAGGATTAAATCATATACATGTGATGTAAAGGAATGATTTAATATATGTCATGTGGTAGTAATTCAATTAAATTAATCTTAAGATGTCTTTCATTATAAATATGATTATTTAAAGTGAACCAAAACTTAGGATTAATTAATTCATTTAAGCCATTCACTAAAGAGAATCAAATTAATATACTTTAGAAAGTGGCTTAAGCTATGGATGAAAGAGGACAATCCTCTTTTTCTCTTTTTATAACACTTAGTTGCTAAGTGTAATCAAATGAAATAAAAAGAACCTTAAACCCTAAACCCTAAACCCTAAACTAATTCTAAACCATAAGAATGGGAAGAACTTGACAACATAGCACACTAGATGGGTGAAGGTGGAGGCGGGGTTATCGTAATGGTGGTGGAGGATCTAGAGATGTTGGTGGATATATGGTGGTGGTGGATGGTGATTATGGAGGCGGAGGGTAGCAGTTTGTGGTGTGTGAGCGAGAGAGAGGGATATAATATAAACTCAAGCGGGGTGGTTATGGGAATTAGAGAAATTGAAGAATGGTCGATCCGATCTACCGCCTATGGAACTATCTTTACATTAGAGATACCTCTACTCATCTAGGGATTTTGATTTCCTCTATGGTTGCTCATTTTTTATCTATGTCGTTGCTTGTGTCCTAGAAAACTTGAGGTGCTACTTGGTTGATGAAATCAAAAAGAAGAAATGTTGAATATGAATTTGTTCTCTGTTAAAAAAAACTTAAACCCTAAACCTAAAACCTAAATCCTAAACCCTAAACCCTAAACCCTAAACCCTAAAAAGCTAAAAACCTAAACTTAAACTAAATAAAACTAAAAAAATTAAATAAATAAATAAACCTAAATGAAAATAAAAAAATAAAATAAAATAAAATAAAAACATAAACTAAAACCTAAACATAAACATAAACTTAAACCTAAACTTAAACCTAAAAATAAAATAAAATAAAATTAAAAAATTAAAATAAAATAAATAAAACCTAAACTAAACTAAAAATTAATAAAACCTAAATAAAATAAAACTAAACCTAAAATAAAATAAATAAACCTAAAATAAAATGAAATTATAACTAAATAAAAACCTAAACCTAAAAAATAAACCTTGAAATAAAACCTAAAATAAAAAGAAATTAAACCTAAGCCCTAAACAAAAAAAACCTTAACCTAAAAATAAAAAAAATAAATAAAAATAAACCTAAACCTAAACTAAATAAATAAAAAAACCTAAAATTAACTAAACATAAACTAAAACTAAAAAAATAAAACAAATTAAAAATAAACCTATAACCCTAAAAATTAAAAAAATAATCCAAAATAAAACCTATAACCTAAAACTAAAAGTAAAATAAACCTAAACCAAAACATAAAATAAAATATAAACCAAAACCTAAAAATAAAAAAATAAAACTAAACTAAAAATAAATCTAAATTTAAAAATAAACTAAAATAAAAATATAAAATAAAAATAAATAACTAACTAAAATAAAAATAAACCTAAATAAAAGTAATAATAAATAAACTTAAATAAACAAAAAATAAATTGAACCTAAACCTACATTTTGCTTTAAAAAAAACCCAAATCTCACCACCCACCCCAAACCACCTCTTAAACCCTAAACCCTACACTCTATACTAAACCCTAAACCCCAATAAACCTAAACCCTAAACCTCATACTAAACCCTAAATGCTAAAAAACCTAAACTAACTAACTCTTAAAATAAAATAAACTAAACTAAACCTAAACAAAATAAATAAAAAATAAAAATGACTAAAATAAAATAAATAAAACCTAAACTAAAGTAAAAAAAATTAAAATGAAATAAAATAAAATTGAACCTAAGATAAAATAAACTTAAAAAAATAAAATAAAACTAAATAAAATTAAACCTAAAATAAAATCAAATAAAACCTAAACCCTAAACTAAAAAAAAATAAAATAAAATAAAATAAACTTAAAGCTAAACTAAACTAAAATAAATAAAAGCTAAACCTAAACCCTAAAAAATAAACCAAAAAAATTCTAAACCTAAACTAAAAAAATAAACCTAAAAATAATCATAAAATAAAACCTAAAACCTAAACCTTAACCTAAAAATAAAAAATAAAACCTAAACTTAAAAATAAAATAAAAATAAAACTAAACTAAAAAAATAAACATAAACCAAACCTAAACCTAAACCTAAAAAATAAACTAAAATAAAACCTAAACTAAAATAAATAAACCTAAAATAAATAAACTAAACTAAATAAAACTGAAATACTAAATAATAATGAAATAAACTATAAAAATAAATAAATAAACCTACTAGTTTAGTTAATTTTAAAAAAACCTAAACCCTAAACTGCTAAATGCTAACTCTAAACCTAACCTTAAATAATAAACCCTAAACCTACAACCCAAAACCTAAACCCTAAACCAAAGCCTAAACCCAACCTAAACCTAACCCAAAACCCTAAAACCCCAAACCCCTATCTTCCTAAACCCTTAACCCCAAACCCTAAACCTAAAACTAAATAAAAATAAACCTAAACCCTAAAACTAATAAAGCTAAACCCTGGGTAGTCTAGATTTGTTGTGGGGGCGAAGCGGTGATTATCCTGGGTGGTGGGAGGTCAGGAGTGGGTGGCTGGTGGTGAGGCAGGGTGGTTATGAAGGAGATGATCAGTAAATGGTGGTGGGAGAGATTGAGACATGATGGCGGATCCTACTACTACCGAGGGTGGTTGATGGGAACTGGGCGAAGAATGGTCGTTACGATGCTAACAACTTGTCTTTAGAGTAGAGGCTAACTATCTAATAATTTTTATTTGGTCATTCTTTCTTTATCTATGTCATCACTTGTGTCTTGGAAAACTTGTTGTGTTACTTGGATGACATCAAAAGAAGAAATGTTGAATATTAATTTGTTCTCTATTAAAAAAAAACAAACAAAAACATTAAACTCTAAACTCTAAAAACCCTAAATAAAATGCTAAAAACAGACCCCAAACCAAAACCTAAACTCTAAACCCTAAACATAAATAAACCATAAACTCTAAACCCTAAACCCCAAACCCTAAACCCTAAACCTTAAACCCTAAACCCTAAACCTAAACTAAATAAAAAAAAAATAAAATAAAATAAAAAACCAAAATAAAATAACATAAAAATAAAATAAAAACCTAAACTAAAACTAAACCTAAACCTAAACCTAAACATAAACCTAAACCTAAACCTAAAAAGAAAATAAAATAAAAAATAAAACTAAACTAAATAAAAATAAACTAAATAAAAAACCAAAATAAAATAAAACCAAAATAAAAATAAACTTAAAATAAAATAAAATAAATACTAAATAAAACCTCCTAAATAAACTAAACTAAAACTCATAAATAAAACTAATCCTAAACTAAAAAAATAATAATAAATCTTACCTAAACTAAATAAACTAAACTAAAAATAAATAAACCTAAACCTAAAATAAACTAACTAAAAAACCTAAACCTAAACGATAAATAAAATAAAATAAACTAAATCTAAATAACTAAAATAAACCTAAAATAAAACTTAAAACCTAAAAGTAAAACAAAATCCTAAAAAATAAAAATAAAACTAAACTAAAAAAATAAACCTAAACCTAAAAGTAAACTAACATAAAACTTAACTAAAATAAATTAATTAAACTAAATAAAATAAAATAAACCTAAAAATAAAAATAAAATAAACTAAAATAAATAAAACTAAATAAATTTAAACTACAAGTTTGATTAATTTAAAATAAAAAGTAAAAAATATAAAAGGAACTAACTAAACCCAAACCCTAAACCATAAAACCCTAAATCCTAAACCACAACCTAAAACTATAATAATAAACCCTAAACTTAAACCACAAACCTAACCCTAAACTAAACCCACCCTAAAACCCTAAATCCTAAACCTTACCTAAAATCCTAAACCTAAACTAAACTAAATAAAGCATAAAATAAATAAATAAACCTAAATAAAATAAAATAAAATAATAAAATAAAATAAATATAAAAAAACCTAAACCTAAACCTAAACTTAAAATAATAAAAAATAAATAAAAAAAATAAATAAACTAAATATATAAATAAACTAAAATAAATAAAACTAAATAAACTAAACTACTGGTTTAAATTTAAAAAAAAACCATAAACCTAAACCCTAAACCCTAAACCTAAATCCACAAAACCCTAAACTAACTCCTACAAATGCCATGTTTAACCCTAAACTAAAGAAACCCCACCTACCAAACCATAAACCCAACCTGACCCACCCCAAAACCTAAACCCTCTGACTAAACCCTAAGACCTAACCATAGCCACAACCCTAAACCATCTGACCCTAAACCCTGAGCTAACCCAAAAACCCAAAACCTAAACCTAGAGCCAACCCCTTAAAAACCACTCACCTCCCTAAAACCTAAACTAAACCTAAACTAAATTTTTAATAATAATAATAAACTTAAACCTAAATAAAATGAATTAAATAAAATAAAACCTAAACCTAAAATAAAAAATAAATAGAATAAAATTATTTGAAATAAAATAAATAAAAGCCTAAATTAAATTAAAATAAAATAAACCTAGAATAAAATCTAAATAAAATAAAACTAAACATAAAATAAAAACAATAAACCTAAAATAAAATAAAATAAAAACTAAATAAAAAACTTAAACTTAAAATTAACTAAAAAAAACTTAAAATAAATAAAATAAAACTTAAACCCTAAAATAAAAACCTAAACCTAAAATAAATAAAAATGAAACCTAAACCTAAAAAAATTAAATAAAATAAACTACAAATAAAATAAAACCTAAACTAAATAAAAATAAACCTAAAATAAGAAAGCTAAACCTAAAAAAAATGAAATAAAACCTAAACCTTATCCTAAAATAAAAAATAAAACCTAAACCTAAAAATAAAATAAATATAAACTCAACTACTAATAAACCTAAACATAAAATAAATAAATAAAAAAAACCTAAACTATAATAAATAAACCTAAAATAAATAAATTAAATTAAATTAATATAAAAAATAAACCTACATAAAAATAAAAAATAAAATAAACCCAAATAAATAAAAATAAATAAATAAACATAAACCTACCATTTACTTAATTCAAAAAAATAAACCTACTAAACCCACTAACAACTAAACCTAAACCACAAACCCTAAAAAACACACCCTCAACTCTAATGAAAACACAACCTAAACCCTAAAACCCTAAACCTACAACCCTAAAAAAAACTAAACCCTAAACCAAACCACATCCTCAAACCCCAAACTGACCCTAAACCCTAAACATAACTCTAAACCTTAAAATGGGCGGCTGGCGAGAACATATGTCTAAGTCTAGATCTAGTGGAGACAAAGGTGGAGGCAGCAATTATCACAGTGATGGTGGGGGATCAGGAAGTGTTGGTGGATATGGAGGAGGTGGTTGGAGCAGTGGTGGTTACGGAGGCGAAAGGAGCGATGGAGGTTATAGCCATGGTAGTGGCAGAGGGAAAGATCAGGGATATGATAGTAGAGCCTGCTACTCAAGAGGTTGGGGTGGTTTTGATGGAAACTGGAAAAACTGAAGAATGGAAAATCTAGTATCGCTTGTGAACTAGTAGAGACAAATTTACTCATCTAAGGATTTTGATTTGCTCTATGGTGCTCATTTCTTATGTATGTTATTCTGTGTCTTAACTTAAATACTTGGTTGATGAAATTGAAAAGAAGAAATATTGAATGAATTCTGTTAAAAAAAACATAAACCTAAACCTAAAAGTTAAATTCTAAACCCAAACCTAAACCTAAATGCCAAATCCTAAACTAACCACAAAACCCTAAAAGCTAAAACCTAAACCTAAACTAAATAAAACTAAAAAATAAAATAAATAAATAAACTAAACCAAAATAAAAAAATAAAAGATTATAAAACAAAACGTAAACTAAAACCTCAACCTAAAACTAAACCTAAAAGAAAATAAAATAAAAAATAAAATAAAGAAAATTAAATTAATAAAACCTAAACTAAAAAATAAAATAAAACCTAAATAAAATAAAACTAAACCTAAAATAAAAAAAAATAAACCTAAAATTTAATAAAATTGAAACTAAATAAAACTTCAACCTAAAAAATAAACCTAAAGATAAATAATAAATAAAACCAAAACCTTAAATAAAAAAAACCCTAAAGTAAAATAAAATAAAAAAATAAAATCAACATAAACCTAAAATAAAATAAACTAAATTAAAATAAATAAACCTAAAATAAACTAAACCTAAACTAAATAAAATAAAATAAACTAAAAATAAACCTAAACTTAAAATAAAAATAAAACCTACAAATAAACCAAAATAAAAGCTAAACCTAAAATAAAATAAAATAAAACCTAAAATAAAAAAATAAAATAAAACCTAAAAATAAAATGAAAATAAAACTCAACTAAAAAATAAACCTAAACTTAAAAAATAAACTAAAATAAAAACCTTAATTAAAACTTAAAATAACTAAACTAAAAACTTAATAAAATAAAATTAAAGCTAAATAAAATAATAATAAAATAAACTCAAATAAAAAATTAAATAAACTAAACATACTTTACTTGATTTTTTAAAAAACCCTAAACCCTAAATCCTAAACCCTAAACCCTAAACTAAAACCCTAAACCACACAACCTACCATAAACCCTAAACTTTCTTAAAACCACTTACCTAAACCCTAAACCCTAAATCCTAAACCTTAAACCTAAACCCAAACCAAAACCTTAAACCCTAGCCCCACCCTAAAAATATAAACCCTAAATCATAAACCCTAAACAATAAACCCTAAAACCTACAACACTAAACCTTAAACCCCAAACCTTAAATTGTAAACTATAAACCCTAAATAAACCCAAAGAATGGGCATAAATGAGAACATCACCGTCAACTATGCTCAATCTAGATCTGGTGGTGGAGGTGATGGCAGAGGCGGTGGTTATCATAGTGGTGGCGGAGGATCTAGAGGTGCTGGTGGATATGTAGGTGGTGGTCGGAGTAGTGGTGGTTATGGAGTTGGGAGGTGGCGAGGTTGGTGGTGGCGGAGAGGAAAGATCGGTGATACGATGGTGGATCCCGCTACTCAAGAGGCTAGGGTGGTTCTGATGGAAATTTGAGAAACTGAAGAACAACCGATCCGATCTACTTATGGAACTATGTCTTTATAATAGAGACAGTTCTAGTTATCTAGGGTTTTTAATTTTCTCTATGCATGCTCATTTTTTATCTATGTTGTCACTTTTGTCTTAGAAAACTTGGTGTGTTACTGGGTTGATGAAATCAAAAAGAAGAAATGTTGAATATGAATTTGTTCTCTATTAAAAAAATCCTTAAACCTTAAACTAAAATTTAAACCCTAAACCCCAAACCCTAAACCCTAAACCCTAAACACTAAACCCTAAACCCTAAAAGGTTAAACCCTAAACCCTAGACCCTAAAACCTACAACCTTAAACCTTAAACCCTAAACCTTAAACTAACCCTAAACCCTAAACCCTAAACTACCCATAATCCCTAAGAATGGGCAGAACCTTGATGACAAGAACATCACTCTCAACTAGGCTTAGTCTAGATTTGGCGGTGGAGGCAAAGGCGGAGGCAGTGGTTATCACAGTGGTGGTGGGGGATCTAGAGTCTAGTGGATCTGACGTGGTGGTCAGCAGCGTGGTTATGGAGGCAGGACGGAGGGCCATGGTGGTGGCAGAGGGAGAGATTGGGGATATGATGGCAGATCCTACTACTCGAGAGGCGGGCATGGTTATGATGGGAACTGGAGAAATTAATGAACGATCGATCCGAACTGCTGCTTAAGGAACTGTGTCTTTATAGTAGAGACGATTCTACGTATCTATGGATTTTGATTTGCTCTATGGGTGATCATTTTTCATCTATGTCATCACTTATGTCTTAGAAAACATGGGGTGCAACTTTGTTGATGAAATTGAAAAGAAGAAATGTTGAATCTGAATTAGTTCTCTATTAAAAAAACCTTAAACCCTAAACTAAAACTTAAACCCTAAACTTAAAACCTAATCCCTAGACCCAAAACCCTAAACCCTAAACCCCAAACCCTAAACCCTAAACCCTAAATCCAAACTCACTAAACCCTAAAAGCTAAAAAACCTAAACCTAAATTAAATAAATTGAAAAAATAAAATAAATAAATAAACCTAAACTAAAATAAAATAAAAAATAAAATAAAAATAAAAACATAAACTAAAACTTAAACCTAAATCCAAACCTAAACCTAAAAATAAAATAGAATAAAAAATAAAAAACTAACATAAAATAAAATAAATAAAAACTTAAACTAAACTAAAAAAATAAAAAAAAAACTAAACCTAAAATAAAAATAAAATAAAACTAAATAAACCTAAAATAAATAAACCTAAATAAATAAAAAACTAATACTTAAACCCCAAAAAAAAAACTAAACCTAAAATAAAATAAAATAAACAAAATTAAATAAACCTAAACTAAAATAAATGCAACCTAATCCTAAACCTAAAATAAACTAAACCTAAACCAAAACTAAAAAAACCTAAAAATAAACCCCTAAACCTAAAAAATTAAAATAAAATCCTATACCAACTTAAAAATAAAAAATAAACCAAAACCTAAAAAATAAAATATAAATAAAACTAAACAAAATATAAACCTAAAATTAAAAATTAACTAAAATAAAACCTAAACTAAAATAAATAAACCAAAATAAATAAACTAAACTAAATAAAAATTCCTAAATAAAAATAAAAATAAAAAATAAACTCAAATAAACAAAACATAAACTAAATAAACCTAAACTCATTTTACTTAATTTTAAAAAAAACACCCTAAACCATAAAACTAACCCTAAACCTAAAACCCCAAACTGCCCTAAACCCTAAACCCTAATCCCTCCAAACCCTAAAAAATGCTAAACTCACCTAAACCCTAAACCTAAACCCTCTAAACCACTAAACCCTAAACCCTAAACCCCTAAACCCTAAACCCTAAACCCTAAAACCCTAAACCCTAAACCTAAAACCTACCCCACCACTATCCTAACCCTAAACTTAATGGAATTTGATGGAACATCATCAATCAAGCCCTAGCTCAGTGGTGGAGAGAAAGGCAAGGTGGTTTCATAGTGGTGGTGGGGATCTAGTGGTGCTAATGGATATCAAGGTGGTCAAGAGTAGTGGTTATGGAGGGAGGCGGCGAGATTACAACTATGGTGGTGGTGGTGGAGAGATGATATGATGGCGGATCTCACTACTGAGGGAGGTTCGATGAGAACTTGAGACAAAAGAACTGATACTTATGGAAATGTGTCTTTACAGAGATAGTTCTATTTATCTAGGGTTTTTGATTTGCTCTATGGGTGCTCAATTTTTATCTATGTCATCACTTGTGTCTTAGAAAACTTAAGATTCTACTTGGTTGATGAAATTAAAAAGAAGAAATGTTAAATCTGAATTTATTCTCTATTAAGGAAAACATAAACCATAAACCCTAATCCCTAAACACTAAACCCTAAACTAAAACTTAACCCTATACCTAAATGAAACACTATAAACCAAACCCCTAAACCACCACCTTACCCTTAACACTAAACCTTAAACCCTAAACCCCAAACTAAAACCCTAAAACCCCTAAACCCCAAAACCCTAAACCCTAAAACCATACACCCTTAACCATAAAACCTACAACCTTAAACCCCAAAGCTAAAACCCTAAACCCTAAACTAACCCTAAATCCTAAACCCTAAACTAACCCTAAACCTTAAAGCCTAAACTGACACTAAACCCTAACCCTAAACCCTAAATCCTAAACATTGAATAAATATGTCTTTAGGAGCGGATCTAAAGAATGACCTAATCGTAACATAGTTATGTTTGTTAAAGTGAATCTCTTCAAGAGACTTTACCTTAACTATTAGAGATTGGAATACCCTAAATCATATTATAATACCATATATTATAATATAATGTACCATAATATATTTTAGCATGTAGTGATGTGTTTTTGGATGTTATAAGATGTCTTTAACTATTTTAGTTTATTATGGTATTGTTCTTTATAGTCTATATTAATATAAATCATAAAAATATTATTTTAATAAATCAAATGTTGAAATTTGTTAAATTTGAAGTGGAAATTAGGTTTAGTACCAAAGGTGTGCTACGCCACTTGTAGTCTAAAAAGTAAGATTTTATGTTCAGAATAAATATTATATGTTGTAGCATAGTATATCATCATATATCATAATATATTGTTTTGCAAATTTTAAATTCTTTTAGTATTTTACAATCATGCAGTTGAGCCTACACTAGCATTACTTATAAAAAAGTTGATTTAGACTTTAAAATGGTGCAATTTGGCCAAATTAATAATAGGCAGAGCATGGCATCATAATATATTATTTCACTTTAGAATATGTAAGTGATACGACTAAAATATATACTTTTTTATTGTTTAGACTAATTTTATGATTTTTTATCTTAAACAATCTCTTCGATATGCAATATAATATAATATAATATGTTATAGTGTATGTAATATAGGATGCCATAATATAGTATATCATGCATTATAGCATACTATTATTACTACTTTTGTTTTATTTTAGTTTGTTATAATATGATGTAGTAGAGTTTGTACTAGTATAATTTATAGAAATACTAATTTATAGGTTGAGATGATGGGATTTGGCCAAATTTAAGGTAAGCTTTATGGAACATCATCGGGTGTGCGCTATGGTGTGTCATTTAATCAAAAGAATGGAATTTTTTATCCAAAATAAATGTTTATTTTTCAACCAAATTTGATAAATTTTTTGCTTAAAGTCATTCATTTTAAGGTGTAATGTAAAAAAAATATATTATATGAAAACATATTAAAATAAAATGTACATAATAATATAACTTCACATATATATCAATGTGGTGGTATGTTACTAAATGTTATTGTAAATTTTTGTATGTTTTACTTTTGTTATAATACATGGGTCAAAACTCACAAAAATGTTAATTTGCAGGTTGAGATGGAAGAATTTGGCCAAATTCATGGCACACACCAAGAAGCAACACCAAAATTATGCTATTTGGTACCATTTCTAATAAAATAATAATAATTTTACATCCAAAATGAACATTATTCATATTTTGAGAAAGTTTTGTTATTTGTTCCTTTTAAGTTATACTAATGAGGTGTAATGTTAGACAATATATTATAATATAGCAAACTATAATATAACATAATATATTATAATATAATATAGTGTGTTAATTCACACTATAATATGTTTAGCATGATATTGTATAGTTAGTTTGAGCTTGCACCATCACAAATCATAAAATGTTGATTACAATGTTAAGATGATGTAATTTGAACGAATACATTGTTAGGCTTTTGGTTGAAGTATTAAAGGTGTGCATAAGATAAGAAATAAGATTTGATGAGACTTTCATGTCAAGGACATGGATGGAAATCTGGTAGGGGATCACACATACACTAGACATGACATGTGAGTGGTCTATGTTGAGGGAATAGAAGAAGAAAATCTAATGGGGGATAAGGTTTAAATATGATTTGATTATATGATTTATGGAAAGAAGATCCACTGGGGATAAAAATCTATAATCCGTAGGGGATTAAGATCAAATAGACTTTAGTTTATTTTATTTTAATTGATGTGGAGGCATATCTCCTAGAGATATGGGCTCGAGTCCGCTGGGGATTGGGTATATGAACTTTCCACTAGGGAAGCAGGTTTGAGCTAACTATTTAGATTTGAGTTTGATTTCATTGATTTCTTTGGGGATGTATCCGCTCGGGATAAGAGTTTGGTTGGACTCTACTAGGGGAGGTTGCACTATGGAGGTTGGTTTTGAATTTGATTTATTTGCTTGACATATTTATATATGATTTGAGGCTCCACTAGGGAGAAAGGTGTGATTTAACTCCAGTGTGGAAAATAAGATTGGGTGTAATTTAATCTGAGTTAATGTATGGACCCTGTCAGTGTGCAATAGACCCACTGAGAAGGGGCTATATCAGCCTTGACCTACCCTCAGTTTAGAAATCCAAAGGGATAGTCTACTAACTGCGAGGTAGAGCTAGCCAACCTAAGGGGTTGTCTTTTGGTTTACAATGACTGTGCTAGGAAGAAGCGTAGACTTACATCTTCCAAAGTGAGGAATAACCATCAAAGTGACATATTGGATGCACAACAAATCAAATCTGACCTAGGGAGATTATTGAGTGAATGCCACTACAGACTTATGTCAACTCAAAAGTACTCAGGATTAATTTTATCTTAATTTCATGTGATTTGATATGGTTTATTTAGTTTAGTTTGATTTTCATTGAGGGCATATCCATTGGGGATGTGAGCTCGATCAAATTTGATAAATTTAATTCATCGACCATGTTAGTGTGTGATGTATCCACTAAAAAGGGCTATATCAGACTTGTCCTATCTCAGATTTATAAATCCAAAGGGATAGCCTATTGGTCATGGGGTAGAGCTAGCCAACCTAAGGGGTTTTCTTTAGGTGTGCAACGGTTGTGCTAGGAAGAATGCATAGTAGACTTACATCATCTAAAGTAGGGAACAACTGTTAGGGTGACTTGTTGGTAGCACAAAAAATTGAACCCGACTTAGGGGCGACTACTGAGTGAATGTCGTTGGGGACTTATATAAACTCAAGAATTAGGCGATTCCTATAGGGAGTTTTGCTAAGACTGCCCTATAGATAAGATACCTACTTGGGAAAAGGTACCGCTAGGGGTGTCTTCCTAATCCATAAGTGAATAAATATTTTATTTAAATATTTGCATGGTCCCTGTTAGTGTGCGAGGGACCACACTAAGAAGGGGCTATGTTGGCCTTGACATGTCTCAGATTTCTTGGACAAAGGGAGAATCTGCACATCCACAGGATGGATTCTCCAAACACAGGGGTGGTTACTAAAAAGGGGAACTGTTCAATGTGATAGTAATCTGAGTAGTTTCTAAATGGGTCGTAAAGGATGTGATCCAAATATAATGCCCACAAGAGAGGTGCTGCTAGGGGCATTATCCTGATCCCTAGAAAAGAAAGCCTATATGTGTATGGTGGCCAACTCAAGGAGAAAGCGTGTAGACTTACATCTGCCATGAGTTGTGTATCCTAAGGTGCGAGAACCAACCAACCTAAGGTGTATCCATCATTATGAGTGGTGTACCCGTCAGCATAGTGAGAACCAACAACCTAAGGTTCCCATCGATGTGTAATGATCAATTAGAAAAGAAAGCATGTAGGCTTAAAACATTCCAAGCAGAACTGTTCATCGAAATAGTCTAGCATCAGCGGGATAGATGCTATTTGATCTAGAGTGATTACTAAGTGGGGAGACCTAAAGAAGGATTGGACCTAGACTTTAACCAGTTAGGAGGGAATGAGCCACTAGTGGACTTATCCTAAACCTTAAATATACTCAACCCAGTTAGTGCATGAAGGCTAATCCAAGACAAAAGTGTAGCAGACTCACATCCTCTTAAATGAATCCAACATGAGGTAGCTTATCGGCCATGTAGTATGGCCTACCAAACTAACAAGGCACTCATCAGTGTGCAGTGGCCAAGTAAGGAAGGAAAGCATAGCAGACTTACATCCTCAAAAGCAAGAAGAACAAACACACATCAGCTAGACTGGAAAACTATTGAGTTGTCATTTGAGGCATTATCTCAACTCATAGTAGCCCAACAAAAAATATGTGTGTTTTTTATATGTTTATTTTATGTTTATGTTGTGTTGATAAAAGATAGGATACCACTCGAGTTTTTTACACATATCTTAAACATATTGTGGAAGATTCACAAACAAAAATAGTTTCAACATGGAAGAGATTGAATTTGAAATGGAATTTTCATTGATGATAATTATTTTCAAACATGATTTATAATATTTCTTTAAGTAGAGCCCATTGATTGGAAGCATTAGGTGCTCTCCTTTATGATTAATAAGGTGATAAGATCCTCTTGGGTTAACCTTCTCTATGGAAAAAAGGGCCTTCCCATGTGGGTTCAAGCTTGCCTCCTATCTTCCAACAGATAATAATCGGTCTCCTTAGAACTAAAATAAGCTCTCTTACTTGAAAAGCTCTAGGATGGACCAACTTATGATCTTGAATCATTTTAGCTTTTACTTGAGGTTTTGGCATGCCGCTCCTCCAAACCTTCAAGCTCTTCTTCTAAATTGGTGTTTTGTTCTATTATGATCTTCACCTCCCAAGTGATGTTGGACTTCTAATGTTATAACTTTGGACCCATTACACTAAGAAAGGAGTAGACTAAGTTGAAGTTCTATATGTGGTGTAGGCCCACAAGGCTTCAAAACTTAACACTAAAAGTGTTGTTTTGAGAGTTCTTCATTTGCCCATTGATGGTTATTTTATCTCTAGTTGATCCCTTTCATATTTGGAAAAGTATGTATGGTTCTAAAGATGAGCTTGACTCTAAGAAGGAGAAGTCAATGGATATATGTTGATGACCCACAGAATGGCCCTGAAGCCAATGTAGTATGTAGAAAGTTGGTAGTTGGTGTAGACCACCATGTATTTTACATTGATGGCATCGCCTAGTCGTATCCATGCAATCTTTGATCACCGATGACTAGTAGTATCCTAGTCTCTTGATCTAAGATTTCATCTTCAGAATGGATTGCATGGCTCCACATAATCCTAAGTGTACCTCAGTCATGATCTTATGGGCTTCATGCTTGTCTAAACAACATAATCACATATGATCGACAAACCAACAGTATAAGACACCATCTATAAGAGCATAGGAAAGTGCTCTCTACTTCATTTGATGGGCTTAGGACTTCTCTTAAGGCAGTTTTCCTTTATTTAGGTAATCCATGAATGGTTTCCTCCAATCTAACTCCTCGTCCTTCTTGGCAATGGAAGCCTCCCCTTTAAGAGAGTATTGTTCGATGAGTTCAATATCAATAAGGGATAAGACTTGTCTATTTTGGACCTCCCCTTCAAGATATTGATGTTCTAGATGCTCAGAGTAATGGTTAACTCTAGATTGGTAATCACAGCCTCATATTCGGTTTCATTATTAGTGCAAAGATTGGATAGATGTTATGAGAATCTCATCTCATCACGGTCGAGAGATAAGAGAACTATTCCTACCTCTGCCTTTCTTATAATAGTAGATTGTGTTTCTTATCCTCTTTGAAAGGAAGTCGTACCATCAAAGTACATCTCTCAATAGTGAATTCTATTATCCCCTAAGTTCATGACTTGTTCATCAGAAAGATCATCGCTAAGCAGAGAGTCAATAGGAAGTGGGTGTGCTGCTAAGAAATCTTCTAGCACTTGTCCTTTCACTGCACAGAGGGGTACAAAATTAATGTCAAACTATGATGGTCATTCAGAATAGCATTGGTCGTATCATGAGATACTATAGAGGATTGATCCTAGAGATTAAGTTCACCATATGAGGAAGCATGTAGTGGTGTAGCTTTTGGGATGCAAAGATTAAAGCTAGGCATTGCTTATCAACGGGTGGATAATTAGCCTTAATAAGGATTCGACGATGACTGCGGTAGTATAGTGCATTTTCCTTCTCTTCATTATTGGTTTGGGCTAAGAAAGTACGAAGGGAGTCATCTAATGTAGCAGTATAAATGATGAGCGTCATACCTGGGATAGGGGCTGCTAGAACCTGCGGCATCATCAGGTAATGCTTGATGTATTCGAAGGCATGCTCACACTTGTCATCCCACTTAAACTTGGCATCCTTTTTTATAAGTGCTGAGAATGGTTGACATCTTCCCAATAGGTTGGATATAAAGCATCTTAGATATGCCAACCACCCTTAGAATGATCTAAGTTGAGTTAAACTTTTAGGTATTTATAATATTGCCTTGATCTTCTCCGGATCTATTTTGATTCCTTCGTATTGGACAAAAAACCCAAGGAATTCCTTGAAACTACTCTGAATACACACTTCAGAGGGTTCATTTTAAGGTTAAATTCTCTTAACTTTTCTAAAACTACTCTCAATTCAAAGAGATGGTCTTCCTTTCCTATACAACTGACCATGATATCATCGATATAGCACTCGATTTGGTGATGAATGAGTTCATCAAAGATTTGAGTCATAGCCCGTTGGTATGTAGCACCGACATTTTTAAGACTGAAAGTCATGACCTTATAGCAATAGATTTTGATAGGGGTTCTCATCTTTTTAGTTATACCTAAATGAGTCATCCATGAAATAGAAGACTACATGAGATGAGGTAATGTCCATCATCAGCTCTGGGATTAGTAGTGGAAATTCATCTTTTGGACATGCCTTATTTAAATCACTAAAATTGACGCATATGTGAATTTGGCCATTCTTTTTTTTTAACTGGGATGACGCTGGCTAACCAGGTAGGGTATTTTTCTTCCCGGATGAAGCCAGTATCGATCAGTTTCTAGACTTCAAAAATGACATGTTGTTCTATATCTAATCACATGCATCTAGGAGCTTGCTTGATAGGGTTAGTAGTTGGATCTATTGCTAGTTTATGGATCACTATGTTAGGAGCCAATCCAGACATCTCTTCATAACTCCATGCAAAAAAGTCCTTAAACTCAGTCAATAGCCTAACTAAGTCATTGGTTTCAATTTCATTCAACAAAGAACTGATGTTCCTAAGTTGATTTCCTTAAGCTCGTTGATGGTTGACTTGATCTTTTCTTTGAACTCTAGCAGAGCATCTTTGACTTCAAAATCATCTGGATCATCTGTAGTTTCTAAGCATAGCTCCTCAAATTAGCTAATGTGATTTGAAAAGAACTTATTAGATTCCAAATGATTGGTGATGACTAAGCAGTAATCATCATCGATTGGACCCACTAATCCAAATCCTAGTCCTGGTCTTGATTGAGAGCTTTTGCATTTATTCTTTCATATTCTTTTGAAGTAGTCTGACCTGTGCTCTCACCAAATATGTGAGATTAACCCTTTCTTTGCTAAATTATGAACACAAGGCAAGTACCAATAAAATAAAATTATATTAAATCTTTAAATTAATCATCCTCAAGTTCTACATTAAATTCTTGACTTGAGGATGATGATCCCAGAAAGAACCTCTGAGTCTTCACACCTATAGATGACTTAGGAGCTTTCTTAACTACCAAACCCTCAACTTTTTGAAAGGAAAGTGGGGTTAGAGCTAAGGTTCCAAACTGATGCTTAATTATTTCACATATAGACTTGGATACACTTATGCTTTGCTTTAGAGCCCGGTCATCATCGCTATCTTGCTTAAGTGTCACCTCCGGAATTCGTGTGCTAACCATATAAGACTCTTCTATGAACTAGATTCTAAGTCTATATGGATAGCGGTGTACTCAAATGACATATCTTTTATTGGGTGGTCAATAAGAAGGTTTTCCACCAGGACTACCTCTGGAACTCCTCTCCCCGGTGGAGCTTACCCATATGTCATAGAGTAAAACTAACTGTGGGTGGAATCTAATGTCGCTCCACTTCCTCCTCAAAGTCTATTTCTATTTTCTTTTCATTTTTTCTTTTATTTTTCTTTATTTTTATGATATTTTATTTTTAAATTTGGCCAAGAATAGACTTGTTGATTTTGAGGGAGGTAGTAAGCTGCATCCTCATCTATGCCGACCTCATCAAATGTAAATGGGTTGAGATCTCCTTTGACATAGTAAACAATCCCATCTCTCATAAACTTCATACATTGATGTAGAGAGGATGGAACTATGTTCCTCTCATGTATCCGTGGTCTCCTAAACAAAGTGATAAAAGATCTATCTGAGTCTATAATGTGAAACTTGGCTTCAGTCTTCCAATAATATATCTCCAAGGGAAACACTATGGGGCCTAAGGCCTGTTAACCTTACTTTTGGAGTGTGGATTCAATCTTCCCATCTTAGACTTAAGAGTCTTCCAGACACTAAGACTTCCCAAATACTTAGGAGGGTTAACCATAAGATTAGGTTATGCCTCAGGGATTTAAATAACTCACCTACCCTACAACCCAACTCCAATCCAAGTTCACCTTCTAAAACCAAACCTCAAGTTCAATTCAAACATTAAATTCAAATCCAAATCCAAACCCAAATTCCAAAACCAAATGATTGAAGCCCATGATCAAATCAAAACTTGAAACCCTTCCTAAGCCATTTGACCTATCCATGGACTTATCCAAATCTTAATCCAAATCAATCCAAAATTGATTATATAATCGATATTTATCTTCTCTTAAATATAAATCAAATCATTCAAATGACCTAAATCAAACTAAATCAAATTAAATCAAAATCTTCCTAGCCATGACTTGGACTTAGCTAAATATTAATACAAATCAAGTCAAAATCAATTGATTTTCTCATAAATCAATCATTATTTCAATCATCTTCAAAAATTTAAATAAAATATAAATTTAAATCATCAAAACTAAATCAAACCAAATAAAAATACAAATCTAAACCACATGACCCAACTCCATGGACTTAGCCAAATTCCTTTATTCCAAAACCCAAATTCAATTGATTTTATCATGAATCAATCATACCTTCAATTATCAAGCCAAACCAAAATCAACCCAAGTCAAACACAACTTAACCCTTTTGACTTGAAATGTTCAAATGAACCAAAACCCATTTGAACTAATTGTAATTGAATTTATATATCAATCCCAAATCCATATATAAACTCAACTAAATCAAACTCAACCCAAAATGAAGCCAACTAAACCCGATTGGTCCACTTGGCCCAAAGTGCTCAATTTGACCTATTTGATCCAAGTTCTTATTCTACCAATATTGGATTGAACCAAGCCCATCAAAACCTCCCATCATGATTGTTGATCATCACAGGTTGATCAATCATCACATATTAAGTCAAACCAAGTCAACTTGGCCATTTGACAAAGTCAACCCCTTAACCCATATGAACCCAAACTAACCAAATTGCAACCTAAGCCAAATCCCTTGAAACTAATGATTCATACCAAATCAAAATCAATATTTGAAAATGACTTGACCTTCAATTGAGTCAAACCAAACCCAATTGGCCCTCTTGACCCAAGTTAATTTACCTAAAAGACCAAATTGGTTAAAATCAAAATATAAACTAAATTGATTGCAACAAATGGCTTAAGTTCATTCCAAATTGATTGTTGAACTTGACCAAAGCCATGATTGGACCCAATTGACCTACTTAGCCCAAATTGCCTACAGGTTCAAGTTGGCATAAATCAAAACCAAATTCAAATTAATTAAATCCAAATCCTACAATCATCTTCAATTGGTCAACTAAACCCAAACCAACACCCAACCCAAGCCAATTTGGCCAATTTGGTCAAATTGGTCAACTTAACCCATTTGACCCAAATGAATTCAAACGAGTCAAAATAAAATCTAAGCAAACTAAACCAAACCAATTGAACCTAAACATCCCAAATGATCATATGAACTTGATCCAACCCTTGGTTTGACCCAATTTAACCAATTGGTAAACTTGATCCAACATAATAATGACCTAAAGTCAAATTGAGCCAAACCTAACCAAATCAACTCCAATTGACTTGAAATTTGGGCTAACCAACTTTTGGCTCATTTCAAATCTGCCCAAATCATATCCAATGCCAAATGATCATTTTACCCTTGGGTCAAGGGTATCATATTAGACAAGTCACCCATGTAAGTGGTCATTTCTATTCCTTGGCCACTTGGTACTCTCCCAATGGTCCACCTAGGTACCTAAGACACTGCCAAACCTAACCTAAGTGTTGGTTGGGTTGCCCATGACACATGGGAGGTGAAATCACCTCACCCTCCCCATTGGAGCATTTGAAACTCATAAGATACCCATGATTCCTCTTTGGCAGCCACCTCCAAACCTTCAACTAACCAAGCAAACTCACCTCCTCCCACCCGACTCCTTGAGATGGCTGGACGGCCACTAGAAGCCAAACCCAATCCCACCATCCGATCAAGATGAATGGGGGTATACATCCCCCTCAAAGTCGTAGCTACCCAAGAGTAGCTAGAGCCATTCCCTAAGCTCCCAAGCTCATTCCTTGATCAAAAAATGCCATTCTGCTATCCCATAAAATAGTACCTACTTCCTCATTTCTCCATCAAACTCAAATTAACATTGCAAACCTTCATCAAAGAATGAATCATCTACCAAGCTTCCCATGGTGGGAATTAAAGCCAAACTCCAAATCATCATTTCATAACATGATAGGCTTGGTCCAAGCTTCATACACTTGATCTTGATTGCTCAATGGGTTTGAGTTTGGGTTATCGGATCGAATAAGCAATGGCGGATGGACTCATCCCTCTTTTCGCGATGTTAGATCACGCATCGTCCATTCTGTGATCAAAATGGACAATTGTGATTAGATCCGCTAGATCGATATGATTTAATCCTATTAAGCTATGGGATTAATCAAAGCCGTCTGATCTTAAATCGGATGGTAGACGAGAAAGCACGTCCACCGCCACCACGTAAGCGCTGAGTCAAGTAAGTTTTAAGTAGCCAATCTCGTGGAGCCACGTGGAAAGCACGCACGCCACGCACGCAAAAAATATTATGCTTTAATTAGACTTAATTAAATTTCTAAAAATCATATAGAAATAAAAAAATGCAAATAAATACTCATTTTAAAGGTATTTTAGAGGAGAATTAATTAAAAATAATCTTAACTAATTTTGAATATTAATTAAGGTTTAATTAAGGTTTCATTACAAAATTTATTAGCTTAATTAATCTTAAATTACTTGATTAATTAATCCCAAATTTTGTTGGTTAATTTAATGGGATGACCTCTGCCTCCCATGATTTTCTTGGCATTTATTGCTCACTTAATTGTAAAAATTGTCTAATTAAACCTTAACTACTATTTTAAGTTAATTAAAGATTAATTAATTCAATGAGTAGTAACAAATTGGTTAATTAAGTTTATTAATCATTGTTCAATAGTAAGTGAACTAAGGAATAGGGTTGGGACCATTTTCCCTATGTTCATTTCACCCTTTCTTAAAATGAAATTAATTAAGATTTAACTAATTAATTAAATTACTTAATCAAATTGAAATTATAATCGCATCAGACCTTAATTAATTAAATCATGGGGTAGATCTTTAGGTGTTTAATAACTTAAAGGAGTTTAATGAAATTATGGTTAGTCCACATGTGTGGGAAAACCATAAGAGTAATTAATGAAGTCCCTTAATCTAATTAACTATTAATCATGAGAAAATTACATTAGGCCTCTTTTATTTCCTAAGATCATTGCAAGTTTATTTTAAATGCATATCATGTTGGTAATTATTTATTTAAGGTTAATTAATTCAATTAAGGGTTCAACTTAACTAGCCCATAAAATCAACTTAGCTACATTTCCTAAAATTAAATAAAATCACTAATGTGGGAATGGGTTTAAAACAACAAGTGATGATTTCTCTTCTCCTTTTTAAATCAAATCAAATCCAAAACATAATCAATAAAGAAGCTTTGGTTTACTTTAAATAATCTTATTTGATTTGATTGGCCTTAAGAACTAGTTTGGTTGAATGAATCACATGCTTATATTTCGTTGTCCTCTTTCCAATCATGTTAAATTTGGTACGTCATTTGAATTCATGCATCCATCTTTTCAAAATCAAGTAAAATAAAATGGATTTCCTTTATGTAACCTTGCACATGTTGATTTTATTTAATATATGCATGGCTATTATCACTATTAAATCCATATGTATTTCTCAAAAGCTTATAAATGAATAATAATATGTGTTATGATGCTAGTTATAAATACATAAGAAATGCATGTGCTTATAGCTTAAGTGTATGAATGTTGAGTTCTCTATCCTCTATTCATGTGTTGATTTATATATGATTGAATGGTAATGGGTATATAGTCTGGACATCCTGGGAACACAAGGCATTAGCTAGCCCCAAGGAGGTCATTTGATTACCTCACTTCCCTGGTTTAACAATGGCACGTACCCGTTTAATTTCATTCTTATATATTTCAACATTAGAATTTGGATAGTGCATTAATTCATATATATAAATGATTCAATCATAAGAAATATATAATTATTGCATGGTTTTCCTTCCCTCAATTATGTATACATCCATGTGTGTCCAAGAAAAGCAAGTATATAGTCCGGTTGAATTGAGGCTTTAGTTAGCCCCAAGGAGGTCATTTGATTACCTCCTGGTTTAACAATGACACACTTGCCTATATCTTTGTACATGTATATGTGATTATTGAATGAAAATCCCATTTTACATTAAAATTGCATGCATTCATAATTGACTAAGTGGTTGAATTGATTAACCATATGATTTGGAGCTTACTTCCTATGTTCATGTATATGAATTTACATATGTTTGAATGCAAATGGGTATATAGTTTGGACATCCTGAGAATATAAGGCTTTAGCAACCTCCAAGGAGGTCATTTGATTACCTCACTTACCTAGTTTAACAATGGCACATGCCTATTTCATTTCATTCTTACGTCCTTTATGTATAAGAATTTGGATAAAGTTTTAAATTAATATTTTAAAATAACTCAATCAAATAAAATATAAGTTCTAAATATACACATATATTCAACATTTAAGTGTGCTAAAATATGTTGCATGTATAGATAGACTTAAGATTAAATCATATGCATGTTACATGTGATGGAAAGGAATGATTTAAAATATGTCATGTGGTAGTAATTCAATTAAATTAATCTTAAGATGCCTTTCATGTTGAATTATAATTATTTAAAGTGAACCTAAACTTAGGATTAATTAAATCATTTAATTAGCCATTCATTAAAGAGAACTAAATAAATTTAATATATTTAAAAAGTGACTTAAGGTAGGGATGAAAGAGGGAAATCCTCTTTTCCTCACTTTATAACACTTAGTTGGTAAGTATAATCAAATGAAACAAAAGAAAACAAAAATTTAAAAGACTTACCACACATGCCTTAATACACACATTAGAATTAAGTCACCACTTCTAACTCTAAGCTAGGATGGTGTATGATGTGATGTATATTTTATTTTATAATGTATTATTTTAGATTGGATGTTACGGTGTATGCTTCATAGACTTGATGATATTCCAATATTAGCCTAATCATATTTTATGTAGGGGTTTATGCTTAAAAGATGCTTAAAAATAAATGTGAATGCTCTTTTGGCAGGTTGCTAAAATCCTTAAGCATAATCAAAGTTAGGACAAGTGGGCTTAGTTACTCATGTGTAGGGTGCAAAGTCCAAATTATAAATACAATTGCTTGGGATTATATGTATATTTAGCTAACCTCTATTTTGTAGGTGTAGTTATATTTACTTTTCCCACATAAAATGTAATTTTTATAATAGGAATTAGGATTAGTGTTATGGGGGATTAGGATTAGCAGTGGCCAGAAGGCTTTGTCCTGGGGTGCTTTTGAAGAAAGCACCATCCAAATCAAAGAAGGAAACAAATCATAAATTGAGATATGAAGAAAGAAGACCATCATAGAATTTAATACAATTATAATTATTCTTTCATATTCCAAGTTGTATAAGGGTAGAGCTTGGCTACCCATATTTTCTCTTCGGTTGTATGGATGGTACGGCCTTTTATTCTTTTGAAATAGTTTAAATAATTGTTGATGTTATGCATTAAGACCATGCTTTTCATAGTTTCTTAAATTATTGATGCTTTAATGTGTGGCTTTGATATGATTAGGCTCTTAAGATAAAAATAACTTGTCTACCCAATTAATCACTCATAACTAAATTTTAAACAACTCATAACCTCATCCTAAAGCCTAAGACATAAATAAGATAATTAAAATATTTAGCAATCCCTTAGCTATATGGTTGTATGTTTCACATCATTCATGCATATTCTTTCTCTCTTGAATATGATGGATCTCCATCCTTGCATGATAAAGGAATGCTTGACCTATGAGGGCATCCCTTGTGATGGAGAACACCATCATCTAGTTGATTTGGCTTGTAATCTATTTCATCATGCATTTAGCCATAAGAAATCCTAAAGCCTCTATCAACATGATGTGTCTAAAGTGAAATAAAATTTGAAAAGATTTTGCATCTATAGATTAAGTCATATGCTCATACCACTCAAGTTCTATTCTCTTGGAGTGTGTTTAGGACTTTAGTCTATTTCTAAATAACTACCCTAGCTATCTTACAATTCATAAGGCTTACTTAGTTTTAAAATTGTAGGAGGAGTTAGCTGGCGGGCACTCAAGATGGTTATAAGTCCAAAAGTCGGACAATTTGTTCTCTCTTGTGGAGGTAAACCCTTATGTCCACCTGTCGCTTAGATTTAGATTGTGCTTTAGCTCATGCTAAAGCTCACTAGAAGTAGGATCTGAGGTAGCTATTTTCTTCGGTCTATAAGCATGAATCCTCACCTCTTTGGCATTCCCACAATCTTGTGTTGGTGGATCATAAGCTCTAGTAATCTAATTAAATTTCAACTCAAAACCTATAAATCTCCTCGACTTCAAAATTATAAAGCCCAACCATATGATAGATTAGAATGCTCACTTGCGTATCATAAGCATTCAAATGCACTACTTTCATTTGGATTCCAAAAAAAAGTCTTCTCCTTGAACTTTCCCATTTTATTTTCCAAATACAACCAATCCTTTGATACTCTAACCTTGAAATCTTTGGAGATGATAATTGTCTACTTTAATCGAGAGTATTCTTAGAGAATTTCATTTCCAAAGATGTACTTAACTAGGCTTGCTTCCATAGGAAACTTAAGAACCTAGTCTAATATAAACCCTACTTTATTCATCCATGTATGGTGGGGAAAATCTCAAGTATATTTGAAGACCCATCATGCCTTAGCAGTATTTATTACGTGATTAGGTCCATTGTAGGGTGATGCCTCAATCTTTCAAGATAGTACATCATACCTCAATGTCATACCGATCTCAAGGTACCCCCCATACGATTGGTATCCCTCTCTCCACCCTCATACATTTAAAAGTAAACACCATAAGGCCCTCTCACCTTGTTCATTGAATCCTCTCAACATCCTTTCTTTTGAGTTTAGAGATGTATCCTCAAGTATACAAAATTGTAATCATTGGTGAATTATTCAGAGTAAGTCTTTTGGAATATAATACCTATGATGTCCTTTGAATGGCATGCCTCTTCTTTAGTAACGGTCATCTGAGCTAAGCATATCTCTAGATCAAGTAAGGCTTTGATTAGTGATTCGCTCATCTATTTGGATAAGACAAAGGAATTATATATGCTTAGCTTAGCTAGAAACTTTCTAAGGTGAGCTAGGACATTGTAATCAACTCTGGCTTGGTCCTCCACAAGCATATCCATGGGTGGAGCATCCTACGGAGGGGCTATCAGCTCACTAGAACTAATGACTTGCTTACCCTTATCCTAAGGTGCTACCCTAGAAGGTAGAACTTTGTCACTACGTAGGTTGAGTTAAGTGACTTATTGAAATGATGAGCTTGTGGAAAGTTCTACTTTTTCATTAGGCATACCTAGAGCTTCTCCTATGAGATCATTAGAGATAGTTGACTCCAAGTCAATCTCAAAAGGTGAACCCGATTGATTCAGAGAAGGATAGTCAAACTCTAAATTAGAAATGAAAGGATCAGAATTACTAGAGCTATTATTTCTATTTAGACTCAGACAACTTTCAATAGGAATAAAATTATCAGTAAACAACAAAAAAGTAGAATCAGCTTTCTTCATTACTTTATTTTTAGGTGGAGGTACAAGATAGAAATCAAGTAAAGTAATCAAAGTAAAGGATTCAGTGCTCTTATCTATAGGTACAACAATCCTGTTGGTAGAAGAGGACCTCGCAGAAGAGGTGGTAGCTGAAATGGTGGAGGGAGTACTGAACTGGAATAGTGGCTCGGACTATGCTTGCAAGTATGGTGAGCTTCGCCGGTGTCCTTTGCAACCAGCAAACCTTCTTTGGTGTTGGAGGTTTGAGCTACTTCAGGCACCTACAAGGAAAGCTTCTTGATCTTAGAGATTATTTTCATAGATGCTCGAGATAGGGAGATATCCTAATCTTCTTTGGTCTTAAGAGGATCGCTAGTATCCCTAAGGGTCACTCTAATAGAACTAGATGGTTGTTCTAATAAGTATTCCTTAGGGATAACTATGGATCTCAACTTGTAGCTATGCTCAAGCTAATCATTAAAAGTGATATAATCCTCTAAGACATGGCCTAACGAGGGGTGGTAGGGATCATAGATCATCGCCTTCCTCCCGCCTCTTAAGCTCCGAAAGTTAGGTTCCTTTAAGAGATTCTTAAAGATTTTCTAACTACCTCCCTCTTGAATGAATATGGCTTATTCAATCTATCGGCAAGAGTAGGTGGAAAGTAGCTACCTGGAAAGGGATATGAATATTGCTATTGGGTAGGCTGCTAAGGTGGTGGAAATGGTCATTGTGGCTCCAATAGTCAATATGATGGTCGAGGTGGTGGAAGAGGAGGTAGCAAAGGAGGCTGCTGAGCTCGTAGTCTCTCATATTGAACTCTGGCTAGCTACTTCCCTTTGTCCAATGACACAACTATCCCTAGATTCCTCTCAAACACCTTCTGCGGCTTGGGCATAGGTGATTGGCTAGGAAAGGGCAACTGTTTGGCTTCCTCTTTATAAAACCTTGTTGATTAATTTCTCGAATGTTTTGATTCTAAAGCCCTTAAGCATGAAGGCAATCGGACCATAGATATTCTTGAGAAGAATCTCAATGGCATGTTAGTTGTGGTTCGCATTTCATGCTCAGGTTGTGCCACCTAAGAATGTAATCAACAAGGGACTCGTTGAGTTTCTATTTCTATATAATGAGGTCTCCTACAGTCACCCTCTGCTGAGCTCCAGCAAACCTCTTGATGAAGAGGTGCTCCAACTTAGCAAAACTCTTCACCTAACTATTGGGCAATTCGACGTACCAACCAAATTCAACACTTGAGAGAGTGCTAATGAAAGGCAGAAGAGGAGTGTGCTGCTTCCACCGGTGTAGCAATAGCCAGCTCTAAAGTGCGCAATGTGCTATCGTGGGTTCTCACTATCATCAAAGATCTTGAAGGATGGTGGCACAAAACCCTAAATAAAATAAAAACTAAATAGAAACCAAAACCTAAAAAATAAACCTAAAATAAATAAAAATAAAACCTAAACTAAACTTAAAAAAAACCTAAACCTAAAAAAATAAAATAAACTTAAACCTAAACTAAAATAAACTAAACTAAAATAAATAAAACCTAAACCTAATCCTAAACTAAACTAAACCTAATCCCTAAACTAAATAAAATAAAATAAACTAAAAATAAACCTAAATCTAAAAAAAAAAAACCTAAATTAAAAACCTAAAACCTATGCTTAGAAAAATAAAATTAAAACCTAAACATAAAGCTAAATATAAAAAATAAAACTGAAACCTAAAAAATAAAATAAAAATAAAACTAAACAAAAAATAAACATAAACCTAAACCTAAACCAAAAAATAAACTAAAATAAAAAACCTAAACTAAAATAAATAAACAAAAAATAAATAACCTAACTAACTAAAAAATAAACCTAAATAAAATAAAATCAAATAAACTAAAATAAATATAAGTAAACTAAAATAAACTAAACCCTTGTTTACTTAATTTAAATAAAACCACTAAACCCTAAACCAAACCCTAAATCCTAAACCCTAAACTGAGCCCTAAACCTAAACTGACCCCCTAAACCCTATAAAACCTAAACTAAACCTAAACCCTAAACCCAAAAACCCTAAACCCTACCCTAAACCCTAAACCCACCCAAAACCTGGGCCCACTAAACCCAAACCCTAAAGCTCTAACTAAACCCTAAACCTAATCCTAAAGCTAAACCTAAACCATAAACCCAAACTGAGCCCCTAAACCCTAAAACCTAAAACCTAAACCTAAACTAAATAAAACCTAAAATATAAATAAAAAAAAGAAACCTAAATAAAATAATAAAAAAACTAAAAACCTAAACCTAAACCTAAAAATAAATTAAAATAAAATAAATAAAACCTAAACTAAACTAAAAAATAAAATGAACCTAAGAATAAAAAAACTAAATAAATAAAAACTAAATGTAAAATACAAATAAAATGTAAATTATGATAAAATAAAAACTAAATAGAAACCTAAACCTTTAAAATAAACCTTAAAATAAAACCTAAAAATAAATAAAATAAAACAAAAACCATAAACTAAAAAAAACCTAAACCAAAAATAAAAATAAATTAAACCTAAACTTAAACTAGAATAAACTAAACTAAAATAAATACAACCTAAACCTAATCCTAAAATAAACTAAATGTAAACCTAAACCTAAACTAAAAAGTAAAACCTCTCAAAATAAATAAAATAAAAACCTAAACCTAAAATAAATAAAATAAAACCTAAACCTAAACCTAAAAATAAAAAATATAACCTAAACCTAAAAAATAAAAAATAAAAAACTGAACTAAAAAAATAAACATAAAGCTAAAGCTAAACCTAAAAGTAAACTAAAATAAAAAACCTAAGCCAAAATAAATAAACTAAACTAAATAAAAATAAAAAGTAAAACTAAATAAAAAATAAAATAAACTAAAAAAAATAAAAAATAGACTAAATAAACTAAATAAACTAAATAAACCTAAACCTAGTTTACTTAATTTAAAAAAACCATAAACCCTAAATTCTAAACCCTAAACCCTAATCCCTGAACCTACAACCCTAAACCCTAAACCTAAAAAAGCCCTAAACCCTAAACCCTAAAAGCATAAGCTCTAAAACCCTAAACACTAAACCCTAAACCCTAAACCCTAGCCCGAAACCCTAAACCCTAAACCCCAAACCCTAAACCTAAACCTAAAGTAACTAAATAAATTAAAAAATAAACTTAAACTCTAAAACCTAACAAACCTAAACCTAAATCTAAATCCTAAGAATGGGTAAAATCTTGACGGCAGGAATATCACCATCAACTAGGCTAAGTGTAGATCTAGCGGTGGAGGGGAAGGCAGAGGCCACGGTTAGTGGTGGGGTGGATATGATGGTGGTGGTCGGAGTAGTGGTGGTTATGGAGGCAGGAGGAGCGACGGAGGTTATAGCCGTGGTGGTGGAGGGAGAGATCGGGGATATGATGGCAGATCCCACCACTCGAGAGTTCGGGGTGGTTTTAATGGGAACTGGAGAAATTAAAGAATGATCCATCTACGCTTATGGGCTCTTTAGAGGCTCTAGTTATCTTAGGTTTTTGATTTGCCTTATGCGTGCTCATTTTTTATCTATGTCATCTCTTATGTCATACAAAACTTGGTGTGTTACTTGTTTGATGAAATAAAAAAAAGAAATGTTAAATTTGAATTTGTTCTCTGTAAAAAAAACCATAAACCCCCTAAACTAAAACTTGAATCGTAAATCTAAAACATAAACCCTAAACCCTAAACCCAAAAAACCCTAAACCTTAAACCCTAAACCCTAAAATCTAAACCATAAATCCTAAAACCTAAACCCTAAACCCTAAAAAAAAAAAAAATAAATAAATAAAATAAAACAAAACCCAAACTAAAACCTAATCCTAAAAATAAAATAAAATAAACTAATAAAAGTAAACTAAAATAAAATAAATAAAAACATAAACTAAACTAAAAAATAAAATAAACCTAAGCATAAAAAACATAAATAAAATAAAAACTATATGTAAAATAAAAATAAAATAAATCATAAATAAACTTAAAATAAAATAAAATAAAAACTAAATAAAATCTTAAACCTAAAAAATACACCTAAAACCAATAAGTAAAAATAAAACCTAAACCTAAACTAAAACCTAAACCATTAAAATAAAATAAACAAAATAAAATAAACCTAAACCTAAACTAAAGTAAACTAAACTAAAATAAATAAAACCTAAACCTAAACCTAAAATTAACTAAACCAAAACCCTACACTAAATAAAATAAACTAAACTAAAAATAAACCTAAACCTAAACTTAAAAATAAAACCTAATAATAAACCAAAATTAGAAACTTAAAACCTAAACCTAAAAAAATTAACTAAAAACCTAAACCTAAACCTAAAAATAAAAAATAAAATCTAAACCTAAAAAATAAAGAAAAAATAAACTAAATAATCTAAATTAAATAAAATAAAAAATTAACCTAAACAAAAATAAATAATTAAATAAACTAAAATAAAAAATCTAAACTAAAATAAAATAAATAAATAAATAAATAAACTACATAGAAATAAAAAATAAACAAAAATATAAATATAAATATAATAATCTAAAACAAATAAAAAATAAAGTAAATAAACTAAATAAAAATAGAAGAAATATTGAATCTGAATTTATTCACTGTTAAAAAAAAAACTAAAAACCCTAAACCCTAAACTAAAACCTGAACCCTAAACCTAAAGCCTAAACCCTAAACCCTAAACCCTAAACCCTAAACCCTAAACCCTATAACTCAAAACCAAAATAAAATAAAATAAAATAATAAAATAATAACATAAACTAAAACCTAATCTAAACATAAACCTAAACCTAAACCTAAACCTAAAAAGAAAATAAAATAAAAAATAAAAAAATAAACTAAAATAAAATAAATAAAAACCTAAACTACATAAAAAATTAATAAACCTAAATAAAATTAAAACTAAACCTAAAATAAAATAAAATAAAAACTAAATAAAAACCTAAACATAAACAATAAGGATAAAAATAAAACCTAAAAATAAATAAAAAAATAAAACCTAAACCCTAAACTAAAAAAAATAAACCTAAAATACAAAATAAAATAAACCTAAACTACTAAATAAACTAAACTAAAATACATAAAACATAAACCTAAACCTAAAATAAAAAACCCTAAAACTAAATAAATATAACTAAAATAAAAATTAAACTAAAAAAAAGCCTAAAAATAAACCTAAAATAAAATCATAAAATCGAAACTTAAAAAAATAAAACAAAAGATTAAACCTAAATTTAAAAATAAAAGATAAAACCTAAATCTAAAAAATAAAATAAAAATAAAATTGAACTAAAAAAATAAACCTAAACCTAAACCTAAACCTAAAAAACAAACTAAAATAAATAAACCTAAAATAAATAAACTAAACTAAATAAAAATAAAAACTAAACATAAATAAAAATAAAAAATAAACTAAACTAAAATAAATAAAAAATAAATTAAATAATAAAAAAGAAATGTTGATTTTGAATTTGTTCTCTGTGAAAAAAAACTAAAAATCCTAAATGCAAGACAAACCCTAAACCCTAAATCCTAAAACCTTAAACCCTAAAACCTAAACCCTAAACCCTAAAAAGCTAAAAAACCTAAACTTAAAGTAAATAAAAAATAAAAATAAAATAAATAAAAAATCTAAACCAAAATAAAATTAAATTAAAATAATATAAAAATGTAAACTAAAACCTAAACATAAACATAAACATAAACTTAAACCTAAAAAAAATAAAATAAAAAATAAAAACTATACTAAAATAAAAACCTAAACTAAATTTAAAAATAAAAAACCTAAATAAAATAAAAACCAAACCTATAATAAAAATAAAATAAAACTAAAGTAAAATAAAAGAAAAACTAAATAAAAACCTAAACCTAAACAATAAACTTAAAAATAAAACCTGAGAATAAATAAAAAATAAAACCTAAACCCTAAACCAAAAAAGACCTAACTCTTAATTAAAAATAAAATAAACCTAAAATAAAATAAATAAAACCTAAACTTAAACTGAAAGTAAACTAAATTGAAACCAAAACCTAAACTAAATAAAATAAAAGAAACTAAAAATAAACCTAAACTAAACTAAAAAATAGAACCTAAAAATAAACCTTAAGTAAAAACATAAAACATAAACCTAAAAAAATAGAGTAAAAGCCTAAACATAAACCTAAAAAATAAACTAAAATAAAAAACCTAAAATAAATAAAGTAAACTAAATAAAAAATAAACCTAATCAAAATAAAAGAAATAAACTAAAATAAAAAAATAAACTAAATAAAAAATAATAAATAAATAAATAAACCCTAACCTAACCCAAACTAAACCTAAACCCTAAACAACCTAAACCTAAAACAAAACAAAATCAGAACCTACCCTAAACCTCTAAAACACTAAACCTAAACCTAAACCCTAAACCCTAAACCCTAAATCTAACCCCCTAAAAACCCTAAACCCAAACCAAACCTAAACCTAAACTAACCCTAAACTTAAACCCTAAATCCTGGGAACCCAGGCCCTAAATGTACTACCCACCCAGCTTTGCCCTTAACCTAACCCTCTAAGCCCTCACCTCCCTAAACCCTAAACCTAAACCCTAAATCCTCTAAATCCTAAACCCTAAACCTAAACTCCATGACCATAAACCCTAAACCCTAAAAACCTAAACCTAAACTAAATAAAACTTAATAATAAAATAAATAAACAAAACCTAAACCTAAATAAAATAAAAACATAAAATAAAATAAAAACCTAAACCTAAACTTTTAAAAAAAGTAAAATAAACTAAAATAAAATAAATAAAAACCAAAACTAAACTAAATAATAAAATAAACCTAACAATAAAAAACCTAAATAAAATAAAAACTAAATGTAAAATAAAAAGAAAATAAACATACAATAAAATAAAATAAAACTAAATAAAACTAAACCTAAAAAATAAACCTAAAAATAAATAAAAAATAAAACCTAAAAATAAATAAAAAATAAAACCTAAACCCTAAAGTAAAAATAAAATCATAACCTAAAACAAAAATAAAATAAATAAAATAAAATAAACCTAAACCCAATCTAAAATAAACTATACTAAAATAAATAATACCTAAACCTAAACCTAAAATGAACTAAACCTAAACCTAAATTTAGACTAAATAAAATAAAATAAACTAAAAGTTAACCTAAACCTAAACTTAAAAATAAAACCTAAAAATAAAGCTAAAATAAAAACCTAAAACTTAAACCTAGAAAAAATAAAAATTTATACTTAAACCTAAAACTAAAAATAAAAAATAAAACCTAAACCTAAAAAATAAAATAAAAATATAACTCAACTAAAAAATAAACCTAAACCTAACAAATAAACTAAAATAAAAATCTAAACTAAAATAAATAAATCTAAAATATATAAGCTAAACTACATAAAGAAATTAACCTAAATAAAAATAAAAAAAATATGGAGGTGGTGGTGGGAGTGGTGGTTATCTGCGGGAGGAGTGAGGTTCTGGTGTGGTGTGAGGAGAGATCAGGTATGATGAGATCCCTACTAAAGTAGGGTATGATTGAGAAACAAGAGCTATCCGATCTGCTACTTATGGAACTGTGTCCTTACAGTACATATGATTTTACATATCTAGGGTTTTTTATTTTCCCTATGGGTGCTCATTTTTTATCTATGTCATCGCTTATGTCTTAAAAAACTTAGGGAGCTACTTGGTTGATGAAATTGAAAAGAAATCTTGAATATGAATTTATTCTCTGTAAAAAAAACCTTAAACCCTAAACCTAAACCCTAAACCCTAAACCCCAAACCCTAAACCCTAAACCCTAAACCCTAAACATTAAAATAACCCTAAACTTTAAACTTTAAACCCTAAAAACCTAAAAAACTAAACCTAAACTAAATAAAACCTAAAAAAATAAAATAAAATAACCAAAACCAAAATAAAATAAAAAATAAAATAACATAAAAAGATAAACTAAAACATAACCAAAACCTAAACCTAAAAAAATAAAAATAAAAAATAAAAAACTAAACTTAAATAAAATAAATAAAAACCTAAACTAAACTTAAAAATAAAAAACCTAAATAAAATAAAAACTAAACCTAAAATAAAGATAAAATAAAATAAAAACTAACTAAAATCCTAAACATAAAAATAAAACCTAAAAAAATAAAAAATAAAACCTAAACACTAAACCAAAAAAACCTAAACTTAAAAAAAACCTAAAGCTAAACTAAAATAAATTAAACAAAAATAAATAAAACCTAAACCTAAACCAAAAATAAACTAAACCTAAACCTAAACCTAGATCTAAACTAAAAAAATAAAATAAACTTAAAATAAACCTAAACTAAACAAAAAAATAAAACCTAAAAATTAACCTAAAACCTAAACCTAGAAAAATATAATAAAAACCTAAACCTAATAATAAAAAATAAAACCTAAACCTAAAAAACAAAATAAAAATGAAACTCAAATAAAAAACCTAAACTAAAATAAATAAACATAAAATAAATAAAGTAAACTAAATAAAAATAAAAAATAAACCTAAATAAAAATAAAAACCAAAATAAACTAAAATAAAAAAAATTTAAACAAACTAAATAAACCTAAACTTATCATTTACTTAATTTTAAAAAAATCTTAAACCCTAAATCCTAAACCTAAACCACCCAAACCTACAACCCTAAACCTTTAACTCTAAACCATAAACCTTAAACCCTAAACCCTAAACCCTAAATCATAAACCTTAAAGCCATAAACCCTAAACCCAAAACCCTAAAACCCTAAAACCTAAACCCTAACCCTAAACCCTAAAACATATAACCCAAAACCTTAAACCCCAAACCCTAAGTCCTAAACTAACCCTTAATCCTAAACCCTAAACTACCCTAAACCCTAAACTAACCTAAACCCTAAGAATGGGCGAACCTCAGAACATCAACCCAGGCTCAATCTAGATCTAGCAGTGGAGGCAAAGATGGTGGTGGTGGTTTATCTAATGGTGGTGGGGATGAGTTCTTGGTGGATATGGAGGTGGTGGTGGAGTGGTGGATTTGGAGGAGAGGAGGACGGAGGTTGGTGGGGAGGAGATCGGGATATGATGGTGGATCCTACTAGAAGGTAGGGGTCATTATAGTTAAGATAGTTCTACTTATCTAGGGTTTTTCATTTGCTCTATAGGTGCTCATTTTTCATCTATGTCATCGCTTGTGTCTTAGAAAACTTAGGGTGCTACCTTAAACTCTAAACCCTAAGCCCTAAACCCTAAACCCAAAACTAAAACATAAACCCTAGACCTAAAACCTAAAGCCTAAACCCTAAACCCTAAACCCTAAACCTTAAACCCTAAACCCTAAACTAAACCCTAAACCCTAAACCTAAAACCCTAAACCCTAAACTAAAACCCAAAACCCTAAACCCTAAACACTAAACCCTAAATCACCTAAAACCATAAATCATAAACCCTAAACTACAACCCAAACTAAACCTAAACACACCTAAACCCTAAACCTAAACCTAACCTAACCCCACTAAACCTAAACCCTAAACCTTGAATAAAGTCATCATTAGGAGTAGATCTAAAGAATGACCTAATCCTAACATATTTATAGTAGCTAAAGGAAGTGTCTTCAAGAGACTTTCCTTGAGAATTAGAGATTTAAATACCCTAAATCATATTATAATACCATATATTATTGTATAATGTACCATCATATATTTGAGCATGTAGTGATGTGTTTTTGGATGTTATAAGATGTTTTGAAATGTTTTAGTATATTATGGTATTGTTCCCTATAGTCTATATTAATATGAATCATAAAAATATAGATTTAATAAATCAGATGATGATACTTGTTAAATTTGAAGTTTGAATTAGGTTGTAGTACCAAAGGTGTGATACGCCACTTATAATCTAAAAAGTAAGATTTTATGTTCAAAATAAATATTATATGTTGTAGCATAGTATAGCATCATATATCATAATATATTGTTCTGCCCATTTTAATTTCTTTTAGTATTTTACAATCATGCAGTCGAGCCTACACTAGGATTATTTATAAAAATGTTGATTTAGATGTTAAAATGGTGAAATTTGGCCAAATTCATAATAGGTAGAGCATGACATCATAATATATTTTTTCAATTTACAATATGTGAGTGATATGACTAAAATATATAGTTTTTAATTATTTAGACTAATTTTATGATTTTTTATCTTAAGCAATCCCTTGTGATGTGATATGCAATATAATATAAAATAATATAATATGTTATAGTGTATTATAATATAGGATACCATAATATAGTATAGCATCATGCATTATAGCATACTATTGTGTATTACTACTTGTTGTTTAGCATATTTTAGTTTGTTATAGTATGATGTAGTAGAGTTTACTTGGTATAATTCATATAAATACTGATTTATAGGTTGAGATGATGAGATTTGGCCAAATTTAAGGTAAGCTTTAGGGAACATCATTGGGGTGTGCTACGTGTCATTTAATCAAAAGAATGGAATTTTGCATCCAAAATAAATGTTCATTTTCAACCATTTTATAAATTTTTTTGCTTAAAGTGATTCATTTTAAGGTGTAATGTAAGATAATATATTATATGAAAGCATATTAAAATATAATGTACAATACAATATAACTTCACACACACACACACACACACACACACACACACACACACACATATATATATATATATATATATATATATATATATATATATATATATATATATATATGATGTTGTATTGTGTTACTAAAATGTTATTATTTTGTATGTTTTACTTTTATTATAATACATTGGGTCAAAACTCACAAAAATATTACTTTATAGGTTGAGATGGAAGAATTTGGCCAAATTCACGGCACAAGAAGCAACACAAAATTATGCTATTTTGTAGCATTTCTAATAGAAAAATAACAATTTTACTTATGAACATTAGTCATATATTGAAAAAAATTTGTTACTTGTTCTTTTAAGTAATTCTAATGAGGTGTAATGTTAGACAATATATTATATTATAACAAATTATAATGTAACAACATATATTATAATATAATATAGTGTGTTAATTCACACTATTATATGTTTAGCATGATATTATATAGTTAGTTTGAGCTTGCACCATCACAAATCATAAAATGTTGATTACAGTGTTAAGATGATGTTATTTGAATGAATACACTTTGTTAGGCTTTTTTGGTTGAAGTATTAAAGGTGTGCATAAGAAGACATAAGATTTGATGAGAATTTCATGTCAAAGACATGGAGGAGATCTATTACGGATCACACATGCATCGGACATGACATGTGAGGGTCTACGAGGCCATAGAAGAAGAAAATCTCTGGGATAAGGTTTGAATTTAATTTTATTATATGATTTGTGGAATGAAGATCCACCGGGATAAGAATCTATAATGCACTGGAGATTAAGATAGAATCAACTTTAATTTTTTTATTTTAATTGATGTGGAGGTATATCTGCTTAAGATATGGGCTCGAGTCCACTAGGGATTGGGTATATGAACCTTCCACAAGAAAGTAGGTTCAGGCTATCCACTGGGGATTGGGATTTAAGTTTGATTTCATAGACATGTTTGTGGAAGTATCTGGTGGGGATAAGAGTATGGTTGGATTTCTTTGATTTAGACTCTACTGGGGGAGTTGGTTTAATTTGGCCCCACTAGGGAGGTTGGTTTTGAATTTGATTTGTTTGCATGACTTATTTCTATATGATTTGGGGATCCACTAGGAGAAGGTGTGATTTAACTCACTAGGAAAATCATTAAGTTTAATTTTGTTAATGTATGGATCTTGTCGATGTGCAATGGACACATCGAGAATATATCAACCTTGACCTACCTCAGTTTACAAATCCAAAGGGATAGTCTATATGTGGTAGAGCTAGCCAACATAAGGGGATGCCTTTCGGTGTGCAACGGCTATGCTAAGAAGAAGGTGTAGCATACTTACATCTTCCAAAGTAAAGAACAACCACTGAGGTGACCTATTGGATGCATAATAAATCGAACCTGACCTAGGGAGACTACTGAGTGAATGCCGCTAGGGACTTATGTCAACTCAAAAGTAGTTACGATTAATTTTATCTTAATTTCATGCGATTTGATATGGTTTATTTGGTTTAGTTTAATTTCAAATTGAGGGCATATCGATTGGGGATGTCAGCTCAGTAAAATTTGATAGATTTAATTTATGGACCATGTCGGTGTTCGATGGACCCACTAAGAAGGGGCTTTATCGGACTTGTCCCATCTCAGATTTAAAAATCCAAAGAGATAGTCTACTGGCTGTGGGGTAGAGCTAACCAACCTAAGGGGTTGCCTTTTGTACAATGTGTGCTAGGAAGAAGGCATATCGACTTACATTTTCTAAAGCAGGAACAATGGGTGACCTATTAAATAACAACATCGAACTTAGGGGTGACTATTGAGTGAATGCTGCTAGGGACTTATTTCAACTCAAGAGTAGTAAAGCAATTTCTATAGGGAGTTTTGCTGACACTGCCCTAAAGATAAGATATCTGCTTGAGAAAAGGTACCACTAGGGGTGTCCTCCTAATCCAAAATTGAATATATATTTCGTTTATATGTTTTCGTGGACCCTGTTGGTGTGCGAGGGACCAAACTGAGAAGGGGCTATATCGGCCTTGACCTATCTTAGATTTACTAGACCAAGGAAGAATCTACACATCCACAAGACCGATTCTCCAACCATAGGGGTGGTTACTAGAAAAGGGGAATTGTCCAATCCGATATTAACCAGGATAGTGTCTAAATTGAGTTGCAAAGGAAGTGATCCAAATAAAGTGCCCACAGGGGAGATGCTGCTAGGGGCGTTATCTTAAGCCCTAGAAAAGAAGGCCTATAAGTGTATGGTGGTCAACTTAAGAAGAAAGCATAACAGACTTATATCTACCATGAGTGGTGTATCCTAAGGTTCAAGAACCAACCAACCTAAGGTGTATCCGTCAGCATAGTAAGAACCAACCAAAATAAAGTGTCTGTCAGTGTGCAACAATCAACCTAGAAAGAAAGCGTGTAGGCTTACAATTTTCCAAGTAAAACTGATCATCAGGATAGTTTATCATCGGTGGGACATATGCTATCTAACCTAGAGTGACTACTAAGCGGGGAGCCCCGAGGATGTACTGGACCCGATTTGGAGCAGTCAGGAGGGAAGGATCCACTAAGAGACTTATCCTAAACCTCAAATATACTTGACTTAGTCAGTGCACAAAGGCCGATCCAAGAAGAAAGCATAGCAGACTCACATCATCTTAAACGAAGCCAACATGAGGTAGCTTATCGTCCATGTAGTAAGGCCTACCAAACTAATCAAGTGCTCATTGGTGTGGAGTGGCCAAGTAAAGAAGGAAAGCGTAGCATAGTTACATCCTCCAAAGCAAGAAGACCACTAAGATGACACACTAGCAGGGTAGCACGTCAGCCTGACCCAGAGCAGCTACTGAGTAAGTATCATTGTGGGTATTTTCTCAACTCAGAGTTGCCCGCAGGAGTCTCTCCTCCAAACCTTCAAGCTCTTCTAACCGCAACTTGGCGTTCTCCTCTATTATGATCTTGCTAACCAAAACTATCCTTAGTGATGGGAGTTGGACTTCTAATGGTAGAATGCTTTAGACCCACACATTAAGGAGAAAGGAGTAGACTGAGTTGGAGTTCTATATATGGTGTAGTAATCCCACAAGACTTCAACTAACTGTTCATGACACTATCTCTTGTTATTATCAAGTGTCTTCTTTAGTATTTGGATGAGAGTTTTATTAAATGCTTCTGCTAAGCCATTTCTCCTCTGGTAGTTGATTGTAGAATATCTCCAATCTATGCTATGTCTCTAAGAAAAGTTGTTGATCTTGGTGCTCTTGAATGCATTATCATTATCAGATATAATTCGTCAAGGCACTCTGAACCTATATACGATATGGTTCCTAAACAAACTAGACCATTTGCTGAGCAGTGACCTCTGTGAGCTGAATAGCCTTCTCCTTTTAAAAAAGTAGTTAGTAGCAGCTAAGATGAACAGATGACCCTTGGAAGAAAGAGGATCAATCAGACCCACTATGTAAGTACCCCAACACTCGAATGGCCTTGAGGTCGATGTAGGATGTAGAATATTGGGTGGTTGGTGTAGGATTACACCATGTATTTGACATTGGTGGCATCGCCTAGCCGTATCCATGAAATCTTTGATCATCGATGGCCAGTAGTATCCTAGTCTCTCAATCTTGGTTCTCAGTGTACAACCCTAAACCTACAACCCTAAACCCTAAACCCTAAACCCATAAACCCTAAAAGTAACTAAACTCTAAACCCTAAACTAACCCTATACCTAAACCTTAAACCATAAACACTAAACCCTAAACTCTAAACCCTTAAAATTAACCCAAAATCAAAAACCCTAAACCAACAAACCTAAACCCTAAACCCTAAACCTACAATCCTAAACTCTAAAAAACCCTAAACCTCAACCCTAAACCCTAAACCCTAAACATTAAATTAACCCTAAAACCTAATCATAAACCTAAAATAAATAAAATAAAATAAACCTAAACCTAAACTAAAATAAACAAAACCTAAATTTAAAACTAAAATAAACTAAACATGAACCTTAAACTAAATAAAATAAAATAAACTAAAAATAAACCTAAACATAAACTAAAAAAACTTAAAAATAAACCTAAAATGAAAACCTAAAAGCTAAACCAAAAAATTAAAAAAAAACCTAAACCTAAACCTAAAAATAAAAAATTAACCTAAACCTAAACCAAAAAATAAAAAATTAACCTAAACCTAAACCTAAAAAAAATAATAAACCTAAACTAAAATTAATAAACCTAAAATAAATAAACTAAGCTAAATAAAAATAAAAAATAAAATAAACTAAAATAAATAAAAAATAGACTAAATAAACTAAATAAACTAAACCTACTGGTTTAGTTAATTTAAAGATAAAAAAACCTAAACTCACCCTAAACCCACTAACCCTAATCCACACAAGCCACAACCTACAACCCTACCAAAAAAAAAAAAACTAAACCCTAAATCCTAAACTAACCCTAAACAATAAACTCTAAATCCTAAACACTCAACCCTAAACCCTAAACTCTAAACCCTAAACCTCTGACCTCTAAACTACCCTAAACTAAACTAAACCCTATAAACTCCCTAAACTCCTCCCTAAACTCTAAACTATCCTCAACCTTGTTAACCCTCCTTAAACCCTAAACTGTTAACCCCAATCCCTAAACCCTAAAGCCTAAACCTCCCTCTATCCACCCTAAAACCCTAAACCCTAAACTAAAGCCTAAAACTTAAAAGTAAATCAAACTAAATAAACCTAAAATAATAAAATAAATAAACATACCTAAATATAAATAAAATAAAATAAAAGTCTAAACTAAAACCTAAACTTAAACCTAAAAATAAAATAAAATAAAAAATAAAAATAAACTAAAATAAAATAAATAAAAGACTAAACTAAACTAAAAAATAAAATAAACCTAAGAATACAAAAACATAAATAAAATAAAAAATAAAATAAAATAAACCTAAAATAAAATATAATAAAAATTAAATAGAAACCTAATCTAAAAAGACAAACCTAAAAAAATAAAATAAAATAGATAAAATTAAAACCCTAAACCCTAAACTAAAATAAAACCTAAACCTAAATAAAAATAAA
>CM038214.1:33804968-33878319 GCA_021442155.1 Cymbidium sinense
AACAACCTAAACTTATTGGTTTACTTAATTTTTTTAAAAAAACCTAAACCCTAAACCTTAAAAAACCTTAAACTCTAAACCCTAAACCTTAAATAAAACAAACATAAAATAAAAGAAATGATAAACTAAATAAAAAACTAAACCTAAATAAAAACCTAAAAATATATAAAGAAATAAAACCTAAACCCTAAACTAAAAAAACAACCTAAACCTAAAATGAAAATAAAATAAACCTAAACCTAAACTAAAATAAATAAAACCTACACCTAAACCTAAAATAAACTAAAGCAAAACAATAAACTAAATAAATTAAATTATACTAAAAATAAACCAAAACATAAACTAAAAAATAAAACTTAAAAATAAACGTAAAATAAAAACCTAAAACCTAAACCTAAAAAAGATAAAATAAAACCTAAAGATAAACCTAAAATTAGAAATAAAACCTAAATCAAAAAAATAAAATAAAAATAAAACTAAACTAAAAAAAACATAAACCTAAACCTAATCCTAAAAAATAAACTATAATAAAAATCCTAAACTAAAATAAATAAACATAAATGAACTAAACTAAACTAAATAAACTTGAACATAAACTCAAAAATAAAACCTAAAAATGATCCTAAAATATAAGCCCTAAACCTAAACCTAAAAAAATATAATAAAAACCTCAACCTAAACATAAAAATAAAAAATTAAACCTAAAAATGAAAAAAAAAAACTAAACTAAAATATAAACATAGACGTAAACCTAAACCTAAAAAAATAATAAATAAATAAAAACCTAAACTAAAACTTAAATCTAAACCTAAAAACATAAATAAAAATAAAAAACTAAACTAAAAAAAACCTAAACTAAACTAAAAAAATAAACCTAAAAGTAAAAAACCTAAATAAAATAAAACCTAAAGGAAAAATAAAAATAAAATAAACCTAAAATAAAATAAAATTACATAAACTTAAAAACATAGAATAAAAATCTAAACCTAAAAAAAAATCCTAAACATAAAAAATAAAATTAAATTAAAACTAAACTAGTAAATATACATAAATCTAAACCTAAACCTATAAATTAAACTAAAATAAAAAACTTAAACTAAAATAAATAAATCTAAAATAAAAAAACTAAATAAAATAAAAATAAAAAATAAACCTAAATAAAAATAAATAAATAAAATAAACTAAAATAAATTAATAATTAACTAAATAAACCTAAAACCTAAACCTCTTGGTTTTGAATTTAAAAAAAAACTGAAGCCACAAACCTAATCTAAAACAAAACCAAAACCAAACTCACACGCCCAAGCCAACCACTAGCAGCACCTACAAAATAAATTTAATAGAAAATAAAATAAATTATGAACTAAATAAAATCTTAAACCTAAATAATAAAACTAAAAATATAGCATAAAAATAAATTAAAAAAACCCTAAACCCTAAACTAAAAAAAAATAAACCTAAAATGAAAATAAAATAAACCTAAACCTAAAGTGAAATGAACTAAACTAAAATAAATAAAACCTACACCTAAACCTAAAACAAACTAAGCCTAAACTTTAAACTAAAAAATAGAAAATATACTAAAAATAAACCTAAACATAAACTAAAAAATAAAACCTAAAAATAAACCTAAAATAAAAACATAAAACCTAAACCTAAAAAAATAAAATAAAAACCTAAACCTAAACATAAAAATTAAAAGTAAATCCTAAACTAAAAAATAAAACTAAACTAAAAAATAAACATAAACCTAAACCTAAACCTAAAAAATAAATGAAAATAGAAAAACCTAATTCAAAATAAAAAAAAAACATTAAATAAATAAACTAAACTAAATAAAAATAATATCTAAATCTAAATAAAAATATAAAATAAACTTAATAAACCTAAACCTATTGGTATACTTAACTATAAAAAAAATGCTAAACCATAAACCCTAAACCCTAAACACTAAATCTTCAACCCTAAACCCTAAAGCTAAAATAAAATAAAATAAGAACTAAATAAATACTTAAACCTAAAAAATAAACTTAAAAATAAAACCTAAAAGTAAATAAAAAATAAAACATAAACCCTAAACTAATAAAAACCTATACCTAAAATAAAAATACAACAACAACAACAACAACAACAATTATTATAATAACAACAACAACAAGCCTTTATCCCACTGTTGTTACATGAATGAATCTGTTGTCTTATGTGTCAAATTCTCATTTAATTCAACTGTACTAAGGTCATTTTTTATACATCTTAACCAAGTCATTTTAGCTCTACCTCTACCTTTCTTAACATAAGGCAAATCTAATTCATCTAATCTCCTAGCCAAGTCATCGGACGACCGACGCTTTATGTGGCCAAACCATCTAAGGTGACTCTATTTAATCTTATATGCCACTAGAGCTACTCCAACTTTTTCTTGAACATACTCATTTTGCAATTTATCTCTATGAGTAAAGCCACTCATCCACCTGAGTATCCTCATCTCTGTAACACTTAACTTAGTCTTATGCTTCTCTTTTATTGGCCAACATTCTGCACCATAAGTCATTGCAGGTCTTACTACCATCTGATAAAATTTTCCCTTAAGTTTAAGTGGAACTTATCTATCACACAATAGGCCAGATGCATTCCTCCACTTCAACCATCCAACTTGAAGTCTAATAATAACATCTCCATCTATGTCACCATCATTTTGAATAATAGAGCCTAAATATCTGAATCCCTCACACTTATTAATGACTTGTGCACCTAATGTCACAACACTACCACAAGAACTTCTACAACTAAAATTACACTCCATATATTCAGTTTTAGATCTACTTAAATGAAAACTTTTAGACTCTAATGTTGAACTCCATAATTCAAGCTTCTCTTAGACTACCTCTCTAGTCTTATCAACAAGAAGAATGTCATTAGCAAAAAGCAAACACTAAGGTACATCTTCTTATAAATGATTAGTAAGAGCATCCATAACAAAAGAAAAAAAAAATAAGGGCTTAAAGTTGATCCTTGATGTAATTTAACTAAAATAGGAAAATATTTTATCAATATTTCTTGTGTTTGGACACAAGTAATAGCTCTAGTATACATATCCTTAATTGTTTGAATATAACAAATATTAACTCCTTTCTATTCTAGAACTCTCCAAAGAACAACTCTTTAAACTTTATCATCAGCTTTCTCTAAATTAATAAATATCATATGTAGATCCACCTTACTTTCTCTATACTTCTCCATCAAACCTCTTAACAAATGTATAGCATCCATAGTAGATCTACCTAGCATTAAACCAAACTGATTGTGAGAAACATTTGTATCACATCGTAACCTATGCTCAGTTACTCTCTCCCATAATTTTAATGTATGACACATTAACTTAATTTCTCTATAATTTGCACAATCTTGTGCATCACCTTTATTCTTAAATATAGGAACCAACAAACTCTTCCTCCACTCATCTGGCATCTCTTTAGTCTATAAAATAACCTTAAAAAGATTTGTAAGCCAAGAAATTCCTTGATCTCCCAAACATTTCCACACTTCTATTGGAATATGATCAGTCCAACTATTTTTCCACATTTCATTTTCTTTAAAGCTTTCTAACTTGGATTTACTAATAATGATGATAAAACAAAATTCTCTATTTTTGTTTAGGGTGTTAAGGTTGCTAAAATCAATCATAATTTTAGATCCTTCATTGAAAAGTTTAACAAAATATCTCATCCACCTATTTTCAATATCCTTTTCTAAGAAAAGCACTTTATTATTTTCATCCTTAATACACCTCACTTTAACTAGGTCTTTACTTATCCTATTTCTTTGGTTGGCTAACTTATGCATACATCTTTCACCTTCCTTGGTATATAATCTATTGTATAAATCACTAAAAGCAAAATTTTTTGCTTCATATATTGCTTACTTAGAATCTTTGCATGCCACTTTATATCTTTCCAAATCTCTGAGTTTTTACATCGAAACCAAATTTTATAATAATGCTTCTTAGTTCATATCTTTTCTTGCACACTCTGACTCCACCACAAACTATTTTTATTAAAAGATGCTTTTCCTTTTGATTCTCTAAGCACATTTTTAGCAATTTGCTTAATTTCACTTGCTACTTTTTCCCACATAACATTAGCTTCCTTATGAACATACCAAATTCTAAGCTCTTATAGCTTGCTCTTAAAAATATTTTTATTTGTGTTCTTTAAGCGCCCCATCTAATCCTAGGATAATAATTTGATTTATTTTTCCTATTACAATCTTTCATCCTAAACCTTAAACCATAATCCCTAAACCTACAACCCTAAGAAACCCTAAACCCTAAACCTTAAACTCTAACCCTAAACCCTAAACCCTAAAAGCATAAATCCTAAAACCCTTAACCCTAACACCTAATCCCTAAACTCTAAACCTTAAACACCAAACCCTAAACCTAAACCTAAAGTAACTAAATAAATTAAAAAATAAACATAAACCCAAAACTTGATAAACCTAAGCCCTAAGAATGGGCAAAACTATGACAGCAAGAACATCCACTGAAGTGACTCAAAGCTAGATCTTATGGTAGAGGTTAAGGTGGCGCTATCGTGAGTGGTGGTCGAGCAAAGGGTGGTTATTGAGGCAGAAGTGCGACGAGGTTACACCTGTGGTTTTGCATAGGAGAGATCACGATATGATGGGGATCCCGCCACTTGAGAGGACGGGTGATTCTTGAGAACCGGAGAAATTGAAGAGTGGTTCTGACCACGCTTTTGGAACTGGTTCTAAAGAGAGATGGTTCTAGTTATGTGGTTTTGCTGCTTATATATTCGTGCTCATTTTGAGCTATGTAGCCAATTGTGTCTTAGAAAACATGGTGTTACTTAGTTGATGAAATCCAAAAAAAGAAATATTGAATTTGAATTTATTCTCTTTTTAAAAAAACCAAAAATCCTAAATCCTTAATTAGACCATAAACCATAAACCTAAAACCTAAACCCTGAACCCTAAAAAAAAAACCCTAAACCCTAAACCCTAAACCTAAAACCCTAAAACAATAAACCCTAAACCCTAAACCCTAAAACCTAAACCCTAAACCCGAAACCCTAAATCCTAAACTCTAAATCCCAAACCCTAAACCATAAACCCTGAACCCCAAAACCTTAAACACTAAATAAACCCTAAACCCTAAACCCTAAAAAGCTAAAAACCTAAACCTAAATGAAATAAAACCTAAAAATATAAAAATTAATAAACTTAAAGCAAAATATAATAAAAAATAAAATAAAATAAAATAAAAACATAAACCAAAACCTAAAACCTAAACCTAAAAAGGAAATAAAAAAAATAAATAAAAACCTAAAGTAAACTAAAAAATAAAAAACCTAACTAAAATGAAAACTAAACCAAAAATAAAAATAAAATAAACCTAAAATAAAATAAAATAAAAACTAAATAAAAACCTAAACCTAATAAATAAACCAAAAAATAAATAAAAAATAAAACCTAAACCCTAAACTAAAAAAACCTAAAAGTAAAATAAAAATAAATTAAACATAAACCTAAACTATAATAAATAAAACATAAACCTAAACCTAAAATAAACTAAACATAAACCTAAACTTCAACTAAATATAATAAAATAAACTAAAAATAAACCTAAACCTAAAGTAAAAAGTAAAACATAAAAATAAACCTAAAATGAAAACCTAACACCTAAACCTTAAAAAATAAAAACATAAAAATCCTAAACCTAAACCTAAAAATAAAACATAAAGCTTAAACCTAAAAAATAAAATAAAAATAAAACAAAACCAAAAAATAAACCAAAATCTGAAGCTAAACCTAAAAAATTAACTTAAATAAATAAACTAAACTTAATAAAAATAAAAATGAATCTAAATAAAAATAAAATTAATAAAATAAACTCAAATAAATAAAAAATAAACTAAATAAACCTAAACCTACCAGTTTACAAAATTTAAAAAATAATAATAAAAAATAATAATAATAGAAAAAAACAAACAAAAAAACCTAACCATAAACCCTAAAACTAACCCTAAACTAAAACCTAAACCCTAAACCTACAACCCTAAACCCTAAACCCTAAATCCTAAAACCCTAAGCTTTAAACCCTAAACCCCAAACCCTAAACCCTAAACCCTAAACCCTATAACCTATAACCCTAAACCCTAAACTCTAAACCTTAAACCCTAAACCCTAAACCTAAATCTTAAACCTTAAACCCTAAAAACCTAGAAACCCAAACCTAAAGTAAATAAAACCTAAAAACTAAAATAAATAAAAACCTAAATATAAATAAAATAACATAAAATGGAATAAAAACCTAAACTAAAACCCAAACCTTAACCTAAACCAAAACCTAAAAATAATATAAACTAAAAAAAATTAAAATAAATAAAAACTTAAACAAAACTAAAAAATAAAATATACCTAAAAAAACCTAAATAAAATAAAACTAAACATAACAATAAAATAAAATAAACATCAAATATAATAAAATAAAAGCTACATAAAAACATAAACCTAAAATTAAAACCTAGAAAAAGTAAAAACTAAAACCAAAACCCTAAACTAATAAAAACCTAAACCTAAAATAAATAAAATAAAATAAAATAAACCTAAACCTATACTAAAATAAACTAAAATAAAATAAATAGAACCTAAATCTAATTCTAAAATAAACTAAACATAAACCCTAAACTAAATAAAATAAAATAAACTAAAAATAAACCTAAACCTAAATGAATAAATTAAACCTAAAAATAAACCTAACCGAATAATAAAAATAAAAAAATAAAACAAATGCAAAAAATATACATAAACCTAAACCTAAAAAATAAATCAAAATAAAAAACCTAAAAAAAATAAATAAACCTAAATTAAATAAACTAAACTAAATAAAAACAAAAATGAACCTAAATAAAATAAAATATAAAATGAACTAAAATAAATAAATAATAAACTAAATAAACTAAATAAACCTAAACTTACCATTTTACTTAATTTAAAAGAATAAAAAAAATCCAAACCCTAAACTTAAATCCTAAACCCTAAATCGACAACCCTAAATCCTAAACCATAGACCCTAAAACCCTAAACCCTAAACACTTAAACCCTAAACCCTAAACCCTAAACGCTAAATCCAAACCCTAAAACTCTAAACCCCAAACCCTAAACCCTAAACTAACCCTAAAGCCTAAACCCTAAACTCTAAACTCTAAACCCTAAACCCTAAACCCAAAACCTATACCCTAAACCCTAAATAAAATAAATTTAAAATAAAATAAATTATAAACTAAATTAAAACCTAAACCTAAACAATAAACCTAAAAATAAAACCTAAAAAAATAAAAAAATAAAACCTAAACCTTAAACTAAAAAACCTAAACCTAAAATAAAAATAAAATAACCCTAAACCTAAACCGAAATAAACTAAACTAAAATAAATAAAACCTAAACCTAAACCTAAAAAAAAAATCTAAACTTAAACTAAATAAAATAAAATAAACAAAAAATAAATCTAAACCTTTAAAAAAAAATAAAACCTAAAAATAAACCTAAAAGAAAAACATAAAGCCTAATCATAAAATAAAAACTAAACTTAAACTTAAAAATAAACTAAAAATAAAACTAAACTAAAAAATAAACATAAACCTAAACCTAAACCTAATAAAATAAAATAAAATACCTTAACTAAAATAAATAAACATAAAATAAATAAATTAAATTATATAAAAATAATATATAAACCTAAATAAAAATATAAAATAAACTGAATAAACCAAATAAACCTAAACCTACGGGTTTACCTAATGTTTCTTTTAAAAAAACATTAAACCATAAACCTTAAACCTTAAACACTAAATCCTATACCCTAAACCCAAAACCCTAAACCCTAAACCTAAAATATTAAAATAAAAATCTACACTTAAAAAATAGACCAAAAAATAAAACCTAAAGTAAATAAAAATAAAACATAAACCCTTAACTAAAAAAAAACCAGAACCTAAAATTAACCTAAACCCTAAAACCTAATAAACATAATCCCTAAGAATGGGCAGCACCTTGATGGTAGGAACATCACCATCAACTAGGCTTAGTCTAGATTTAGTGGTGGAGGTGAAGGCGGAGGCGGCAGTAATCGCAGTGGTGGTGGGGGATCTAGAGGTACTGGTGGATATGGAGGTGGTGGTCAGAGTAGTGGTGGTTATGGAGGTGCGAAGAGCGATGAAGGTTATAGCCCTGGTGGTGTTGGAAAGAGAGATCGAGAATATAATGGTGGATCATGCTACTCGAGAGGTCATGGTGGTTTTGTTGGGAACTATAGAAACTTAAGAACGACTGATTCGATCTGCTACTTATTGAACTATGTCTTTATAATAGACGGTTCTAGTTATCTAGAGTTTTTGATTTGCTCTATGCATGCTAATTTTTGAACTATGTCGCCACTTGTGTCTTAGAAAATTCAGTGTGCTATTTGGTTGATGAAATCAAAAAGAAGAAATGTTGAATATGAATTTATTCTGTGTTTAAAAAAAACCAAAACCCCTAAATCCTTAACTAAAACCTAAACCTTAAACCTAAAATTAAACTGTAAACTGTAAAAACCCTAAACCCTAAACCATAAATGCTAAAAGCCTAAACCCTAAATCCTAAACCCTAAACCCTAAAACCTAAATCCAAAACCCTAAACCCTAAAACCCAAACCCTAAACCATAAACCCTAAACCGTAAATAAACACAAAACCTTAAGCCATAAACCCTAAAGGGCTAAAAACCTAAACCTAAACTAAATAAAACCTAAAAATAAATTAAATAAAAAATCTAAACCAAAATAAAATAAAATAAAAACTAAAACTAAAACCTAAACCTAAACTTAAACCTAAACCTAAAAAGAAAGAAAATAAAAAATAAATAAAAACCAAAAATAAACTAAAAAATAAAAAACCTAAATAAAATAAAAATTGAACCTAAAATAAAAATAAAATAATCCTAAAATAAAATAAAAATAATTAAAAACCAAGACCTGATAAATAAACCTCAAGATAAAATCTAAACCATAAACTTAAAAAAAACCTAAACCTAAAATAAAAATAAAATAAACGTAAACCTAAACTAAAATAAACTAAACCAAAATAAATAAAACCTAAACCTAAACCTAAACTAAATAAAATAATATAAATTGAAAATAAACCTAAACTTAAACTAAAAATAAAACCTAAAATAAAAACCTAAAACCTAAACTTAGAAAAATAAAAATTAAAACCCAAACCTAAACCTAGAAATAAAAAATAAAACCAAAACCTAAAAAATAAAATAAAAAAAAACTAAACAAAAAAATAATCCTAAACCTAAAACTAAACCAAAAAAATAAACTAAAATAAAAAACCTAAACTAAAATAAATAAACTAAGCTAAATTAAAAAATAATGTAAATAAAAATAAAAAAATAAAAGAAATAATAAATATAATAAACTAAAATAAATTAAAAATATTAAATAAACCTAAACCTACGAGTCCACATAATTTAAAAAAATAAAATAATAAAATAAAATAAAAACCCTAAACCCTAAAACTAACCCTTAACCTAAATCGTAAACCCTAAACCTACAACCCTCAACCTAAATCGTAAACCCTAAACCCTAAACCCTAAACCCTAAATCTACAACCTAAACCCTAAACCCAAAACCCTATAACCTATAACCCTAAACCCTAAACTCTAAACCTTAAACCCTAAACCCTAAACCTTAAATCTTAAACCTTAAACCCTAAAAACCTAGAAACCTAAACCTAAAGTAAATAAAACTTAAAAACTAAAATAAATAAAAACCTAAATATAAATAAAATAACATAAAATGAAATAAAAACCTAAACTAAAACCTAAACCTTAACCTAAACCAAAACCTAAAAATAATATAAACTAAAAAAAATTAAAATAAATAAAAACTTAAAAAAACTAAGAAATAAAATATACCTAAAAAAACCTAAATAAAATAAAACTAAACATAACAATAAAATAAAATAAACATCAAATATAATAAAATAAAAGCTACATAAAAACATAAACCTAAAATTAAAACCTAGAAAAGTAAAAAACTAAAACCAAAACCCTAAACTAATAAAAACCTAAACCTAAAATAAATAAAATAAAATAAAATAAACCTAAACCTATACTAAAATAAACTAAAATAAAATAAATAGAACCTAAATATAATTCTAAAATAAACTAAACATAAACCCTAAACTAAATAAAATAAAATAAACAAAAAAATAAACCTAAACCTAAATGAATAAATTAAACCTAAAATAAACCTAACCAATAATAAAAAATAAAAAAAATAAAACAAATTAAAAAATATACATAAACCTAGACCTAAAAAATAAATCAAAATAAAAAACCTAAAAAAAAAAATAAACCTAAATTAAATAAACTAAACTAAATAAAAACAAAAATGAACCTAAATAAAAATAAAATATAAAATGAACTATGATAAATAAATAATAAACTAAATAAACATAAACTTACCATTTTACTTAATTTAAAAGAATAAAAAAAACCCTAACCCTAAACTTAAATCCTAAACCCTAAATCGCAACCCTAAATCCTAAACCATTGACCCTAAAATCCTAAACCCTAAACACTTAAACCCTAAACCCAAAACCGTAAACCCTAAATCCAAACCCTAAAACCCTAAACCCCAAACCCTAAACCCTAAACTAACCCTAAAGCCTAAACCCTAAACTCTAAACTCTAAACCCTAAATCTTAAACCCAAAACCTATACCCTAAAAACTAAATAAAATAAATTTAAAATAAAAAAAATTATAAACTAAATAAAAACCAAAACCTAAATAATAAACCTAAAAATAAAACCTAAAAAAATAAAAAAAATAAAACCTAAACCCTAAACTAAAAAAACCTAAACCTAAAATAAAAATAAAATAAACCTAAACCTAAACTAAATAAACTAAACTAAAATAAATAAAACCTAAACCTAAACCTAAAATAAACTTAGCATAAACCTTAAACTAAATAAAATAAAATAAACTAAAAATAAACTGAAACCTAAACTAAAAAAATAAAACCTAAAAATAAACCTAAAATAAAAACCTAAAGCCTAATCCTAAAAAAATAAAATAAAAACTGAAACTTAAACTTAAAAAATAAAATAAAAATAAAACTAAACTAAAAAATAAACATAAACCTAAACCTAAACCTAATAAAATAAAATAAAATACCTTAACTAAAATAAATAAACATAAAATAAATAAATTAAACTATATAAAAATAATATATAAACCTAAATAAAATATAAAATAAACTAATAAACCAAATAAACCTAAACCTACTTTACCTAATGTTTCTTTAAAAAAAACAATAAACCATAAAACTTAAACCTTAAACACTAAATCCTATACCCTAAACCCGAAACCCTAAACCCTAAACCTAAAATATTAAAATAAAAATCTACACTTAAAAAATAGACCTAAAAATAAAACCTAAATTAAATAAAAATAAAACATAAACCCTTAACTAAAAAAAAATCTGAACCTAAAATTAACCTAAACCCTAAAACCTAATAAACATAATCCCTAAGAATGGGCAAAGACCTTGATGGCGGAACATCACCATCAACAAACTAGATTTAACGGAGGTGAAGGCGAGGGCGAATCAAAGTGGTGGTGGGGATCTAGAGGTACCGGTGGATATGGAGGGTGGTCGAGTAGGTGGTTATGGAGGTGCGAAGAGCGATGAAGGTTATAGCCGTGGTGGTGTTGGAAAGAGAGATCGAGAATATGATGGTGGATCACGCTACTCGAGAGGTCATGGTGGTTTTGTTGGGAACTATAGAAACTTAAGAACGACTGATTCGATCTGCTACTTATTGAACTATGTCTTTATAATAGAGACGGTTCTAGTTATCTAGAGTTTTTGATTTGCTCTATGCATGCTAATTTTTGAACTATGTCGCCACTTGTGTCTTAGAAAATTCAGTGTGTTATTTGGTTGATGAAATCAAAACGAAGAAATGTTGAATCTGAATTTGTTCTGTGTTTAAAAAAAGAACCAAAACCCCTAAATCCTTAACAAAAACCTAAACCTTAAACCTAAAATTAAACTATAAACTATAAAAACCCTAAACCCTAAACCATAAATGCTAAAAGCCTAAACCCTAAACCCTAAACCCTAAACCCTAAAACCTAAACCCTAAACCCAAAACCCTAAACCCTAAAACCCAAACCCTAAACCATAAACCCTAAACCCTAAATAAACACAAAACCCTAAGCCATAAACCCTAAAGGGCTAAAAACCTAAACCTAAACTAAATAAAACCTAAAAATAAAATAAATAAAAAACCTAAACCAAAATAAAATAAAATAAAAACTAAAACTAGAACCTAAATCTAAACTTAAACCTAAACCTAAAAAAGAAAGAAAATAAAAAATAATTAAAAACCAAAAATAAACTAAAAAATAAAAAACCTAAATAAAATAAAAATTGAACCTAAAATAAAAATAAAATAATCTTAAAATAAAATAAAAAATAATTAAAAACTAAGACCTGATAAATAAACCTCAAGATAAAATCTAAACCATAAACTTAAAAAAAACCTAAACCTAAAATAAAAATAAAATAAACGTAAACATAAACTAAAATAAACTAAAACCAAAATAAATAAAAGCTAAACCTAAACCTAAATTAAATAAAATAATATAAATTGAAAATAAACCTAAAATTAAACTAAAAATAAAACCTAAAAATAAACCTAAAATAAAAACCTAAAACCTAAACTTAGAAAAATAAAAATTAAAACCTAAACCTAAACCTAGAAATAAAAAATAAAACCAAAACCTAAAAAATAAAATAAAAAAAACTAAACTAAAAAATAATCCTAAACCTAAACCTAAACCAAAAAAATAAACTAAAATAAAAAACCTAAACTAAAATAAATAAACTAAGCTAAATTAAAAAATAATGTAAATAAAAAATAAAAAACAAAAGAAATAATAAATATAATAAACTAAAATAAATTAAAATATTAAATAAACCTAAACCTAAGTCCAATAATTTAAAAAAAATAAAATAATAAAATAAAATAAAATCCTTAAAGCCTAAAACTAACCCTTAACCTAAATCGTAAACCCTAAACCTACAACCCTCAACCTAAATCATAAACCCTAAACCCTAAATCTACAACCCTAAACCCTAAACCCAAAACCCTAAACCCTAAAACCCTAAACCCTAAATTCTAAACCCTAATCCCCTAAACCCTAAATCCTAAACCCTATACCCTAAAACCTACGACCCTAAATCCTAAACCCTAAACCCCAAACACTAAACCCTAAACCCTAAACCCTAAATCCTAAAAACCTAAACCCCAAACCCTAAACCCTAAAACCCTAAACCCTAAATCCTAAACCCTAAACCACTAAACCGTAAACCCTAAACCCTAAACCCTAAAACCTATGACCCTAAACCCTAAAACCTAAACCCCAAACGCTAAACCCTAAACCCTAAACCCTAAACCCAAAATCCTAAAAACCTCAAAACTTAAACCTAAACTAAATAAAACCTAAAAAAGAAAACTTAGACTTAAATAAAATAAAATAAAAACCCAAGCATAAACCTAAACATAAACCTAAACCTAAACTTAGAAATAAAATAAAATAGAAAATAAATGCTAAACTAAAATAAATAAATAAAACTTAAACATATTAAAAATAAAATAAACCTAAGAATAAAAATCTTAAATAAAATAAAAACTAAAGGTAAAATAAAGATAAAATGAAGTTAAGATAAAATAAAATAAAAATTAAATAAAAACAAATTACTAAAAAATAAACCTAAAAATAAATAAAAAATAAAACATAAACCACAAACCTAAAATAAATAAAATAAAATAAACCTAAACCTATACTAAAATAAACTAAACTAAAATAAACAAAACCTAAACCTAAACCTAAATTAAACTATACCTAAACCATAAACTAAGTAAAATAAAATAAAAGTTAAATAAACCTAAATCTATGCTAATAAATAAAACCTATAATTAAACATAAAAAATAAAATAAAAACCTAAACATAAACCTAAAAATAAAAAATAAAACCTAAACCTAAAAAATAAAATAAAAATAAAACTAAACTAGAAATAAACATAAACCTAAACCCAAAAAATGAACTAAAATAAAAAAACTAAAACTAAAATAAATAAACCTAAAATAAATAAACTAAACTAAATAAAAATAAATTTAAATTTAAATAAAAATAAAAAGTAAAGTAAAATAAAATAAATAAAAATAAACTAGATAAACTAAATAAACCAAAACTTACCAGTTTACTTAATTAAGAAAACATAAAAAATAAAATAAAAAACCCCTAACCCTTAAACCTAAACCTAAACCCTAAACCCTAAACCCTAAACCCTAAACCCTAAATTAACCCTAAACACTAAACCCTAAACCTAAACTAAAACCCTAAAAGCTAAAAACCTTAACCTAAACTAAATAAAACCTAAAGATAGAATAAATAAAGAAACATAAACCAAAATAAAATAAAAAATAAAATAAAATAAATACATAAACTAAAACCAAATCCTAAACCTAAAAAATAAAATAAAATAAAAAATAAAAACTAAACTAAAATAAAATAAATAAAACCTAAACTGAACTAATAAAATAAAATAAAAACTAAACCTAAAATAAAAAATAAGATAAACCTAAAATATAATTAAAAAAATTTAATAAAACCTAAACCTAAACTAAAAAATAAACCTAGAAATAAATCTAAAATAAAAACCAAAAACCTAAACCTAAAAACATAAATTAAAACCTAAACTAAAACCTAAACTTAAAAAATAAAACCTAAACCTAAAAAAAAATAAAAATAAAACTAAACTAAAAAAACCTAAACCTAAAAAATAAACTAAAATAAAAAACCTAAACTAAAATAAATAAAGCAAAATTAAATAAACTAAACTAAATAAAATAAAATAAACCTAAATTAAAAAATAAAATAAATTAAACTAAATAAATAAAATAAATAAAATAAACCTAAACATATTAGTTTACTTAATTTAAAAAAATAATAATAACATAAAATAAAATAAAATAACCCTAACCCTAAACCCTAAACCCTAAACCCTAAAAGAAACCATTAACCCTAAACTCTAAACCCTAAACCTACAACCATAAACCATAAACCCTAAACCCTAAACCCTAAACCCCAAACCAGAATCCCTAAAATCTTAAACCCTAAACCCTAAAAAACCCTAAAGTCTAAACCCTAAATCCTAAACCCTCATCATAAAATTTAAATCTGTAAACCCTAAACCCTAAGAACTTGAAAACCTAAACCTAAACTAAAAAAAAACATAAAAATAAAAAAATAAAAAAAACTTAAACCTAAATACAATAAATAAAATAAAATAAAATAAAAACTAAATTAAAACCTAAAGCTAAACCTAAAAATAAAATAAAATAAACAAATAAAATTAAACTAAAATATAATAAATGAAAACATAAAGTAAAATAAAAAATAAAATAAACCTCAGAATAAAAAACCTAAATAATTTTAAACTAATCATAAAATAAAAATAAAATAAATTAATAACTAAATTAAAACATAAACTTAAAAAATAAACTTGAAAAGAAAACCTAAAAAATAAATAAAATAGAACATAAACCCTAAACTTAAAAGAAAAAAATTAAACCTAAAATAAAAAATTAAATAAACAAAATAAAATAAACCTAAACCTAAACTAAAATAAACTAAAAATAAACCTAAACATAAACTATAAAATAAAACCTAAAAAATAAACCTAAAATGAAAACCTAAAACCTAAACCTAAAAAATTAAAAAAAAACATAAACCTAAACCTAAAAAAAACCTAAACATAAAATATAAAATAAAAATAAAACATAAGTATATAATAAACATAAACCTATACCTAACCATAAAAAATGAACTAAAATAAAATTCTAAACCTAAACCCAAAACCCAAAACCCTAAAATAAAACCTGAACCCTAAACCTAAAACTAAACCCTAAACCCTAATTCGTAACCCCTAAAAATCCTAAACCCTAAACCCTAAAACCCTAAACATAAAAAAACCCTGAACCCTAAACCCTAAACCCTAAAAAGCTAAAAACCTAAACATAAACTAAATAAAGATAAAATAAAATGAATAAAAGAACCTAAACCAAAATATAACAAAGAAATAAAATAACATAAGATCATAAAGTAAAACCTAAACCTAAACCTAAAAAGAAAATACAATAAAAAAAATTAAGCTAAAATAAAATAAATAAAAATCTAAACTAAACTAAAAAAAACTTAAATAAAATAAAAACTAAACTTAAAATAAAAATAAAATAAACCTAAAATAAAATAAACCTAAATTAAAATAAATTTAAAATTAAATAAAAACCTAAACCTAAATAATAAACTTAAAAGTCAAACCTAAAAATAAATAAAAACTGAAACTGAAACCATAAACTAAAAAAGAAACCTAAACCTAATATAAAAAAAATAAGTAAACCTAAACCTCAACCTAAAATAAACTAAACCTAAACCTAAACCTAAACTATATAAAACATAAACTAAAAATAAATCAATCCTAAACTAAAAAATAAAACCTAAAAATAAACCTAAAATAAAACCTAAAACTAAACATAAAAAATAAAAATAAAACCTAAACTTAAAAAATAATATAAAATAAAATGAAACTAAAATAAACTTAAACTTAAACATAAACATAAAAAATAAACTAAAATAAAAAGCATAGACTAACATTTATAAATTAAACTAAATAAAAATAAAAATAAACTTAAATCAAAATAGAAAATAATATAAACCAAAAAAAATAAAAAATAAACTAAATAAACCTAAGCCTTCCAGTTTACTTAATTTCAAAAAAATAAAAAAAAGTGAAAAAACCCTAACCCTAAACTCTAAAACTAACCCTAAACCATAAACTCTAAACCTTAAACCTACTACCCTATACCCTAAACCCTAAACCTACTTAAAACTTAAACTTAAACCCTAAACCTAAACTGAGCTAAACCCTAAAACCCAAAACCTAAAACCATAAACTATAAACTAAACCCTAAACCCTAAACCCTAAAACTTCAAACCTAAACCCTAAAAACTAAACCTAAAAAACCCTAAACTAACTAACTCCTAAATATTTAACCTAAACCTAAACTAAACCCTAAACCTAAATACCTAAACTTAAAACCTCAATCTAAACCTAAAACCTAAAACTATAAACTAACTTAGACCTAAACTACACTAAAACTTAAACCTAAATCTTAAACTAAACTATAAAAACCCAAAACCCAAACCTAAAACTAAAACCATAAATTAAACTTAAATCCTAAAACCCAAACCTAAAACCCAAAACCTAAAACCAAACCCTAAAACCCTAAACCTAAACTTAAACTAACACTAAAACCATAACCTTAAACCTAAAACCTAAACTCTAAAGTTAAACCATAAAACCTAAAACCCAAAGCCCTAAACTAACCCTAAGCATTAAGCTAACTCTAATCCCCAAACCCTAAACCAAAAAAACCTTAAACTCTAAAGCCTAAACCCTAAACCCTAAACCCTAAACCCAAACCCTAACTAAACCCTAACCTAAAACCCTAAAAAACTTAAAACCTAAACCTAAACTAAATAAATCTAAAACTAAAATAAATAAAAGGACCTAAACTTAAATAAAATAAAAAATAAAAATAATAAAACCTAAATGAAAACCTAAATGTGAACATAAAAATAAAATAAAATAAACAAATAAAAATAAATTAAAATAAAATAAATAAAAACCTAGACCAAACTAAAAAAATTAAATATACTTGGAAATAAAAAAAGTAAATAAATTAAAAACTAAACGAAAATAAAATAAAATAAACCTATAATAAACCTAAAATAAAATAAAATAAAACCTAAACTAAAACTTAAACCTAAAATAAATAAATAATAAAACTTAAACCCTAAAAGAAAGAAAACCTAAACCTAAACTAAGAATAAAATAAACCTAAACCTAAACTAAACTAAAATAAATAAAACATAAACATAAACCTAAAATACTAAACTAAAATCCTAAACAAAATAAAATAAAATAAACCTAAACCTAAACTATAAAAATAAAACCTAAACATAAACCCAAAATAAAAACCTAAAACCTAAACATGAAAAAATAAAACAAAAACCTAAACCTAAAAATAAAAAATAAAAAACCTAAACTTAAAAGTTAAATAAAATAAAAATTAAACTAAAATAAATAAACTTAAACTAAATAAACTAAATAAAAAATAATCATAATAAATCTAAATAAAAATATAAAATAAACTTAAATAAATATAAAATAAAGTAAATAAACATAAACCAATTGGTTTACCTAATTAAAACCATAAACCTAAATCAGAAAACCCTAAGCCCTAAACCCTAAACCCTAAACCCTAAAACTAACCCTAACCCTAAACCCTAAACCCTAAACCTACAACACTAAACTTAAAGCCCAAGCCTTAAAACATCCTAAACCCTTAACCTTAAGCCCTAAATAACCCTAAAACCTAAACCCTAAAAAATTCTAGACTCTTAATCCTGAACTCTAAAAAACCCTAAAACCTAAACCCTAAACCCTAAACCCTAACCCTAAACCCTAAACCCAAAAAAGTATAAACCCTAAAATCTTAAAACCATAAACCCTAAACACTAAATCCTAAACCCTAAACCCTAAACCTAAACCTAAAGTAACTAAAGAAATTAAAAAATAAACTTAAACTCTAAAACCTAATAAACCAAAACCTAAATGTAAACCCTAAGAATGGGTAGAACCTTGATAGCAGAAACATCATTATTAACTTGGCTCAGTTTAGATATGGTGGTGGAGACGAAGGCGGTGGTGGCGATTATCACAGTGGTGGTGGAGTTCTGGAGGTGCTGGTGGATATTGAGGTGGTTATGGAGGCAGGAGGAGCGATGGAGGTTACAGTCATGGTGTTGGCAATGGGAGAGATCGGGGATATGATGGTGGATCCAACTACTCAAGAGGCCATGGTGATTCTGATGGGAACTAGAGAAACTGAAGAATGGTCGATCCGATCTGCTGCTTATGGAATGGTGTCTTTGGTTTTGCTCTATGTGTGATCATTTTTGATCTATTTTTTCACTTATGTCTTAGAAAACTTATTTTGTTACTTGGTTGATGATATCAAAAAGAAGAAATGTTGAATCTGAATCTATTCTCTATTAAATCTTTAAAAAAATGAAAAACCTTAAACCCTAAACTAAATGTTGAACCCTAAACCTAAAACCTAAATCCTCAACCCTAAATCCTAAACCCTAAAAACCCTAAACCTTAAAAACCCTAAACCCTAAACCCTAAACCCTAAATGCTAAACCCAAATGCCTAAACCCTAAACCCTAATCACTAAAAAGAAAAAAATGTAAACCTAAACTAGATAAAACCTAAAAAAATAAATAAAAAAACCTAAACCATAATTAAATAAAAAATAAAAGAAAATAAAAACCTTTACTAAAACCTAAACCTAAACATAAACTTAAAAAAGAAAATAAAATAAAAATAAAACTAAAGTAAAAATAAATAAAACCTAAACTAAACTAAGAAAATAAAAAGTAAACCTAAAATAAAAATAAAATAAACTTAAAATAAAATCAAATAAAATCTAAATAAATATCCAAACCTAAAAAAAATATACTTAAAAATAAAACCCAATAAAATAAATAAATAATAAAACCTAAACCCTAAATTTAAAAAAAAAACCTAAACCTAAAATAAAAATAAAGTAAACCTAAACTTAAACTAAAATTAACTACACTAAACCTACAACCCTAAACCCTAAACCCTAAACCTTAAACCGTAAACCCTAAACACTAAACCCTAAACCCTAAAACCTACAACCCAAAACACTAAACTGTAAACTCCAAATCCTAAACACTAAACCTTAAACCCTAAACCCTTAACACCTACAAACATAAACCTAAACTAAGTAAAACTTAAAAATAAAATAAAATAATAAAATAAAATAAAAACCTAAACTAAAACCTACACTTAAACATAAACTTATACCTAAACCTAAACATAAAAATAAAATAAAATAAAAATAAAAAAAAACTAAAATAAAATAAACAAAAGCCTATACTAAACTAAAAGATAAAATATACCGAAAAAATAAAAAACCTAATAAAAAAAACCTAAACCTAAAGCTAAAAATAAAAAATAAAACATAAACCTAAAAAATAAAAATAAAACTAAACAAAAAAATAAACATAAACCTAAACCTAAACTTAAAAAATTAACTAAAATAAAAAACCTAAACTAAAATAAATGAACCTAAATTAAATAAACTAAACTAAATAAAAATAAAAAATAAACCTAAACAAAAAGAAAAAAATAAAAAAAACTAAAATAAATTAAAAAGAAACTAAATAAACCTAAACATACCTATTAATTAATTTAAAACCCTAAACCCTAAACCTACAACCCTAAAATTTAACCCTAAACCCTAGAGCCTAAACCCTAAAACCCTAAACTCTAAACCTAAACTAACCATAAACCTTAAACCCTAAATCCTAAACCCTAAACCATAAACCTTAAACCCTAACCCAAACCCTAAACTTAAACTAACACTAAACCCTAAACCCTGAACTAACTCTAAACCCTCAACCCTAAGCTCCAAACTTAAAAACACTAAACCCTAAACCCTAAACTAACCCTAAACCCTAAATACTAAAGCCTAAACAATAAACCCTAAACCCTAAACCCTCAATCATAAACCATAAACCCTTAACCCCAACCCCTAAACCATGAACCCTAAAAACCTAAAAACATAAACCTAAACTAAACCAAACCAAAAAATAAAATAAATAAAAAAACCTAAACCTAAATAAAATAATCGTATAAAATAAAATAAAAACCTAAACTAAAACCTAAACCTAAACATAAACCTATACCTAAACCTATACCTAAACCTAAATGTAAATATAAAATAAAATAAAAAATAAAAACAAAACTATAATAAAATAAAATAAAAACCTAAACTAAACTAAAAAATAAAATAAACCAAAAAAATAAAAAACCTAAATAAAATAAAAACTAAATAAATACATAAACCTAAAAATAAAATCTAAAAATAAATAAAAAACATAACCTAAACCCTAAACTAAGAAAAAACCTAAACCTAAAATAAACAAAATAAAATAAACCTAAACCTAAACTAAAAAAATTAAGACCTTAACCTAAACCTAAAATAAACTAAACCTAAACCCTAAAGTAAATAAAATAAAATAAACTAAAATAAACCTAAAAACTAAAAAATAAAACATAAAATAAACCTAAAATAAAACCTAAAATAAAACCTAAAAAAATAAAATAAAACATCAACCTAAACCTAAAATTAAAAAATAAAACCTAAACCTAAAATATAAAATAAAAATAAAACTAAATAAAAAATAAACATAAACCTAAACCTAAACTAAAAAAATAAACTAAAATAAAAAACCTAAACTAAAATAAATAAAACCTAAAATAAATAAAATAAACTCAAAAAAAATAAAAGATAAACCTAAACAAAAAAACAAAAAAAAATTAAATTAATTAAAAATAAATTAAATAAACCTAAACCTGGGGGTTTACATAGTTTTACAAAAAAAACCTAAACCCTAATCCTAGAACCCTAAACCTACATCCCTAAACCTACAACCCTAAATTTACAACCCAAAACTTACAACCCTAAACCCTAAACCCTAAGCCCTAGACCCCAAACCCTAAAATCCCTAAACCCTAAACCCTAAACCCTAACCTAAACCCCTAACCCTAAACCATAAACCCCAAAACCCTAAACCTAAATGCTAAACTAACACTAAACCCTAAACCCTAAAACCCTAAACATAAACCCTAAAATAACTCTAAATCCTAAACCTTAAACTCTAAACCTAAAAACCCTAAACCCTAAACTAACCCTAAACCCTATACCCTAAACTCCCCAAAAGCTTAAACAATAAACCCTATACCCTAAACCCTAACCTTAAACCCTAAAACCCTAGTCCTTAAAATTTTAATACTTAAACCCTAAACCATAAACCCTAAACACTAAACCCTAAACCCTAATCCCAAAAAACCTAAAAACCTAAACCTAAAATTAAAATGAATAAAATAACCTAAACTAATACTTAAACCTAAAGTTCAAAATAAATGAAAATAAAAAATAAAAAAATAAATAAAATAAATAAAACCTAAACTAAATTAAATAATAAAATAAACCTAAGATTAAAACCTAAATAAAATAGAAATGTTAAAATTTAAAATAAATAAAACCTAAGCCTAAAAAATAAACCTAAAAAATAAATAAATTAACCAAAACCCTAAACTAAAAAAAACTAAACCTAAAATAAAATAAAATAAACAAAATAAAATAAACCTAAACCTAATTTAAAATAAACAAAACTAAAATAAATAAAACCCACAACTAAACCTAAAATAAAGTAAATATAAACATAAAATAAAAAAAAATAAAAAAATAAAAAATTAAAATAAACTTAAACCTAAACTAAAAATAAAACTTAAAATAAACCTAAAATAAAACATACAACATAAAACTAAAAAATAAAATAAAACCTAAACCTAAACCTAAAATAAAAATAAAACCTAAACCTAAAAAATAAAATAAAAATAAAGCTCAACTAGAAAATAAACCTAAACCTAAAAAATAAACTAAAATAAAATACCTAAACTAAAATAAATAAACCTAAAATAAATAAACTAAATTAAATAAAAAAAAAAATAAAATAAACTCAAATAAATAAAAAATAAACTAAATAAACCTAAACATACTTTATTTTAACTTTAAAACCTTAAATCCTCAATCCTGAACCCTAAACTCTAAACCCCAATCCTACAACCTTAAACTTACAACCCTAAACCCTAAACCCTAAACCCTAAGACCCATAAAACCTAAACCCTAAACCCTAAAACCTTAAACCATAAACCCTAAACCTTAAACCCTAAAACACTAATGCCTAAACCCTAAACCCTAAACCCTAAATTCCTAAACCCTAAACCCTAAAACCTACAACCCTAAACTTTAAACCCTAAACCCTAAACCCTAAACCCTAAAACCTAAATTATCCTAAACCCTAACCCTAAACCCTAGACCCTAAACCTTGAATAAAGATGTCATTAGGTGTAGATCTAAAGAATGACCTAATCCTAACATAGTTGTGGTAGCTAAAGAAAATGTCTTCAATAGACTTTCCCTTGACTATTAGAGATTTGAATACCTTAAACCCTAACCCTAAATCATATTATATACCATATATTATATAATGTAGCATCATATATATGAGCATGTAGTGATGTGTTTTTGAATGTTATAAGATGTTTTGAAATGTTTTAGTATATTATGGTATTGTGCTCTATAGTCTATATTAATATAAATCATAAAAATATTTATTTAATAAATCAGATGATGAAATTTATTAAATTTGAAGTGGGAATTCGGTTGTAGTACCAAAGGTGTGCTACGCCACTTGTAGTCTTAATAGTAAGATTTTCTGTTCAAAAAAATATTATATGGTCTAGCATAATATAGCATCAAATATCATAATATATTGTTCTACACATTTTAAGTTCTTTGAGTGTTTTATAATCATTCAGTCGTGCTTACACTAGCATTATTTATAAAAATGTTGATTTAGGCTTTAAAATTATGGAATTTGGCCAAAATTCGTGATAGGTAGAGCATGGCATCAAAATATTTTATTTCAATTTAAAACATGTAAGTGATACGACTAAAATATTTAGTTTTTTTTATAATTTAGACAAATTTTATGATTCTTTATCTTAAACAATCCCTTGTGATGTGATATGAAATATAATATAATATCATATGTTATAGTGTATTATAATATAGGATGCCATAACATAGTGTAGCATCATGCATTATAGCATACTATTATGTACTACTACTTATTGTTTAACATATTTTAGGTTGTTATAGTATGATGTAGTAGAGTTTGTACTGGTATAATTCATATAAATACTAATTTACAAGCTATGATGATGAGATTTGGCCAAATTTAAGGAAAGCTTTAGGGAAAATCATTGGGGGTGTGCTATGGTGTGTCATTTAATCAAATGAATGAAATTTTGCATCCAAAATTAATGTTCATTTTTCAACCAAATTAAAAATTTTTTTTTCTTAAAGTGATTCATTTTAAAGTATAATGTAAGATAATATATTATATGAAAGCATATTAAAATATAATGTACATAAAAATATAACTTCACATATATAAAAATGTGGTGGTGTGTTACAAAATGTTATTGTACATTTTAGTATGTTTTACTTTTGTTATAATACATTAGGTCAAAACTCACAAAAATGTTAATTTGAAGGTTGACATGGAAGAATTTGGCCAAATTCATGGCACACGCCAAGAAGCAGCACCAAAATTATTCTATTTTGTGACATTTCAAATAGAAAAATAACAATTTTACATCCAAAATGAACATTATTCATATTTTAAGAAAATTTTGTTATTTGTTCATTTTAAGTGATTTTAATGAGGTGTAATGTTAGACAATAAATTATATTATAGAATATTATAATATAACATCATATATTATCATATAATAAGTGTGTTAATTCACATTGTAATATGTTTAGCATGATATTGTATAGTTAGTTTGAGCTTGCAAAAAAATGTTAATTACAATGTTAAGATGATGTAATTTGAACAAATACATTGTTCAACTTTTGAAGTATTAAAGGTGTTCATTAGAGAAGAAATAAGATTTGATGGGAATTCCATGTCAAGGACATGGAGGAAGATCGGGGATCACACATGCATTACATGACATGTGTCTATGTTGAGGGCATATAAGAATAAAATCTGCGGGAGATAAGGTTTGAATTTGATTTGATTATATGATTTCTGGAAAGAAGAAATGCTGGGGATGAGAATCTATAATCCACCGTAGATTAAGATTGATTTGACTTTAATTTGTTTTGTTTTAATTGATGTGGAGGCACAACGGCTAGAGATATGGGCTCAAGTCCACTAGTGATCGGGTATATGAACCTTCCACTAGGGAAGCAGGTTCAGGCTATCCGATGGGGATTGGTTTATTTGGGGATGTATCAACTGGGAATAAATGTTTGGTTGGATTTCTTTGATTTAGACTCTATTGGCGGAGTTGGTTTAATTAGGCTCCATTGGGGAGGTTGGTTTTGAATTTGAATTGTTTGCTTGACTTATTTATATATGATTTAAGGATCCACTAGGGAGAACACTATGATTTAACTCTATTAGGGAAAATTAGATTCAGTTTAATTTAATTTGAGTTAATGTATGGACCCTGTCGATGTGCAATGGGATCACTGAGAAGGGGCTATATTAGCCTTAACCATTCTTTGGATTACAAATCCAAAGGGATAGTCTACCAACCTAAGAGGTTACCTTTCAGTGTGCAATGGTTGTGCTAGGAAGAAGGTGTAGTAGACTTACATCTTCCAAAGTGATGAACAACTGCTGGGGTGACCTGTTGGATGCACAACAAATGAAACTTGATCTAGGGCGACTACTGAGTGAATGTCGCTGGGGACTTATGTCAACTCAAAAGTAGTTAAAATTAATTTAATTTTAATTTCATGTGATTTGATATGGTTTTTTGGGACTAGTTTGATTTCAAATTGAGGGCATATGTGCTGGGGATGTGAGCTTCGTCAAATTTGATAGATTTAATTTATGGACCATGTCGGTGTGTGATGGACCCACTGAGAAGAGGCTATATCAAACTTGTCTTATCTTAGATTTACAAATCCAAAAGGATAGACTATGAGCCGTGGGGTAGAACTAGCCAACCTAAGGGGTTGCCTTTCGGTGTGCAATAATTATGCTAGGAAGAAGGCATAGTAGACTTACATCTTCTAAAGCAAGGAAGAACCACTGGGTGACTTGTTGGTAGCATAATAAATATAACCTGACTTAAGGGAGACTACTAAGTGAATGTCGTTGGGGACTTATATCAACTCAAGAAAAGTCAAGCAATTCCTATAGGGAGTTTTGTTGACAATACCTTAAAGATGAGATGCCTTCTTGGGAAAAGGTACCGTTAGGGGTGTTCTCCTAATCCACAAGTGAATATATATTTTGTTTATATGTTTGAATAGACCCTTTTGGTGTACAAGGGACCACACTGAGAAGGGGCTATGTTGACCTTAACCTATCTCAAATTTACTAGACCAAAGGAGAATCTGCATATCCACAGGATGGATTCTCCAACCAAGAGGGTGGTTACTAGAAAAGAGGAATTGTCCAATCTGATAGTAACCCGAGTAGTTTTTAAATGGGGTCGTAAAGGATGTGATCCAAATATAGTGCCCACAAATGAAGTGCTGCTAGGGGCATTATCCTAAGGTGTATGATGGTCACCTCATGGAGAAAGTGTAGCAAACTTACACCTGCCATGAGTGGTGTATTCTAAGGTGAGAGAACCAACCAACCTAAGGTGTATCCGTCAGCATAGTGAGAACCAACCAACCTAAGGTTTCCATTGGTGTACAACGATCAATCTTGAAATGCTTTAGGATGGACCAACTTTTTGTGAGTATGAATCATTTTAGTTTAGTACAACTCAAGGTTTTGGCATGCCCATATGTGTCTCTCTTCCAAACCTTCGAGCTCTTCTAACCATAACTTGGTGTTCTGCTCTATTGTGATCTTGCTACCCAAAGCTAGCCTTAATGATGGGAGTTGGACATCTAATGGTAGATCAGCTTTAGACCCAAACTAAGGAGAAAGATGAGTTGGAGTTCTATATGTAGCGATAAGCCCAAAAGACTTTAACTAATTGATGCCACTATCGCTTATTATCGAGTGTCTTCAATATTTGATGAGAGTTTTGTTGAAGGCTTTTGTTAAGCTATTTTCCCTCGTAGTTGATGGTAGAATATTTCCAATCTATGGTGTCTCTGGCAAAGTTTATGATCTCAGTGCTCTTGAATGCAGTACCATTATCAGATATAGTTTATCGAGGCACTTTGAACCTATATACAATATGGTTCCTAAAAAACTTGAGCACATGCTGAGCTGTAAACTCTTTGAGCGAAATTGCCTTCCCCCATTTGGAAAAGTAGTTAGTAACAACTAAGATGAACCGATGACCCTTGAAAGAAGGAGGATCAATCGGAACCACTATCTTGGTACCCCAACACTCAAATGGCCATGAGGCCAATGTAAGAATGTTAGGCTATTGGTGTAGGATCACAATGTGTATTTGACATTGGTGGCATCTCCTAGCCGTATCCATGTATTTTTTGATCATCAATGGCCAATAGTATCCTAGTCTCTTGATCTTGGCTTTCATTTTTGGACCAGATTGGTTGGCTCCACATAATCTTAAGTGTACCTCAGTCATGATCTTATGGGATTCATGCTTGTATAAATAACATAACCACATATGATCAAAAGACCACCAGTACAAGACACCACCCACAAGTGCATAGGAAAGTGCTCTCTACTACATTTGATGGGCTTGGGACTTCTCTTGAGGTAGTTTTCCTTTATTTAAGTAATCCATGAATGGTTGCCTCCAATCTAACTCCTCATCCTTCTTTGCAATGGCAACCTCCTTCTCAAGAGAGTACTTTTTGATGAGTTCAATATCAATAAAGGGATAATACTTATCTATTTTGGACCTTTATTGTTATGTACTCATCCTCCGGACATACCAACTCCTTGGAAAGCTTGGCTAAAGCATACGCTATGATGTTCTCTCCTTGAGGAATCTTATAAATGGTAACCTCTGAGATTTAGGCCAACAACTCAATGGTATACTTGTGGTAATGATGGAGCTTGGGCTTTATAACCTTGTAGGACCCAGCGATTTGGTTGATAATTAGTTGAGAATCCCCAAAGATGTTGATGTTCTAGATGCTTAGAGTAATGGCTAACTCCAGACAAGAAATTAGAGCCTCATATTCAGCCTTCGCGGGTGCAAGGATTGGACAAATGATATGATAATGATAAAAAAACTACATTAAAATGATCAAAACTAAATCAAACTAAATCAAATCAAATCAAAACCCTTCATAAGCCATATGACCTATTCCATGGACTTAGCCAAATCTTAATCCAAATCAAGTCAAACTAAATTGATTTTCTCACAAATCAATCATATTTTCAATCATATTCACAAATTTAAATGAAATATACATTTAAATCATCAAAACTAAATCAAACCAAATTAAAATCCAAACCTAAGCCACATGACCAAACACTATGGACTTAGCCAAATTCCTTAATTCCAAAACCCAAATTCAATTGATTTTCTCAAGAATCAATCATACCTTCAACTATATTCATAAATATAAATGAAATCTACAATAATCAAGCCAAACTAAAATCAACCCATCAAACCCAACTTAACCCTTTTGACTTGAAATGTTCAAATTAACCAAAACCCATTTAAACCCAAGGTAAATTGAATTTATATATCACCCAAAATATATAAATAAACTTAACTAAATCAAACTCAACCCAAAATCAAGCCAACTAAATCTAATTAATCCACTTGACCCAAAGTGGCCAATTTTACCTATCTGAGCCAAGTTCTAATAGTCCTACCCAAATTGGATTGAACCAAGCCCATCAAAACCTCCCATCATGATTGTTGATCACCCTAGGTTAATCAATTGTAGCAAATTAGGTCAAACCAAGTCAACATGGTCATTTTACCAAGTCAACCCCTTAACCCATATGAACCCAAACTAACCAAATTACAACCTAAGTCAAATCCCTTGAAAATAATGATTCATACTAAATCAAAATCAATATTTGAATATGACTTGACCTTCAACTGAGTCAAACCAAATCCAATTGGCCCTCTTGACCCAAGTTGACCAAATTGACCTAAAAGATAAAATTGGGTCAAATCAAAATATAAACCAAATTGATTGCAACCAATGGCTCAAGTTCATTCTAAATTGATTATTGAATTTTACCAAAGCCATGATTAGACAATTGAACCCAATTGATCTACTTAGCCTTTTACCTAATGGTTGAAGTTGGCCTAAATCAAAACCAATCCAAATTAATTGAAACCAAAGCTTAAAATCATCTTTAATTAGTCAACTAAACTCCAACCAACACCCAACCCAAGCTAATTTTTCTAATTAAGTCAAATTGGTCAACTTAACTCATTTGACCCAAATGAATTCAAATGAGCCAACATTAAATCTAAGCCAAACTAAACCAAACCAATTGAACCAAAACATCCTAAATGATCATATGAACTTAACCTAACCCTTGGTTTGACCCAATTTGACTAATTCGTCAACTTAACCTAACCTAACCCAATTTAACCTAAATGAGTCAAATTGAGCCAAACCTAACCAAATCAACTCCAATTGACTTGAAATTTTGGCTAACCCAGTTTTGGCTAATGTGAAATTTGTCCAAATCAAATCTAATGCTAAATGATCATTCTACCTTTAGGTCAAGGGTATCACATGAGACAAATCACCCATGTAAGTGGTCATTTCCATTCCTTGGCCACTTGGTAATCTCCCAATGGTCCACCTAGGCACCTAAGACATTTCCCAACCTAACCCAAGGGGTGGTTGGGTTGGCCATGACCCATGGGAGGTGAAATCACGTCACCCAGCCCATTGGAGCATTTGAAACCCATAGGACACCCATGATTCCTCCTTGGCAGCCACCACAAACCTTCAACCAACCAAGACAAGCCAACTCACCTCCTCCCTAACACCCATGACTCTTTGAGATGGCCGAACGGCCACTAGAAGCCAAACTCGATCCCACATCCAATCAAGAAGAAGGGGGTATACACCCCATCATTTCCACTCAAACACACACAAAAATCATTCCTCATAGCCCTACACAAGATGAGCCGCTAGAGCCATTTCCTAAGCTCCCAAGCTTATTCCTCGATCAAAAAATTCCATTCCCGTCAATCCCAAAATAGAACACTTCCATTTTCAACCTAACTTTCTCATTTCTCCATAAAACTCAAATTAACTTTGCATGCACCATCCCTAGGCCACGTCAAGCAAGACCGAAGCATCTCCCAAGCTTCCCGAGCATCGGAGGTGGGACTTCGATCAAAGTCATTCTCCAAATCATTAGTTCATGGCCTTCTAAGCAAAGAACAAGGAATTGATCCAATTGCTGCTCAACAAGGCTTCATCTCCAATAGATGAAGCTTCCTAATTGTTCGATCTGTCGGCCTTGAGCTCTGGTGAGGTATGCTTCCAAAATTGAACCTTAGCCATAAATCAATTGGAAATTTTTGAAGAAAACTTGCATCTCGTGTGATCTTGACCATTGGATCCCCTCTGATCAATATCATATAGGTGTGGGATCTATTTAGATCAAGGTAAGCTCAAATCAAGTGAGCAATGGTGGATGGTCTCCATTCTCTCTCACTCGCATGACGTTAGATCAAGCACCATCCATTCTACATGATCGAAATGGGAAATCATGATTAAATCCACTTGATCGATTTGATTTAATTCTATTAAGCTATGGGATTAATTGTAGTCATCCGATCTTAGATCAGATGGAGGACGAGAAAGATCCACCGCCACCACGCAATCGAGTTGGATAAGTTTTAAGTAGCCAGTCTCGTGACACTACGTGGAAAGCGCACCGTGCTAGTGCGTCATGTGGAAAGTGCGCCACGTCAGCATGCCACATGGTGCCAATAGGGTTAGGCTTTAATTAGGCTTAATTAATCATTTTTAATGGCTGGAACTTCTAAAAATCATAAAAAATCATAGAGAAATAAAACAATGCAAATAAATACTCATTTTAAAGGTATTTCAGAGGAGAATTAATTAAAAATGATCTTAACTAATTTTGAATAGTAATTAAGGTTTAATTACAAAATTAATTAGTTTACTTTGTAATTACTTGAGCAATTAATACCAAATTTTGTGGGTTTATTTAATGGGATAACCGCCTCCCATGATTTTCTTCGAATTTATTGCTCACTTAATTAAGAAATTGACTAATTAAACCTTAACAACTCTTTAAGTTAATTAATGATTAATTTATCCCATGAATAATAATAAATTAGTTAATTAAGTTTATTAATCATTGTTCAACTGTAAGTGAACTAAGGAATAGGGTTGGAAACCCTTTCCCTAAGTTCATCTCACCCTTTTTAAAAATAAAATTATATAAGATTTAACTAATTAATTAAATCACTTAATCAAATTTAAATCATAATCACATCAGACCTTAATTAATTAAATCATGGGGTAGATCTTTAGGTGTTTAATAACCTAAAGGAGTTTAATGAAATTATGGTCCACATGTGGAGAACCATAAGAGGAATTAATTAAGTCTCTTAATCAAATTGACTATTAATCATGAGCTAATTGCATTAGGCCTTTTTTACTTCCTAGGATCATTGCAAGTTTATTTTCCATGCATATCATGTTGGCTCATAATTATTTAGTTAATTACTTTAAGGTGACACTAGTAAGGGTAATTAATTCATCTAATTAAGGGTTCAACTTAATTAACCCATAAAATCAACTTAATTACATTTCCTTAAATTAAATCAAATCACTAATGTTGGAATTAGTTTAAAACAACAAGTGATGATTTCTCTTCTCCTCTTTAAATCAAATCAAATCCAAAACTTAATTAATAAAAAAAGCTTTGGTATGCATCAAAATAATCTTGTTTGATTTGATTGTCCTTAAGAACTATTTTGGTTGAATGAATCACATGCTTAGATTTGATAGTCTTCTTTACAATCATGTTAAATTTGGTATGTCTTTTGAATTCATGTATCCATCTTTTGAAAATCAAGTAAAATAAAATGGATTTTCTTTATGTAAGCTAGAATGTGTTAATTTAATTTAATATATGTGGCTATTATCACTATTAAATCCAAATATATTTTTTCAAAAGCTTATAAATGAATAATAATATGTGTTATAATTCTAGTTATAAATACATAAGAAATGCATGTGCTTATAGCTTAAAATAATGTTGAGTTCTCTTTCCTCTATTCATATATTGATATATATTGAATGGTAATGTATATACCGGACATCCGAACATAAGGCTTTAGCTAGCCACAAGGATGTCATTTGATTACCTCACTTCCCTCATTTGTTACTTGGTTGATTAAATTGAAAAGAAGAAATGGTGAATCTGAATTTTGTTCATTGTTAAAATAAACAAAAAACAAACAAAAACCCTAACCATAAACTAAAACCTGAACCCAAAACCCAAACACTAAACCCTAAACCATAAATCCTAAACCCTATTCCCTAAAACCTACAACCCTAAATATTAAACCCTAATCCCCAAACCCTAAACCCTAAACCCTAAAAACCTAAAAACCTAAACCTAAACTAAATAAAACCAAAAAATAAAATAAATAAAAAAGCCTAAACCTAAAAATAATAAAAAATATTAGAGTAAAATATAAACCTAAACCTAAACCTGAACCTAAAAATAAAAAAAATAAAAAAAATAAAAAAATAAAACTTAAACTAAAATTAAATAAATAAAAGCCTAAACTAAACTAAAAAAAATAAACATAAAAATAAATAACCTAAATAAAATAAAAACTAAATGTAAAATAAAAATAAACTAAACCTAAAATAAAATAAAATAAAAAATTAATAAAAACCTAAACCTAAAAAATAAACCTAAAAGTAAAACATAAAAATAAATAAAAAATAAAACCTAAACCCTAAACCAAGAAAAACCTAAACCTAAAATAAACAAAATAAAATAATCATAAACTTAAACTAAAATAAACTAAAAAAAAACCTAAACCTAAAATAAACTAAACTTAAACCCTAAACTAAACAAAACAAAATAAATTAAAAATAAACCTAAACATAAATTTTAAAAAATTAAAATAAACCTAAAATAAAAACCTAAAACCTAAACCTAAAAAGTAAAATAAAAACCTAAACCAAACCTAAAAATAAAAAATAAAACCTAAACATTAAATAAAATAAAAATAAAACTAAACTAAAAAATAAACATTAACCTAAACCTAAATGTTAAAAATAAACTAAAATAAAAAACCTAAACTAAAATAAATAAACATAAAATAAATAAAATAAACAAAGTAAACATACAAAATAAACCTAAAGAAAAATAAAAAAATAAAATAAGCTAAAAAAATAAAAAATAAACTAAATAAACTTAAACTTATAACTAATTTTAAAAAATAACCATAAACCTAAATAAATCCTAAACCTAAACCTAAACCTAAACTAACCCTAAACCTAAACTTACAACCTAAACCTTAAAACCTAAATTAAACTAAACCTAAACCCTAAAATCTAAACCTAAAACCCAACCCTAAACTAAACCTAAACCTAAACCAACCTAAACCATAAACTTAAACTAAAACTAAACTAAAACTTAAACTCTAATCCCTAAACTAACTTAAACCTAACCTAAACCTAACCCTAAACTTAAACCCTAAAGTTTAAACACAAACCCTAAACTCTAAACCAACCCTAAACCCTAAACTAACCCTAAACCATAAAAATCCTAAACCATAAAGCCTAAACTCTAAACCCTAAACTCTAATCCCTAAACTAACCTTAAACCCTAAGCTAACCCTAAACCCTAAACCCTTAAACCTTAAACCCTAAAGCCTAAACACAAAACCCTAAACCCTAAACATAAACCCTAAACCATAAAACCCTAAACCCTAAAACCCTAAACCCTAAACCCTAAACCCTAAAACCAAGAGACTTAAACCTAAACTAAATAAACTCAGAAAATAAAATAAAGAAATACACCTAAACCTAAATAAAATAAAATTAAAATTAAATAAAATAAAAACCTAAACTAAAACCTAAACCTAAACCTAAAAATAAATTAAAATAAACTAATCAAAATAAATTAAAATAGAATAAACAAAAACCTAAACTCAACTAAAAAATAAAATAAACCTAAGAATAAAAACCTAAAAAAAATAATAACTAAATGGAAAATAAAATAAAATAAACCTAAAATAAAATAAAAACTAAATGAAAACATAAACCTAAAATATAAATAAAATAAAATAAACTTAAGCATAAACTAAAAAAACTAAACTAAAATAAATATAACTTCAACCTAAACATAAACTAAATAAAATAAAATAAACTAAAATTAAAATTAAACTAAACTAAAAAAAAATAAAACCAAAAAAATATTTCTAAAATAAAAAGCTAAAATCTAAACCTAAAAAAATTAAATTAAAACATAAATGAAAACCTAAAAATAAAAAATAAAACCTATACCTAAAAATTAAAATAAAAAAAACTCAACTAAAAAATAAACTTAGACAGAAACCTAAACCTAAAAAACAAACTAAAATAAAAAACCTAAACTAAAATAAATAAACTAAACTAAACTAAATAAAAAAATTAACTAAAATAAAAATAAAAAGTAAATTAAACTTAAATAAATTAAAGATAAGCTAAATAAACTTAAACATATCTATTTACTTAATTTTAAAAAAAAAACACAAACCCTAAATCCTAAACATAAACCTTAAACCCTAAACCATAAATCTTAAAAAACCTTATGCCCTAAACCCTAAACCCTAACCCTAAATTCTAAACCCTAAAAGCATAAACCTTAAAACCCTAAACCCTAAACCATATAAACCTAAAACCCTAAACCTAAACTAAATAAACCCTAAAAATAAAATTAATAAAAAAACCAAAATAAAAATTAAAGAAAAATTAAATAAAATAAAAAACTAAACCTAAAATAGAAATAAAATAAACTTAAAAGAAAATAAAATATAAAACTAAATATAAACCTAAACATAATAATAAACCTAAAAATAAATAAAAAATAAAGCTGAAACCCTAATCTAAAAAAAAACCTAAAATAAAAAAATAAACCAAAACCTAAACTTAAATAAACTAAACTAAAATAAATAAAACCTAAGCCTAAACTTAAACATAAACATAAACTAAATAAATAAATAAAAAAATAAACCTAAACCTAATCTAAAAAAACTAAAACCTAAAATAATTCCTAAAATAAAAATCTAAAACCTAAACCTAACCCTAAAAAATAAAAATAAAATAAAAATAAAACCTAAACTAAAAAAATAAACTAAAATAAAATACTAAACAAAATAAATAAACCTAAAATAAATAAACTAAACCAAATAAAAAAAACCTAAATCAAAATAAAAATTAAAATAAAGTGACTAAGCATAAAATAAATTAAATAAACATAAACCAATTAGTTTAGTTAATTTAAAAAATAATAAAAATTTAAAAAAATTTTGAAAAAAAACCCTAACCTTAAACCCTAAAACCTAAACCCTAAACCCAAAGCCCTAAACCCTAATCCCTAAACCCCAAAATCCTAAACCCTAAAACCTAAACCCTAAAACCCACAACCCTAAACCCTAAACCCTAACCTTAAACCCTAAACCCTAAAATCCTAAAAACCTAAACCTAAACTAAATAAAACCTTAAAAAAAACATAAATCTAAATAAAATAAATAACTATACTAAAACTTACACATAAACCTAAACCTAAAAAAAAATAAAATAAAAAAATAAAAGTTAAAATAAGATAAAATAAATAAAAATCTTAACTAAACTAAAAAATAAAATAAACCTAAAAATAAAAAACTTTAATATAATAAAAACTAAATGTAAAATTAAAATAAAATAAAATAAAATAAAATAAAATAAAAACTAAATAAAAAACTAAACCTAAAAAATAAACCTAAAAATAAAGATTAAAAAAACCTAAATCCTAAACTAAAAAAAAACCTAAACCTAAAATAAACAAAATAAAATAAACCTAAATCTAAATTAAAATAAGCTAAACTAAAATAAATAAAACCTAAACCTAAAATAAATTAAGCCTAAACCCTAAACTAAAGAAAATGAAATAAACTAAAAATAAACCTAAACCTAAACTAAAAAATAAAACCTAAAAATAAACCTAAAATAAAATACTAAAACCTAAACATAAAAAATAAAATAAAAACCTAAACCTAAACCTAAAAAATTAAATATAAATTAAACTAAACTAAAAAGATAAACATAAACTGAAACCTAATCCAAAAAATACACTAAAATAAAAAACCTAAACTAAAATAAGTAAACATAAAATAAATAAGCTAAACTAAATAAAATAAAAATAAACTTATATAAAAATAAAAAATAAAATGAACTAAAATAAAAAATAAGCTAAATAAACCTAAACCTATTGGTTTACCTAATTGTTTTAAAAAAAAGCCTGAAAACCTAAAACCTAAACTTTAAATCCTAAATCCTAAACCCTAAACCATAAACCATAAACCTTAAAACTAATCCTAAATCATAAACCCTAAACCTACAACCTTAAACCCTAAACTCTTAAAAACCATAAACCCTAAACCCTAAACACTAAACTAACTAAACCCTAAACCTTAATCCCTAAACCCTAAACCCTAACCATAACCCTAATCCCTAAACCTTAAACCTTAAAACCCTAAATGTCAAACCCTAAACTAACCCTAAACCCTAAACCCTAAAAAGCTAAAAATCTAAACCTAAACTAAATAAAACCTAAAAATAAAATAAATAAAAAACCTAAACCTAAATGAAATAATAAAATAAAATAAAATAAAAACCTAAACCTAAACCTAAAAATAAAATAAAATAAACTTATAAAAATAAACTAAAATAAAATAAATAATAACCTAAACTAAATTAAAAAATAAAATAAACCTAAGAATAAAAAACCCAAATAAAATAAAAAAATAAACTAAAAATAAAAATAAAATAAACTTAAAATTAAATAAAATAAAAACTACATAAAAACAAAATAAAAACCTAAACCTAAAAAAATAAAACTAAAAATAAAACCTTAAAATAAATAAAAAATAAAACCTAATCCATAAATAAAAAAATAAACATAAACCTAAACTAAAATAAACTAAACTAAAATAAATAAAACCTAACCTAAAACTAAAATAACAAACCTGAACCTAAACCTAAACAAAATAAAATAAAGTAAAGTAAAAATAAACCTAAACCTAAACCAAAAAAATAAAACCTAAAAATAACCCTTAAATAATCCTAAACCTATACCTAAAAAAATAAATACAAACCTAGACCTAAGCCTAAAAATAAAAAATAAAATCTAAACCTAAAAAATAAAATAAAAATAAAAATCAACTAAAAAAGAAAACTAAACCTAAACCTAAACCTAAAAAAATAAAGTTAAATAAAAAACATAAACTAAAATAAATAAACTAAACTAAATAAAAATAAAAAATAAATCTAAATAAATATAAAAAAGAAAATAAACTAAAATAAATATTAAAATAAGCATAATAAACTAGATAAACCTAAACCTACAATTTACTTTATTTTTTATTTTAAAAAAAAGCAATAAACCCTAAATCCTAAACCCTGAACCCTAAACTAAATAAATCTAAACCTATAGGTTTACTTAATTAAAAAAAACCCTAAACCTTAAACCCTAAATCCTAAATTCTAAAAACCCTAAACCTTAAATGCTAAATGCTAAACCATAGAACCTAAACCCTAAATCTTAAACCCTAACCTTAAACCCTAAACCCCTTAAGGTTAAAACTTTGAAGCCTAAATCCTAAACCCTAAAAACTTAAAAACTTAAACCTAAACTAAATAAAATTGAAAATAAAAAATATAAAAACCCTAAACCTAAATAAAATAAAAAATAAAATAAAATAAAATCCTAAACCTAACAATTTACTTAATTTTTTTTAAAAGAACCTTAAACCCTAAACCCTCAAGCCTAAACATTAAACCCTAAAACCTTAAACCCTAAACCTAAAATTCTAAAGCTAAACCTAAACTAAATAAAACCTAAAATAAAATATATAAAAAAACATACACCTAAATTAAAATAATAACAAAATAAAATATAAACCTATACTAAAACCTAAATATAAAAACAAAATAAAATAAACTAACAAAATTAAACTAAAATAAAATAAATAAAAGCTAAACTAAACTAAAAAATAAAATAAACTTAAGATTAAAAACTTAAATAAAATAAAAAATATAAGTAAAATAAAAAAATAAACTTAAAATAAAATAAAATAAAAACTAAAGAAAAACCTAAACCTAAAGTAAATGAAAAATAAAACCTAAACCCTAAATTAAACCAAAAACCTAAACTTAAAATAAAAATAAAATAAATAAATAAAATAAACCTAAACCTTAACTAAAATAAACTAAACTAAAATAGATAAACTAAACCTAAACCTAAACCTAAACTATATAAAATAAAATAAACTAAAATTAACCTAAACCTAAACTAAAAAATAAAGCTTAAAATAACCCTAAAATAAAACCTAAAGCTAAACCAAATAAATAAATAAATACCTAAACCTAAACCTAAAATAAAATGAAATCTAAACATAAAAAATTTAATAAAAATAAAACCCAACTAAGAAATAAACTTAAACCTAAACCTAGACCTATAAAATAAAATAAAATACAAAACCTAAAATAAAATAAATAAACCAAAAATAAATATGTTAAACTAAATAAAAATAAAAAATAAATTTAAATAAAAATAAAAAATAAATAAACGAAAAATAAAGAAAAAATAAACTAAATAAACCTATACCTATTAGTTCACTTAATTTTTAAAAAAACCCATAGACCCTAACCCTAAACCCCAAACCCTAAAACTTAAACCCTAAAAAACCCTAAACCTTAAACCCTAAACCCTAACCCTAAACCCTAAACCCTAAAAGCATAAATCCTAAACCCTAAATCCTAAACCCTAAATGTTAAGCCCTAACCTTAAATCTTAAACCTTAAACACTAAACCCCAAACCCTAAACCTAAACCTAAAGAAACTAAATAAATTAATAAATAAACCTAAACCCTAAAACCTAATAAATCTAAACCAAAACCTAAATTTAAACCCTAAGAATGGGCAGAACCTTGATGACATGAACATCACCATCAACCAGGCTCAATCTAGATCTTGTGGTGGAGGAGAAGGCGGAGGTGACAGTTATCGCAGTGGTGGTAGGAGATCTGGAGGTGCTGGTGGATATGGAAGTGGTGGTCGGAGCAGTGGTGGTTATGGAGGCGAGAGGAGCGATGGAGGTTACATCCATGGTGGAGGTGGAGGGAGAGATCGGGGATATGATGGTGGATCCTGCTACCCGAGAGGCTGGGGGTTTCTGATGGGAATTACAGAAACTGAAGAATGGTTGTTCTGATCAACTACTTGTGGAACTGCATCTTTACAATAAAGATAGTTCTAGTTATCTAGGGTTCTTGATTTACTCTATGAGTGCTCATTTTTTATCTATGTCATCCCTTGTGTCTTAGAAAACTTAGTGTGTTACTTGGTTGATGAAATTAAAAAGAAGAAATATTGAATCTAATATTGTTCCCTATTAAAAAAAACTAAAAATCTAAACCCTAAAATAAAACTTGAACCTTAAACCAAGTACATAAACCCTAAACTCTAAACCCTAAACCCTAAAAATTCTAAACCCTAAACCCTAAACCCTAAAACCTAAATCCTAAAACCCTATACCATAAACCCAAAACCTAAAACCCTAAAACCTAAACCCTAAACCCTAAATAAAAATAAAAAATAAAATAAATAAAAATTAGACTAAATAAACTAAATAAACTTAAACCTACTGATTTACATAATTTTTTTTTAAAAAAACCCTAAACCCTAAATCCTAAAAACCCTAAACCCTAAAGCTTAAACACTAAACCCTAAATCTTAAACCCTAAAACACTAAACCCTAAACTCTAAACCCTAAACCCTAAAACATTAAACCCTAAAACCCTAAACCCTAAACCCTAGACCCTAAAAACCTAAAAACCTAAACCTAAACTAAATAAAAGCTAAAAATAAAATATATAAAAAGCCAAAACCTAAACTAAAACCTAAACCTAAACCTAAAATAAAATAAAATAAACTAATAAAAGTAAACTAAAATAAAATAAATAAAACCTAAATGAAACTATAAAATAAAATAAAGCGAATTATGAAAAAGTTAACTAAAATAAAAACTAAACATAAAATAAAAATAAAATAAACCTAAAATAAAATAAAATAAAAATTAAATAGAAACCTAAACCTAAAAAATAAGCCTAAAAATAAAACCTAAAAATAAATAAAAAACATAACATAAACCCTAACTTAGAAAAAACCTAAACCTAAAATAAAAGTAAATTAAACAAAATAAAACCTAAACTAACCCTAAACCCTAAATCCTACAAAGCTAAAAACCTAAACCTAAACTAAATAAAACGTAAAAAAAAACCTAAACCAAAATAAATAAAATAAAATAATATAAAAACATAAACTAAAACTTGACCCTAAACCTAAACTTAAACCCTAAACCATAAACCTTAAACCCTAAAAACCCCAGACCCTAAACCCTAATCCCTAAACCCTAAACCTGAACCCCAACCCTTAAATCCTAAACTAACCCTAAACCCTAAAAAGCTAAAAACCTAAACCTAAACTAAATAAAACATAAAAATATAATAAATAAATAAAATCTAAACCATAGTAAAATAAAAACATAAACTAAAAACTAAACCTAACCAAGTAAAATAAAACATAAAGTAAAACCTAAACATAAAATAAAAACTCTATTACTAGAATTGATGGTGTAATCAAGTAATGCTTGATCTCTTTGAAGGCATGCTCACACTTGTCATCACACTTGAACTTGCATTCTTTTTGACAAGAGCTAAGAATGGCTGACATCTTCCTGATAGGTTGGATATAAAGCATATTAGATTGTCCAACCGCCCTTAGAATGATCTGAGTTGAGTTAAACTTCTAGGGAATGACATTTCTATCGCCTTGATCTTCTGGATTGATTTTAAATCCTTGTTGTCGACAACAAACCTAATAAATTTTTCAAGCTACCCAATGCATACTTTAGGGGTTCATTTTGAGATTAAATTATCTTAACTACTTGAAAACTACTCTCAAGTCAAAGAGATGGTCATCCTTTTCTCTACTTTCGACCATGAAATTATCAACATAGCATTCGACTTGATGTTGAATGAGTTCTTTGAAGATTCGAGTCATAACCCACTAGCGTGTAGCACCGATAATTTTAAGGCTTAGAGGCATGACCTTATAGTAATATATCACTGGTTCTAAAAGTAGTGTTTCTTTCATCTTCATATCTTTATTTGGTTTTATCTAGATGAGCCATCTATGAAAGAAAAGACTAAATGAGATGAGGCAATGTCCACCATCAGCTCTAGGATTGGTAGTGGAAATTCATCTTCTACATGCCTAATTTAAATCCCAAAATCAAAGCATATGTGAATTTGACCATTCTTTTCTTAAATGGGATGACAGCAACCAAGGTAGTATTGTTTTCTCAAATGAAGCCAACATTGATCAATTTCTTGACTTCATAAAGGACCTATTGTTCTATATCTATAATGCATCTAGGAGCTTGCTTGATAGGGTTAGCGAGGCTCTATTGCTAGTTTATGGACTGCTACGTCAGGAGCAAATCCAGGCATCTCTTCGTAACTCCATGCAAAGAGGTCCTTAAACTTAGTCAGCCAACTAAGTCATTGGTTTTAATTTCATTTAACAAAGAACCATGTATGTTGAGTGGATCTTCTTCATTTTCTAAGTTGATTTCTTTGAGCTCAGATGGTTGACATGATCTATTCTTCAACTCTACTGTCATCTTGACTTCAAAATCATCTAGATCATCTGAAGCTTCTAAGCATAGCTCCTCATATAAGTTGATGTGATTTGAAAAGAAACTATTAGATTCTAAATGATTGGTGATGACTAAGCAAGAATCATCATCGATTGGACCCACTATATCGAATCCTAGTCCTGATCTTAATGGAGAGCTTTTGCATTTATTCTTCAATATTTTTTTGAAGTAGTCTAACCTATTCTTTGACCTAGTATGTGGTATTAACCCTATCTTTGCTAAATTATAAACACAAGGAAAGTACCAATTAGAAGGTAATTCTATTAAATCTTTATATGAATCATCCTCAAGTTCTACATGAACTTTGACTTTAGGATGATGCTCCCAAAAAGAAGCTCTGAGTCTTCACACATATGGATGATTTATGGGCTTCCTTAACAACCAAACCTTCACCTTTTTGAGAAGAAAGTGGGGTTAGAGATAAGGGTCCCAACCGATGCTAAGTATTTCACATATAGACTTGGATACACTGCTTGTCAAGCCGGCCTTCATCACTATCGCTCAAGTATCATCTCTAAGGGAATCTGAGAAGAGTTACCAAATGTGCTAACCATATAAGACTCATCCAATGAACTAAATTCTAAGTCTATATGGATAACGTGTACTCCTGGTAATTGGGACATATCCTCTATTAGTTGGCCAAAAAAGAGGTTTTCAACCCCTAGGACTACCTCTAAACTTGCCTCTTCCTCTGGAGTTGATCATCCTACCCATATATTCAAATGGTGTAACAACTGTGGAATTTAACTCCTCCAAGTCTATTTATGCTACCTTTTTTTCATTTCATTTTCCTTTTCTTTTTTCTCTTTCCATTTCTCTTTATTTTTATTTTCTTTTTATTTTAAACTTTCTCCAAGTTTGTGAGAATAAACTTGTTGATTTTGAGGGAGGTAGTACATCTTCAAATATGATGAACTATTCATGGCTTTTGACACTGTAGATGATCCCACCTCTCACAAACTTTATACATTGATGTAAGGAGGATACAACTATGTTCTTCTCATGTATCCAGGCTCTCCCAAGCAAAGTGTTGAAAGATGTATCCAAGTTTATAATGTGAAACTCAGCCTTCCAATCATCTGTATCTAAGGGCAACAATATAGAGGCTAAGGCCTATTGACCTCACTTTTGGACTGCAGATTCAATATTCCCATCAGACTTAGAGGTCTTAGACACTAAGCCTTTCCTAGTCATAAGACACATCTAACAATTAGGTAAACACTTAACCTAAAAATACTTTGAAGGGTTAACCATAAGATAAGGTTATGCCTATCGATAATCCACCAACCCCGCAACCCAAATCCAATATGTGTTCACCTTCTCAAACAAAACCAAGTTCAATTCAAACATCAAATTCATATCCAAATCACCCTAAAACCAAATGATTGAAGCCCATGATCAAATCCAAACTTGAAACCCTTCCTAAGCTATGACATATCCCATGGACTTAGCCAATCCAAATCAATCAAAATCAATTGATTTTCTCATAATCAATTTATATCTTCAATCATCTTCTAAATATAAATCAAATCTACATTCAAATAATCAGAACTAAATCAAACTAAATAAAATTAAATCTAAACCCTTCCTAAGCTATATGACCTATCCCATGGACTTAGCCAAATCATAATCAAAATCAATTCAAACTCAATTGATTTTCTCATAAATCAAGATTTTCAATCATCTTCACAAATTTAAAAGAAACATATTTTTTAATTCATGAAAACTAAATCAAACCAAATCAAAATCCAAACCTAAGCCACATGACCTAACTATGACTTAGCCAAATTCCTTTATTCCAAAACCCAAATTCAATTGATTTTCTGATGAATCAATGATACCTTCAATCATATTAACAAATATAAATGAAATCAACAATCATCAAGCCAAACCAAAATCAACCCAAGTCAAACAACAACCCATTTGACTTGAAATGTCATGAACCAAAACCCATTTGAACCCAAGTTAATTTAATTGAGTTTATATATCAATCCCAAATCCATATATAAACTTCAACTAAATCAAACTCAACCCAAAATCAAGCCAATTGAACCCAATTGGTCCACTTGACCCAAAGTAGCCAATTTAACCTATTTGAGCCAAGTTCTAATCCTACCCAAATTGGATTTAATCAAGCCCATCAAAACCTACCATCATGATTGTTGATCACCCTAGGTTGATCAATTATCACAAATTGGATCAAACCAAGTAAACTTAGTCATTTTACCAAGTCAACCCCTTAACCCATATGAACCCAAACTAGCTAAATTGTAACTAAGCCAAATTTTGAAACCAATGATTCATACTAAATTTAAATCAAACCAATATGACTTGACCTTTAATTGAGTCAAACCAAACCCAATTTCTTGACCCAAGTTGACAAATTGACCTAAAATATCAAATTGGGTCAAATCAAGATATAAACCAAATTGATTGTAAAACCAATGGCTCAAGTTCATTCCAAATTTATTGTTGAACTTGACCAAAGACATGATTGAACCCAATTGAGACTAATTGACCTACTTAGCCCAAATTAACCTAAAAGTTTAAGTTGGCCTAAATCAAAACCAAATCCAAATTAATTGGAACCAAAGCCTACAATCATCTTCAATTGGTTAACTAAACCCAAACCAACACACAACCCAAGTCAATTTGGCCATTTTAGTCAAATTGGTCAACTTAACCCATTTGACCCAAATGAATTCAAATTAGTTAAAATAAAATCTAAGCCAAACTAAACCAAACTAATTGAACCAAAACATTCCAATTGGCCATCTTAACCTAATTTGATCTAAGTGTATCAAATTAAGCCAAGCCTAACCAAATCAACTCCAATTGACTTAAAATTTGGGAAAACCCACTTTTGGCTCATTTCAAATTTTCCCAAATAAAATCCAATGATAAATGATCATTTTACCCTTGGGTGGTACTCTCCCAATGGTCCTCATAGATTCTAGGTCACCGCCTAACGACCCAATGGTTTTCGCCATGACCTGGGAGGTAAATAACCTCACTGATTGGAGCATTTTAAACCCATAAGACACCCATGATTTCTCTATAACCTCCACACCTTCAACCAACCAAGATGAGCCAACACATCCTCCCCTACCACCCACGACTCTAAGATGGCTGACTACCACTAAAGCTAAACCTGATCCCACCATCCGACAAGATGAAGGGGTATACACCCTTGTTTCCACTCAAGAACACACAAAATCATTCTTCATATCCCAAACTACAAGATGAGTCTAGCCATTTCCTAAGCTCAAGATCATTCTTCATTCAAAATGGCATTCTCATCATCCCAAATAAACACCCATTTTTGACCTAACTTCATTTCTTCATCAAACTCAAATTAACTTTGCACACACTTTCCTTAAGCCTCTTCAAAGAACAAATCATCTCCTAAGCTTCATGAGCTGGAGTTGACTTCAAAGCCAAGCTCTAAAACATCAGTTCATGGCCTTTTGAGTGAACATAAAAGAATTGATCCAATTACTGGTCAACTGAGCTTCATCTCCACTATTTGAAGCTTCCCCAATCATTTGAGCTGATATTCTTGAGCTTCTTTGCTTCCAAACTAATCCATAGGAAAACATGGGTTGGAGCTTTTGAAGAAAACTTGCATCTGATCTTGAACATTTGATCCCTCTAATTGATGCCATGAAAGTGTGGGATCCTTTTGGTTTTCCCTAAGCTTGGAAGTGAACAATGGTGGATGGACTCCATTCTCCTACACCGTACATTAGATCACCCATTCTCCAATTAGAATGGACTGTGATTAGATCCATCTAATCTAATCTATTAAAGTATGATTAATTAGCCATCTGATCTTAGACCCATGAATGAGAAAGCACGCCCACCTCTATCACATGGAGCTCAATCGATAAGTTTTAAGTAGCAATCCAATCCACATGGAAAGTGTCTTTAGCACATCACCAATAGATTATTTTAATTAATCTTTTTCTAATGGTTAAAACTTCAAAATCATAGAAAATCAAAAAATAGAAATAAATACTCATTTTAAAGGTATCAAGAGAATTAAATAAAAATAATCTTAACTAATTTTGAATAGTAATTAATTTAATTTTAATTTTATTAGCTTAATTACTTAAGAAATAAATCCCAAATTTTATGAGAAAATTTATTGGATGACCTGCCTCCAATGATTTTCTTGGGATTTATTGCTAACTTAATTAAAAATTGACTAAAACCTTAACTACTCTTTAGGTTAATTAATCATTAATTACCGAATAAATAGTAACAAATTGGTTTAAGTTTATTAATCATTGTTCAAAAGTGAACTAAGGAATAAAATAAACCCCTTCCAAGTTCATTTCACCTTTTAAAATGAAATTAATTTAGATTTAACTAATTAATTAAATCACTTAATCAAATTGAAATCATAATCACATTAGCCTTAATTAATTAAATCATGGGGAGATCTTTGGTATTTAATAACCTATAAGAGTTTAATGAAATTATGGTTAGTCCATGTGTGGAAAACCATAAGAGTAATTAATAAATTCCCTTAATTAAACTATTAATCAAAGCAATTTCATTTGGCCTCTTTTATCTAGGATCATTGCAAGTTTATTATCCATGCATATCATTTTGGCTCATAATTATTTAGATTACTTTAAGGTGGCATGGTAACGATAATTAATTTATCTAATTAAGGGTTAACTTAATTAACTAATAAAATAAACTTAATTACATTTCCTTAAATTAAATCAAATCACTAATGTTGGAAATGAGTTTAAAATAGGAAGCAATGATATTCTCCTCTTTAAATGATCAAATCCAAAACTAATTAAAAGAAGCTTTTGCTTTAAATAATCTTATTTGATTTGATTGTCCCAAGAACTTGAAAGAATCACTTGGTTATATTTGATTTTCCTTTCCAATCATGTTAAATTTGTTATGTCATTTGAATTCATGTATCCATCTTTAAATCAAGTAAAATAAAATGGATTTCCTTTATGTCTTACATTTGTTGATTTAATTACATGAATCACTATTAAATCCAAATGTTTTTTCAAAGCTTATAAATGAATAATAATATGTGTTATGATGCTAGTTATAAATACATAACAAAAAAGCATCTATAGCTTAAGTGTATGAATGGAGTTCTCTTCCCCATTAAATTGTTGATTTATATAAGACTTAATGGTAATGGGTATATAGTCAAACATCTTGGGAACATGATACTTTAGCTAGCCCAAGGACATTTGATTAATTCTACCTCCATGGTTTAACAATGTACATTATTTGATTTCATTCTAATGTATTTAAACATTAGAATTTGGATAGAGCTTTAATTCATATATATAAATGATTCAATAAAAAAATATGCAATCTTTGCATGGTTTTCTTTCCCACATTTATGTATACATCCATGTGTGTCCAAGAAAAGCAAGTATATAGTCTATACCTCTCGGGAATACAAGGCTTTAGCAAGACCCAAGGAGGCCATTTGATTACCTCACTTCCCTGGTTTAACAATGACATGTACTTGCCTATATCTTCATATATATATATATATATATATATGTGTGTGTGTGTGTGTGTGTGTGTGTGTGTGTGTGATTACTGAATGAAAATCCCATTTTACATTAAAATTGCATGCATTCATAATTAACTAAGTGGTTGAATTAATTAGCCATATGATTTGGAGCTTACTTCCTATGTTCAGGTATATGAATTTACATATGTTTGAATGAAAATGGGTATATAGTCTAGAAATCCCTAGAATATGATGCTTTAGCTAGCCAAGGAGGTCATTTGATTACCTCACTTCCCTAGTTTAACGACACATGCTTATTTAATTTTATTCTTATGTCTTTTTTGTATAAGAATTTGGATAAAGTTTTAAATTAATATGTTTAAATAATTCAATCAAATAAAATATAAATTCTAAACATACTCATACATTCATCATTTGAGTGTGCTAAAATATGTTGCATGTATAGATACACTAAGGATTAAATCATATGCATGTTACATGTGATGTAAGGGAATGATTTAATATATGTTATGTGGTAGTAATTCAATTAAATTAATCTTAAGATGTCTTTCATTTTAAATATGATTATTTAAAGTGAACCAAAACTTAGGATTAATTAATTCATTCAATAAGCCATTCACTAAAGAGAACTGAATCAAATTAATATACTTTAGAAAGCGGCTTAAGCTATGGATGAAAGAGGACAATCCTCTTTTTCTCTTTTTATAACACTTAGTTGCTAAGTGTAATCAAATGAAACAAAAAGAAACACAAATTAAAATTCTCAAATCAATTAAACTACTTTTAGTGAAATCAACCTTTCATGTTAAATTGAATCTTTCTACACTTAGAAAATACAACACTAATGCCTAAAAAAACTTACCACATAAGCCTTAATACACACATTAGAATTCAGTCACCACTTCTAGCTCCAAGTTAGGATAGTGTATGATGTGATGTATGTTTTGTTTTGTGATTTATTATTTTAGAATGGATGTTAGGGAGTATGCTTTATAGACTGGATGATAGGTCAATATTAGCCTAATCATGTTTTTTACAGGAGATTATGCTTAAGGGATGCTTAAAAATAAATGTGAATGCTCTTTTTACATGTTGCTTAAAGCTTTAAGCATAATCCAAGTTAGGACAGGTGGGTCTAGTTACCATGTATAGGATGCTAACTCCAAATTATAAATACAATTGCTTGGGATTATATGTATATTTAGCTAACCTCTATTTTGTAGGTGTAGTTAGATTTACTTTTCCCACAGAAATGTAATTTTTGCAATAGGAATTAGGATTAGTGCTATGAGAGATTAGGATGAGTAGTGGCTAGAAGGATTTATCCTCGGGTTCCATGTGATGCCTTTGAAGCAAGCACCATCCAAATTAAAGAAGGAACAAAATCAAAAATGGAGATACAAAGAAAGAAGACCCCCATAGGATTTAATACAATTATAATTATTCTTTCATATTCTAGGTTGTATAAGGGTAGAGCTCGGCTACCCATCTTTTCTCCTTTCGGGTTGTACGGTGGTACCCAACCGCACCGGTCTTTTATTCTTTTATGATATTTTATATAATTATTTGATCTTATGTTACATTATGCATTAGGATGGCATGCTTTTCATAGTTTCTTAAATGATTGATTCTTTAATGTGTGGCTTGGATGATTAAGCTCTTACAATAAAAAAAAACATTTATCTGAATCAATCTCATAACTAAATTTTAAACAACTCATAACCTTATCATAAAGTCTACATAAATAATAAAAAAGAGTTAGCAACCCCTTAGTTGTATGGTTGTATGTTTCACATCATGCATACATATTATTTTTCTCTTGAACATGAAGAATTTCCATCTTTGCACGATAAAGGAATGCTTGACCTGTGAGGGCATCCCTTGTTGTGGAGAACACCTTCTTCTAGCTGATTTGATCCACAACCAATTTCATCATGCATTTAAGCATAGGAAATCCTGAAGCCTCTATCAAAATGATGTGTCTAAAATGAAATAAAATTTGAAAATATTTTGCATCTATAGACTAATGCATATGCCCATACAACTCATGCTCTACTCTCTTAGGAAGTGCTTTTTAGTCTCTTTCTAATTAAATAACTACTCTAGCTATCTAACTAGACTACATTATTTTAAAATGTAGGAGGAGTTAGGCGCCACTGCGCTTATAAGTCCAAAGTGACAATTTATTCTCTATGGTGGTAAACCCTATGTCCAGGTCACTTAGATTTAGGTTGCTCTTTACTAAAGCTCCCTAGATTTAGGATCAGGTAGCTATTTCCTTTGGGCTATAAGCATAAATCCTCACCACTTAGGTATTCCCACAACCTTATGTTGGTGGATTATAAGCACTAGTAATCTAATTAAATTTCAACTCAAAACATATAAATCTCTTCAACTTCAAAATTATAAAGCCCAACCATAGGATAAATTGGAATGCTTACAAGCTTCTAGTATCATGAGCATTTCTTAGTTATTTCATTTGGATTCCAAAAATAAGTCTTCTCCTTGAACTTTTCTAGTTGATTTTGCCCAATCCTTTGATAGTCTAACCATGAAATCTTTGGAGCTGATAATTGTCTACTTTAATCGAGACTATTCTTAAGCAATTTTTTTCCTAAGATGTAATTAACTATGGATTTCCATAGAACCTAAGAACTGCAATGTAAACCCTACTTTATTCATCCATGTAAAGTAGGGAAAAATTTTGGTACATTCAAAGACCCATCATGCCTTAGAGTCCTTACGTGATTAAGTCTACTGTAGGGTGTTTCCTCTATCTTTGGAGATAGTACATCATACCTCAATGTTGTACCCAATCACCTCGAAATGTACCCCTAGATCCAAAAAATAAACACCAAAGGGTTCTTGTTCATTGAATCCTCAACATCATCCTTTCTTTTGGGAGTTTGAAGATGAATCCTCTAGGCAAGGGTTCTAAGACTCATAATGTTGACATACACTGGGTCAACAACAACTCTACTTAAATGCCAAATATCCACTATAAAAAGAGGCATTGTGCTCATATAAGTCTTCATTATTGAATGTAACTCCTAAGATGTCTTTTAGACATGCCTCCTCTTTAGTAGCGCCTAAGCTAAGCATATCATCAAGGCCTTGATTATAGATTGTCATCTCTTGGATAAGACAAGGGTGCGTTATGCTTTACTTAGTTGGAAACTTTAAGGTGAGCTATATAATCAATGTTTGTCCTCCACAAGCATCCATGGGTGGAGCATCCTGGAGGGCTATCTACTCATTGGAATCAATGACTTTATCCTTACCAACGCTGCTACCCAGGTAGAAGTTTGTCACCGCCAGCAACTTTTGTGACTTCTTGGAATGATGAGCTTGTGGAAAGTTTACCTTCTCAGCATACTTACTTTCTCCTGAGATGTGAGTTGTTGTCTCCAAGTCAATCTGGGTGAACTTGATTGATTAGAAGGATTGTAATTTGAATCAGGAAAGGATAAAAAGTACTAGAGTTATTAATTTAGACTTGGAGATTTCAATTGGAATAAAATCCATTAGATGTAGATATATAAGTAGAATTAGCTTTCTTCATTAATTTTTTTGGGTGGAGGTACATGATAGAAATCAAGTAATATGTTATAGATTTAGTGCCCTTATTCATTATACAATTTCCTACCTGAAGAGAAATAAGAGGTTAGCTGGAGGGACCTGAGAGGCTGCCACCTGACTATCCGGGTAGTTAGCTGGGGCTATCACCTTCACCGAGTTATCTATGCAACTAAATCTTCCTTGGTGTTGGAGGTTTAAGCTATGCACCAGGAAAGCTTCTTGATCTTAGAAATGATCTTCTTAGAGGTTCATTGGGGAGATATACTAACCTTTGGTCTCAAGAGGATCAGTATCCCCTTACTCTAATAACCGGATGATTGTTTTAAGTATTCCTTAGGGATAACATGGCTCTCAACTACCCAAGCTCCTTAAAAGTGATACAATAACAGTGGTGGATAGATGATTGGTCATGAAATGGCAACCCACTATTGTAGGCTGCCTTGATTATCTCCTGTTTTTTTTTTTTGATATTCTTAAGCAAGCTCATATGCTCAAGCACCCGAGAATGTAATCAACAAAGGACTCACTGAGTTTTATTTCTCCATAATGAATGCTTCAAGTGACCCTCTTAAGCTCCAACAAACCTCTTGTTGAAGGTGCTCAACTCAAGAAAGTCTTCACCAAACCATTAGGTTTTGTACCAATCAAATGCACCTCATAAAAAGGTAAGAGGAGTATGCCACCTGAGTAAGTCTAATGTCAATGTATTATCATCAGCCATCAAAGATCTTGAAGATGGTGGCACAAACCTAAATAAAATAAAAACCTAAACCAAAAAAATAAACATTAACACCAAAAAAAATAAAAAATAAACTAAACCCTAAACTAAAAAAACTAAACCAAAATAAAGAACCTCCAAAACTAAAATAAACTAAACTAAAATAAACCAAAATCAAACCAAAAATAAATAAACTTCAACCTTTTAAAACTAAACCCAAACTAAATAAATTAAAATAAATTTAAACCTAAACCAAACTAAAGAAACCTAAAAATAAACCTAAATAAAAACCTAAACAAACCTAAAAACTAAATAAACCTATAACTAAATTAAAAAATAAAATAAAAATAAAACTAAACTAAAAAACTAGACATAAACCAAACTAAAAAATAAACTAAAATAAAACCTAAACTAAATAAATAAACTAAACTAAAAATAAAAATAAACCTAAATATAAATAAAATAAAATAAACTAAAATAATGAATAAACTAAACCAAACCTATTGGTTTCTTAATTATAAAAAAACAACTAAACTAAACCATAAAACTTATCTAAACCTATACCATAAATACAACCCAAACCCCAAACAACTAAAAGCCTAAAACCTAAATAACCCCAAACTCTAAACCCTAAACCCTGACTAACCTTAAACCCTAAACCTCAAACCAAAGTCTACCCCAACACCCTAAACAAATAAACCCAAAGATAAACCTAAAACTAAACCCTTAAACCTAAACTAAAGCCTAAACACAAAACCTAAACTCCAAAGCATAAATAACTAACCTAAGTCCTATAACCCTAAACCCAAACCCTAATCAAACCCTAAACCCCAAACTTTGACCCTGTATTAAACCTAAACTTAAACTAAATAAAACTTAAAATAAAATAAATAAAACCAAACATAAATAAAATAAAAAATAAAATAAATAAAAACCTAAACTAAAACCTAAACCTAAAAAAATAAATATTAAACTAATAAAAAATAAACTAAATAAAATAAATAAAACATAAACTAAACTAAAAAATAAAATAAACTTAAGAATAAAAAACCTAAATAAAATAAAAAGTAAACGTAAAATAAAAATAAAATAAACTTAAAATAAAATAAAATAAAAACTAAAAAAACCTAAACATAAAAAATAAACCTAAAAGTAAAACCTAAAAATAAATAACAAATAAAACCCAAACCGTGAACTAAAAATAAAAACTAAACCTGAAATAAAAATAAAATAAACAAAATAAACTTAAACCTAAAATAAAATAAACTAAACTAAAATAAATAAAACCTAAACCTAAATCTAAACTAAAAAATAAAACTAAACCCTAAACTCTAAACCCTAAAAAGCTAAAAACCTAAACCTAAACTAAATAAAACCAAAAAAAGAAATAAACTTAAATAAAAAAAAATAAATCAAAACATAAACTAAAACCTAACCTAAAAAATAAAAATAAAAGAAAAAATAAAACTAAACTAAAATAAAACAAATAAAAAAAAACTAACTAAACTAAAAAATAAAAGAAACCTAAATAAATAAAACTAAACCTAAATAAAATAAAACTAAATAAAACATAAACCTAAAATAAACAAAATAAATAAAAATAAAGCTAAAACTAAAATAAATAAACCTAAAAATAATAATAATAAACCAAAACTAAGATAAACTAAAAAATAAATAAACCTAAACCTAAACATAAAATAACTAAACCTAAACCTAAACCAAAAAATAAAATAAAATAAACTAAAACCTAAACCTAAACTAAAAAACAAACCAAAAATATAAACCTAAAATAAAAAACCTCTTCCTAAAAAAAATAAAAAACCTAAACCTAAACTAAAATAAAATATAAAATAAACTTAAAAATAAAATAAAAAAATAAACTAAACTAAACCTAAAACTAAACCTAAAAAAAATAAACTAAAGTAAATAAACCAAAATAAATAAACTAAACTAAATAAAATAAATAAACCTAAATAAAAATTAAAATAAAATAAACTAAAATAAATAAAAAATTTAAATAAATAAACTAAAACCTAAAACTACTTATACTTAATTTAAAAAAAAATTAAAAAAAATAAATTAAAAAAAAACCTAAACCCTAAACATAACCATAAACCTAAATCCTAAACCCTAAACCATAAAACCATAAACCCTAAACCCTAATCCCAAAATCTAAACCTTAACCCCTAAACCCTAAACCCTAAACCCTAAAACCCAAAACCTAAACCTAAACTAATAAAGTCAAAATATAAATAAAAAAATCTAAACCTAAATAAAATAAAAAAATAAAATCAAACTTAAATTAAAACTAAACCTAATATAAACCTAAACCAAAACCTAAAAAAAAAATAAAATAATAAAATAAAAAAATAAAATAATAAAATAAAATAAAAAGCATAAACTAAACTAAAAAATAAATAAACATATAAAAACCTAAATAAAATAAAACTAAAATAAAATAAAATAAAACAAAACCTAAAATAAATAAAATAAACTAAAGAAAAACCTAAACCAAAAAATAAACCTAAAATAAAAAAAATAAAATAAACTAAACTTAAGAAAATAAAAAATAAACAAAATAAAATAAAGCTAAACCTAAACTAAACTAAAATAAATAAACCTAAACCTAAATAAAATAAAAAAACCTAAACTAAATAAAATAAACTAAACTAAAAAAAAAACTAAACCTAAACTAAAAAAAATAAACCTAAAATAAAACCAAATATCTAAACCTAAGAAAATAAAATAAAAATGTAAACCTAAAGCAAAAAATAAAAAATTAAAGCAAAACCTATAAAAAAAATATAAAACTAAACTAAAAAATAAACATTAACCTAAACCTAAACTAAAAAATTAAACCTAAAATAAAAAACTTAAAACCTAAACCCTAAACCCTAAACCCTAAACCCTAAAAAGCTAAAAACCTAAACCTAAACTAAATAAAACCAAAAAAAAAATAAACTTAAATAAAAAATGAAAATATAAAATAAATCAAAAACATAAACTAAAACCTAGACCTAAAACAAAAATAAAAGAAAAAATAAAAACTAAACTAAAATAAAACAAATAAAAACTTGAACTAAACTAAAAAATAAAAGAAAAACCTAAATAAAATAAAAACTAAACCTAAAATAAAATAAAATAAAAACTAAATAAAAACATAAACCTAAAAATAAAACCTAAAAATAAATAAAAAATAAAAGCTAAACCCTAAACTAAAATAAATAAAACCTAGAAAAATAATAATAAACCTAAACCAAAACTAAGATAAACTAAACTAAAATAAATAAAACCTAAACCTAAACATAAAATAAACTAAACCTAAACCTAAACCAAAACTAAATAAAATAAAATAAACTAAAAATAAACCTAAACCTAAACTAAAAAATAATACCAAAATATAAACCTAAAATAAAACCCTAAAACCTCTTCCTAAAAAAATAAATTAAAAACCTAAACCTAAAGCTAAAAATAAAATATAAAACCTAAACCTAAAAAATAAAATAAAAATAAAAATAAAACTAAACTAAAAAATAAACCTAAAACTAAACCTAAACCTAAAAAATAAACTAAAATAAATAAACCAAAAATAAATAAACTAAACTAAATAAAAATAAATATAAACCTAAATAACAAATTAAAAATAAAATAAACTAAAATAAATAAAAATTTAAATAAATAAACTAAATAAACCTAAAACTACTAGTATACTTAATTTAAAAAAGTGGAAAAATTAAAAAATAAATTAAAAAAAAACCTAAACCTTAAACATGTAACCATAAACCGTAAATCCTAAACCCTAAACCATAAAACCATAAACCCTAAACCCTAATCCCTAAAATCTACAACCTTAACCCCTAAACCCTAAACCCTAAACCCTAAAAACCCAAAAACCTAAACCTAAACTAATAAAGTCAAAATATAAAGTAAATAAAAAATCTAAACCTAAATAAAATAAAAACATAAAATAAAATCAAAACTTAAATTAAAACCTAAACCTAAACATAAACCTAAACCAAAACCTAAAAAAATAATAAAATAAAAAATAAAAAATAAACTAAAATAAAATAAATAAAAGCATAAACTAAACTAAAAAATAAAATAAACATAAAAATAAAAAACCTAAATAAAATAAAAACTAAAAATAAAATAAAAATAAAACAAAACCTAAAATAAAATAAAATAAAAACTAAAAGAAAACCTAAACCAAAAAAATAAACCTAAAAATAAATCAAAAATAAAACCTAAACCCTAAACTTAAGAAAAACTTAATCCGAAAATAAACAAAATAAAATAAAGCTAAACCTAAACTAAACTAAAATAAATAAAACCTAAACCTAAACCTGAAATAGACTAAACGTAAACCTTAAACTAAATAAAATAAAATAAACTAAAAATAAACCTAAACCTAAACTAAAAAAAATAAACCTAAAATAAAAACCAAATATCTAAACCTAAGAAAATAAAATAAAAATGTAAACCTAAAGCAAAAAATAAAAAATAAAGCAAAACCTATAAAAAAATATAAAACTAAACTAAAAAATAAACATTAACCTAAACCTAATCCTAAAAAAATAAACTAAAATAAAAAAAATATATAAATAGACTAAAATTAAATAAAAAATAAACTAAGTAAACCTACACCTACCGGTTTGCTTATTTTTTTTAACAATCCCATAACCCTAAACCCTAAACCCTAAACCCTAAATCATAAACCCTAAACCCTAAATCCTAAATCCTAAACCCTAAACCCTAAATCCTAAATCCTAAACCTACAACCCAAAAAAACCCTAAACCCTAAACCCTAAAAACCTTAAAACCTAAAGCCTAATCCTAAAAGCCTAACCCCTAACCCTAAACCCAAAACTAACCATAAACCCAAAGTTAACCTTAAACCCTAAACCCTAAACACTAAAAATGCTAAACCCTAAAGCCTAAACACTAAACCCTAAACCCTAAACCCTAAACCCTAACTCTAAACCCTAAACCCTAAACAAACCCTAAACCCTAAAACCCTAAACCCTAAAACCTTTATCCCTAAACCTTAAATCCTAAAGACCTAAACTTAAACTAAATAAAACCTAAAATAAAATAAATAAAAAACCTAAACCTAAATAAATAAAATAAAATAAAATACAAACCTAAACTAAAACCTAAAACTAAATCTAAAAATAAAATAAAATAAAAAATTAAAATAAACTAAATTAAAATAAAGAAAAACCTAAAATAAATTAAAAATAACATAAACTTAAGATTAAAAATGCTTAAAAAAATAAAAACTAAACATAAAATAAAAATAAAATAAATATCAAATAAAATAAAATAAAAATTAAATAAAAACCTAAACTTAAAAAAAAACCTAAAAATAAAACTTAAAAATAAACAAAAAATAAAACCTAAACCCTAAACCTAAAACTAAACTAAAATAAATAAAACCTAAACCTAAACCAAAATTAAACTAAACATAAACCTAAACCTAAATAGAATAAAGTGAGATATACCAAAAATAAACCTAAACCTAAACTAAAAAAATAAAACTCAAAAATAAACCTAAAATAAAAACCTAAAACCTAAACCTAAAAAAATAAAATAAGAACCTAAGCCTTAACCTAAAATAAAAAATAAAACCTAAACCTAAAAAAATAAAAATAAAACTCAACTAAAAAATAAACCTAATCCTAAAAAAAAACTAAAACAAAAATGTAAACTAAATAATTAAACCTGAAATAAATAAACTAAATTAAATAAAATTAAAAATTAAAAAATAAAATAAATAAAAAATAACATAAATAAACCTAAACTTACCGATTTACTTAATTTAAAAAAAAATAACCTAAACCCTAAATCCTAAACTCTAAACCCTAAATCCTAAACCCAAAACCATAAAACTAACACTAAACCCTAAACCCTAAACCTAAACCTAAACCCTAAACCCTAAACCTTAATGCTAAACCTTACACCCTGAATCCTAAACCCAAACCTAAACCTAAAGTAACTAAATCAAATAAAAAAGTAAACCTAATAAACCTAAACCTAAACCAAAACCTAAACCCTAAGAATGGACAGAACCTTGACAGTTAAAACATCACCGTCAACCAAGCTCAATTTTGATTTGGCGGTGGAGGCGAAGGTGGAGGAGACGGTTATCACAGTGGTGGTGGGGGATCTGGAGGTGCTAGTGAATATGGAGGTGGTGGTCGGAGCAGTGGTGGTTATGGAGGTGGGAGGAGCAATGGAGGGAGAGATCGAGGATATGATGGTGGATCCCGCTACTCAAGATGTAAGGGTAGTTATGATGGGAACTGGAGAAACTCAACCATCGGTCCGACCGCTTATGGAACTATGTCTTCATAGAGAGCTTCTAGTTATCTAGGGTTTTGACTATGCTCATTTTTTATCTAAGTCAATGCTTGTGTCTTAGAAAACTTGGTGTGTTACTTGGTTGATGAAATCAAAAAGAAGAAATGTTGAATCTAAATTTCTGCTATTAAAAAAAAACCAAAAACCCTTAACCCGAAAGTAAAACCTGAACCCTATACCTAAAACCTAAACCCTAAACCCTAAACCCTAAACACTAACTCCTAAAATACCTGAAACCCAAAACTCTAAAAACCTAACCATAAACCCTAAACCCTAAACCATAAGCCCTAAACCCTAAACCAAAATCCTAGACCCTAAAAGCATAAACACTAAAACACTAAACCCTAAACCCTAAACCCTAAACCCTACACCTTAAACCCTAAACCCTAAACCCTAAATCTAAACCCAAAACCTTAAACCCCAAACCCTAAACTTAAACCTAAAGTAACTAAATAAATTTAAAAATAATCCTAAACTCTAAAACCTAATAAACCTAAACACCAAGAATGGGCAGAACCTTGATGGCAGGAACATTACCGACAACCACGCAAGATCTCATGGAGGCTGGGGAGGAAGGCGAGGCTATCGTAGTGGTGGTAGGAGATCTAGAGGTGGTGGTGGAAATTGAGATGGTGGATGAGTAGTTGCAGTTATGGAGGTGGCAGAGGGAGAGATCAGGGATATGATGATGGATCCTGCTACTCAAGAGGCCGGGTTTATTTTGATGGGAATTAGAGAAACTAAAGAATGACTGATCCGACCGGCCGCTACTGAATTATGTCTTAAAGAAGTTCTAGTTATCTATTTTGATGCTCTATACCTAGTTATTTTTATCTATGTTGTCGCTTGTGTCTTAGAAAACATGGTGTGTTACTTGGATGATCAAATTGAAAAGAAGAAATGTTGAATGTGAATTTGTTCTTTATTAAAAAAACCAAAAACCCTAAACCCAAAATTAAAACTTGAACTGAAAACCTAAAACCTAAACCTTAAACCCTAAACCCTAAAAACCCTAAACCCTAAACCCAAAACCTAAACCTAAACCATAAACCTAAACCCTAAAGACTAAACCCTAAACCCTAAACCCTAAACCCCAAACCCTAAGCCCTAAACCCAAAACCCTCAACTAACCTAAACCCTAAACCCTAAACCCTAAATCCTAAACCATAAAACCTAAAACCTAAACCTAAACTAAATAAAATCTAAAAATAAAATAAATAAAAAACCTAAATCAAAATAAAATAAAAACCTAACCTAAAACCTAAACCTAAACTTAAAACGAAAATGAAATAAAAAATAAAAACAAAACTAAAATAAAAACCTAAACTAAAGTAAAAAATAAAAAACCTAAATAAAATAAAAACTAATCCTAAAATAATAATAAAATAAAATAAAATAAAATAAAAACTAAATAAAAATCTAAACCTAAAAAATAAAACCTGAACCTTAAACTAAAAAAAACCAAAACCTAAAAAAAATTAAAATAAACCTAAACCTAAACTAAAATAAACTAAACTAAAATAAATAAAACCAAAACCTAAACCTAAAATAAACTAAACCTAAACCTAAACCTAAACCCTAAAAAATACCAAAAATCATCCTAAACCTAAACTAAAAAATAAAACCTAAAAATAAACCTAAAATAAAAACTTAAAACCTAAACCTAAAAAAATAAAATAAAAACCAAAACCTAAGCCTAAAAAAAAAATTTAAACATAAACTTCAAAAAAAATAAAAATAAAACTAAACTAAAAAATAAACATAAACCTAATCCTAAACCTAAAAAAATAAACTAAAATTAATAACCTAAACTAAAATAAATAAACCTAAAATAAATAAACTAAACTAAATAAAATAAAAATAAATCTAAATAAAAATAAAATAATAAAATAAACTAAAATAAATAAAAAAGAATATTAAATAAACTAAATAAACCTAAACCTACAAGTTTACTTAATTTAAAAAAAATAAACAAAAAAATAAAAAAAACCCTAGCCCTAAACCCTAAACCTTGAACCCTAAAGCTGCATCCCTAAACCTAAACCCTAAACTTTAAACCATAAATCCTAAACCCTAAACCACAAACCCTAAACCTTAAACCCTAAAACCTAAAACCCTAATCCTTAAACCCTAAACTCGAAACCCTAAAACCTAAAACCCTAAACCCTAAACCCTAAAACCTACAACCCTACACCCTAAACCCTAAACCCCAAACCCTGAACCCTAAACCCTAAACCCTAAAAACCTAAAAAACTAAAACCTAAACCTAAACTAAATAAAACCTAAAAATAAAATAAATAAATAAACCTAAACATAAATATAATAAATAAATAAAATAAAATAAAACCTAACCTAAAACCTAAACCTAAACCTAAACCTAAACATAAATGTAAAAAAAATAACTAAACTAAAATAAAATACATAAAAACCTAAACTAAACCAAATAAAATAAAATAAACCTAAATAAAATACAAACTAAAGGTAAAATAAAATTAAAAGAAACCTAAAATAAAATAAAATAAAAACTAAATAAAAGCATAAACAAAAAAATAAAACCTAAACCTTAAATTAAAAAAACCTAAACCTAAAATAAATAAATTAAAATAAACCTAAACCTAAAATAAAATAAACTTAAATAAAATAAATAAAACCTAAACCTAAAATAAACTAAACCTAAACCCTAAACTAAATAAAATAAAATAAACTAAAAATAAAGCTAAACCTAAACTAAAAAATAAAACCTAAAATAAACCTAAAATAAAAACTTAAAACCTAAACCTAAAAAAATAAAATAAAAACATAAACCGAAACCTAAAAATAAAAAATAAAACCAAAACCTAAAAAATAAAATAAAAATAAAACCCAACTAAAAAATATATCTAAACTTAAAAGAATAAACTAAATTAAAAGTACCTAAAGTAAAAAAAAGTTAAAATAAATAAACTTAACTAAATAAAAAAATAAAAATAAATTAAAATTAGTAATAAAATAGACTCAAATAAATAAAAAAATAAACTAAATAAACCTAAACATACCAGTTTACTTAATTCAGAAAAAAACCTAAATCCTAAACTAACCATAATCCCTAAACCCTAAACCCTAAACCCTAAACTAATTCTAAACCATAAGAATGGGAAGAACCTTGACAACAAGAACATAACCATCTACTAGGCTCAATCTAGATTTGGCAGTGGAGACGAAGGTGGAGGCAGGGGTTATCGTAATGGTGGTGGAGGATCTAGAGATGTTGGTGGATATGGAGGTGGTGGTCAGGGCAGTGGTGATTATGGAGGCAAGAGGAGTAACAGGGGTTACAGTTGTGGTGGTAGCAGAGGGAGAGATAGGGATATAAAGAATCTCGCTACTGAGAGGCGTGGTCGATGGGGAGAACAAGAATGGTCGATCCGATCTACCTCCTATGGAACTATCTTTACATTAGAGATACTCTACTCATCTAGGATTTTGATTTCCTCTATGGTTGCTCATTTTTTATCTATGTCGCTGTTGTGTCCTAGAAAACTGAGGTGCTACTTGGTTGATGAAATTAAAAGAAGAAATGTTGAATATGAATTTGTTCTCTGTTAAAAAAACTTAAACCCTAAACCTAAAACCTAAATCCTAAACCCTAAACCCTAAACCCTAAACCCTAAACCCTAAAAAGCTAAAAACCTAAACTTAAACTAAATAAAACTAAAAAAATTAAATAAATAAGTAAACCTAAATGAAAATAAAAAAATAAAATAAAATAAAATAAAAACATGAACTAAAACCTAAACTTAAACATAAACATAAACCTAAACCTAAACCTAAAAATAAAATAAAATAAAAAATTAAAATAAAATAAATAAAAACCTAAACTAAACTAAAAATTAATAAAACCTAAATAAAATAAAAACTAAACCTAAAATAAAATTAAAATAAACCTAAAATAAAATGAAATTATAACTAAATAAAAACCTAAACCTAAAAAATAAACCTTGAAATAAAACCTAAAAATAAAAAAGAAATTAAACCTAAGCCCTAAACAAAAAAAAAAACCTTAACCTAAAATAAAAATAAAATAAACAAAATAAAATAAACCTAAACCTAAACTAAAATAAATAAAAGCTAAACCTAAACCTAAAATTAACTAAACCTAAACCTAAACTTAAACTAAAAAAATAAAACAAATTAAAAATAAACCTATACCTCAACTAAAAAATTAAACCTTAAAAATAATCCAAAAATAAAAACCTATAACCTAAAACTAAAAAAGTAAAATAAAACCTAAACCAAAACATAAAAATAAAAAATAAAACCAAAACCTAAAAAATAAAAAAATAAAACTGAACTAAAAAATAAATCTAAATTTAAAAAATAAACTAAAATAAAAATATAAAATAAAATAAATAAATTGAACTAACTAAAAATAAAAAATAAACCTAAATAAAAGTAATAATAAATAAAACTTAAATAAACAAAAAATAAATTGAATAAACCTAAACCTACTAGTTTACTTACTTTTAAAAAAAAAACCCCTAAATCTCAAAACTAACCCTAAACCCCAAACCCTAAACATACAACCTTAAACCCTAAACCCTAAACTCTAAACCCTATACCCTAAACCCTAAACCCCAAACCCTAAACCCTAAACCCTAAACCCTCAACTAAGCATAAACCCTAAACCCTAAAATGCTAAAAAGCTAAACCTAAACTAACTAAAACCTAAAAATAAAATAAAAACCTAAACTAAAACCTAAACCTAAAACAAAATAAAATAAAAAATAAAAACATGACTAAAATAAAATAAATAAAAACCTAAACTAAAGCAAAAAAATTAAAAAGCTGAAATAAAATAAAAATTGAACCTAAGATAAGAAAAATAAACTTAAAATAAAATAAAATAAAAACTAAATAAAAATTAAACCTAAAAATAAAAATCAAATAAAACCTAAACCCTAAACTAAAAAAACCAAAACATAAAATAAAAATAAAATAAACTTAAAGCTAAACTAAACTAAAATAAATAAAACCTAAACCTAAACCTAAAAGAAACTAAACCTAAACCTAAACCCTAAAAATAAACCAAAAAAATCCTAAACCTAAACTAAAAAATAAAACCTAAAAATAATCATAAAATAAAAACCTAAAACCTAAACCTAAACCTAAATAAAAAATAAAACCTAAACTTAAAAATAAAATAAAAATAAAACTAAACTAAAAAATAAACATAAACCAAAACCTAAACCTAAACCTAAAAAATAAACTAAAATAAAAAACCTAAACTAAAATAAATAAACTAAACTAAATAAAATTAAATAAAAATACAAAATGAAATAAACTATAATAAACAAAAAATAAACTAAATAAAGCTAAACCTACTAGTTTAGTTAATTTTTAAAAAAAAACCTAAACCCTAAACCCTAAATGCTAAACCCTAAACCTAAACTCTAAACCCTAACCCTAAATAAGAAAACTAACCCTAAACCTACAACCTTAAACCTTAAACCCTAAACCCTAAAGCCTAAACACAAAACCCTAAACCCTAAACTCTAACCCTAAACCCTAAACACTAAAACCCTAAACCCTAAAATTCTATACCCTAACCCTAAACCTTAACCCCAAACCCTAAACCTAAAACTAAACAAAAAATAAACCTAAACCCTAAAACCTAATAAAGCTAAACCCTAAGAATGGGTAGTCTAGATTTGGTTGTGGAGGAGAAGGCAGAGTACGCAGTGGTGGAGGATCCGAGGTGCGGTGGATATGGAGCCGGTCGAAAGGTGGTTATGAAGGTGGGAGGAACGATGCAGGTAACAATCATGGTGGTGGTAGAGGGAGAGATTGAGGACATGATGACGGATCCTACTACTCGAGAGGCGGGGGTGGTTCTGATGGGAACTGGAGAAACTGAAGAATGGTCATTCTGATATGCTGCTTATGGAACTGCGTCTTTAGAGTAGAGACGGTTCTAACTATCTAATAATTTTTATTTGGTCTATGCGTGCTCATTCTTTATCTATGTCATCACTTGTGTCTTGGAAAACTTGTTGTGTTACTTGGTTGATGACATCAAAAAGAAGAAATGTTGAATATTAATTTGTTCTCTATTAAAAAAACAAAACAAAAACATTAAACTCTAAACTCTAAAAACCCTAAACCCTAAAATGCTAAACCCTAGACCCTAAACCCTAAAACCTAAACTCTAAACCCTAAACATAAATCCTAAACCATAAACTCTAAACCTAAACCCCAAACCCTAAACCCTAAACCCTAAACCCTAAACCCTAAACCTAAACTAAATAAAACCTAAAAATAAAATAAAAAAAACCTAAACCAAAATAAAATAAAATAAAAATAAAATAAAAACCTAAACTAAAACCAAACCTAAATCTAAACATAAACCTAAACCTAAACCTAAAAAGAAAATAAAATAAAAAATAAAAACTAAACTAAATTAAAATAAATAAAAACCTAAACTAAACTAAAAAAATAAAAAACCAAAATAAAATAAAAACTAAACCAAAAATAAAAAAATAAACTTAAAATAAAATAAAATAAATACTAAATAAAAACCTAAACCTACGAAATAAAACTAAAAATAAAAACTAAACATAAATAAAAAATATAACCTAATCCCTAAACTAAATAAAAAACTAAACCTAAAATAAAAATAAAATAAATCTAAACCTAAACTAAAATAAACTAAACTAAAAAAAATAAAACCTAAACCTAAACATAAAATAAACTAAGCCTAAACCTAAACCTAAACCTAAACGACAAATAAAATAAAATAAACTAAAGGTAAATCTAAACCTTAAATAAAAAATAAAACCTAAAATAAAAACTTAAAACCTAAAATGTAAAACATAAAACCTAATCCTAAAAAATAAAAATAAAACTAAACTAAAAAATAAACCTAAACCTAAAAGTAAACTAATATAAAAAAACTTAACTAAAATAAATTAATTAAACTAAATAAAAATAAAAATAAACCTAAAAAAATAAAAAATAAAATAAACTAAAATAAATAAAAAAAACTAAATAAATTTAAACCTACAAGTTTGATTAATTTAAAATAAAAAAGTAAAAAATATAAAAAGGAACCCTAACCCTAAACCCAAAACCCTAAACCATAAAATTAACCCTAAATCCTAAACCCTGAACCCTAAAACTACAATCGTAAACCCTAAACCCTAAATCTTAAAACCCTAAACCTTAAACCCTAAACCCTAAACCCTAAAACCCTAAACCCTAAACCCTAAACCCTTAAACCTATAGCCCTAAACCTTATACCCTAAAATCCTAAAAACCTAAACCTAAACTAAATAAAGCATAAAAATAAAATAAATAAAAAACATAAACCTAAATATAATAAAATAATAAAATAAAATAAAATAAAAACATAATATAAAAAACCTAAACCTAAACCTAAACCTAAACTTAAAAATAAAATAAAATAAAAATAAAAATTAAACTAAAAATAAATAAATAAAACTAAAATAGAAAAAACTAAAATATATAAAAAGTAAACTAAATAAACCTAAACCTACTGTTTGTTTTAATTTAAAAAAACCATAAACCCTAAACCCTAAACCCTAAACCTTAAATCCTAAACCCTAAATCCTAAACCCTAAACCCTAAAACTAACCCTAAACCATATACCATAAACTTAAAACCCTAAACCCTAAACCATAAACTAACCCTAAACTTTAAACCTTAAACCTTAAACCCTAAACCCTAAGCCCTAAACCCTAAACCCTATCCCTTAACCCTATTTAAAACCATAAACCCTAAAACCTAAACCATAAAGCCTAAACTAAACCATAAACTAACCCATAAACCTGCTAACCCTAAACCCTCAAAACCCAAAACCTTAAATCCTAAACCCTAAACCCTAAAACCTTAAACCCTAAACCCTAAACCCTAAACCCTAAACCTAAAACCTAAACCTAAACTAATTCCTAATAAAAAAATAATAAAAAACTTAAACCTAAATAAAATAAAATGAATTAAATAAAATAAAAACCTAAACCTAAAATAAAATAAAATAGAAATAAAAATAATTTAAAATAAAATAAATAAAAACCTAAATTAAATTAAAAATAAAATAAACCTAGAATAAAATCTAAATAAAATAAAACTAAACATAAAATAAAACAAATAAACCTAAAATAAAATAAAATAAAACTAAATAAAACTTAAACCAAAAAAAATTAACCAAAAAATAAAACTTAAAATAAATAAAAAATAAAACTTAAACCCTAAACTATAAAAACCTAAACCTAAAATAAACTAAACCAAACCTAAACCTAAACAAAATTAAATAAAATAAACTACAAATAAGCTAAAACCTAAATTAAAATGTAAACCTAAAATAAACCTAAAATAAAAGATTAAAACCTAAACCTAAAAAAAATGAAATAAAAACCTAAACCTTATCCTAAAAATAAAAAATAAAACCTAAACCTAAAAAATAAAATAAATATAAACTCAACTACAAATAAACCTAAACATAAAAAATAAATTGAAATAAAAAACCTAAACTATAATAAATAAACCTAAAATAAATAAATTAAATTAAATTAATATAAAAAATAAACCTACATAAAAATAAAAAATAAAATAAACCCAAATAAATAAAAAATAAACTAAATAAACATAAACCTACCAGTTTACTTAATTCAAAAAAACCATAAACCCTAAACCCTGAAACTAACCCTAACCTACAACCCTAAACCCTAAAACCCTAAACCCTAAATGCTAAACCCTAAAACTTAAACCCTACACCCTAAACTCTAAAATTGAAAACCCTAAACAATAAACACTAAACCCTAAAACCCTAAACCTACAACCCTAAACCCTAAACCTTAAACCATAAAACCTACATCCCTAAACCTCAAACCCCAAACTATAAACCTTAAACCCTAAACCATAAACTAACTCTAAACCTTAAAAATGGGCAGAACCTTGATGGCAAGAACATAACTATCAACTAGACTAAGTCTAGATCTACAGTGGAGACAAAGGTGGAGGCAGCAATTATCATAGTGATGGTGGGGGATCAGGAAGTGTTGGTGGATATGGAGGAGGTGGTTGGAGCAGTGGTGGTTACGAAGGCGAAAGGAGCGATGGAGGTTATAGCCATGGTAGTGGCAGAGGGAAAGATCGGGGATATGATAGCAGAGCCAGCTACTCAAGAGGTTGGGGTGGTTTTGATGGAAACTGGAAAAACTGAAGAATGGAAAATCCAGTATGCTGCTTATGGAACTGTGTCTTTATAGTAGAGACAAATTTACTCATCTAAGGATTTTGATTTGCTCTATGGGTGCTCATTTCTTATGTATGTTATCGCTTGTGTCTTAGAAAACTTGGGGTGCTACTTCGTTGATGTAATTAAAAAGAAGAAATGTTGAATCTGAATTTGTTCTATGTTAAAAAAAAACATAAACCCTAAACCTAAAAGTTAAATTCTAAACCCTAAACCCCAAACCTAAACCCTAAATGACAAATCCTAAACTAACCCTAGACCCTAAACCCTAAAAAGCTAAAAACCTAAACCTAAACTAAATAAAACTAAAAAATAAAATAAATAAATAAACCTAAACCAAAATAAAAAAATAAAAGATAATAAAACAAAACATAAACTAAAACCTCAACCTAAAGCTAAACCTAAAAAGAAAATAAAATAAAAAATAAAAACAAGAAAAATGAAATTAATAAAAACCTAAACTAAACAAATAAAATAAAAAACCTAAATAAAATAAAAACTAAACCTAAAATAAAAAAATAAACCTAAAATTTAATAAAATTGAAACTAAATAAAAAATTCAACCTAAAAAATAAACCTAAAGATAAATAATAAATAAAACCAAAACCTAAATAAAAAAAAAAACCTTAACCTAAAGTAAAAAATAATAAAAAAAAATAACATAAACCTAAAATAAAATAAACTAAATTAAAATAAATAAAACCTAAAATAAACTAAACCTAAACTAAATAAAATAAAATAAACTAAAAATAAACCTAAACTTAAAATAAAAAATAAAACCTACAAATAAACCTAAAATAAAAACCTAAACCTAAAAAAAATAAAATAAAAACCAAAACCAAAACCTAAAAATAAAAAATAAAATAAAAACCTAAAAAATAAAATGAAAATAAAACTCAACTAAAAAATAAACCTAAACTTAAAAAATAAACTAAAATAAAAAAACCTTAACTATAATAAATAAACCTAAAATAACTAAACTAAAAACTTAATAAAAATAAAATTAAAGCTAAATAAAATAATAATAAAATAAACTCAAATAAAAAATTAAAGTAAATAAACCTAAACATACTATTTTATTTTTTTAAAAAACCCTAAACCTCCTAAACCCTAAACCCTAAACCCTAAAACAAACCCTAAACCCCATACCCTAAACCTACAACCATAAACCCTAAACTTTTAATCTTAAAACCCTAAACCTTAAACCTTAAACCCTAAACCCTAAATCCTAAACCTTAAACCCTAAACCCAAAAACCCTAAACCCTAAACCCTAAGCCTTAAACCCTAAACCCTAAAAATATAAACCCTAAATCATAAACCCTAAACAATAAACCCTAAAACCTACAACACTAAACCTTAAACCCCAAACCTTAAATTGTAAACTATAAACCCTAAACTAACCCTAAACCCAAAGAATGGGCATAACCTTGATGACAGGAACATCACCGTCAACTATGCTCAATCTAGATGGAGGTGATGGCAGAGGGTGGTTATCATGGCGGGGATCTAGAGTGCCGGATATGTAGGTGGTGGGGGGTGGGAGTTGGGAGGAGTGGCAGAGGTTACAACCGTGGTGGCGACGGAGGGAAAGATCGGTGATACGATGGTGGATCCTGCTACTCGAGAGGTCGGGGTGGTTCTGATGGGAATTTGAGAAACTGAAGAACAACCGATCCCTACTTGTATATAATAGAGACTAAGTTTTAATTTTCTATGCATGCTCATTTTTTATCTATGTTGTCACTTTTGTCTTAGAAAACTTGGTGTGTTACGGGTTGATGAAATCAAAAGAAGAAATGTTGAATATGAATTTGTTCTCCATTAAAAAAAACCTTAAACCTTAAACTAAAATTTAAACCCTAAACCCCAAACCCTAAACCCTAAACCCTAAACACTAAACCCTAAACCCTAAAATGTTAAACCCTAAACCCTAGACCCTAAAACCTACAACCCTAAACCTTAAACCCTAAACCCTAAACTAACCCTAAACCCTAAACCCTAAACTACCCATAATCCCTAAGAATGGGCAGAACCTTGATGACAAGAACATCACTATCAACTAGGCTTAGTCTAGATTTGGCGGAGGCAAAGGAGGGGTTATCAGTGGTGGGGGGATCTAGAGGTGGTGGATCTGAGGGTGGTCAAAGCAAAGGTGTGGTGGGAGGCGAGGAGTTTCGTGGTGGTGGCAGGAGAGAGGGATATGATGATCCTACTACTCGAGAGAGTGGGCATGGTTATGATGGGAACTGGAGAAATTAAGCAATCAAAATCGCCGCTAAGGAACTGTGTCTTTATAGTAGAGATGATTCTACATATCTATGGATTTTGATTTGCTCTATGGGTGATCATTTTTCATCTATGTCATCACTTATGTCTTAGAAAACATGGGGTGCAACTTTGTTGATGAAATTGAAAAGAAGAAATGTTGAATCTGAATTAGTTCTCTATTAGAAAAAATTAAACCCTAAACTTAAAACCTAATCCCCATACCCAAAACCCTAAACCTTAAACCCTAAACCCTAAACCCTAAATCCTAACCAAAACTAAACCCTAAAAGCTAAAAAACCTAAACCTAAGTTAAATAAATTGAAAAATAAAATAAATAAATAAACCTAAACTAAAATAAAATAAAAAATAAAATAAAAAATAAAATAAAAATAAAAACATAAACTAAAACTTAAACCTAAATCCAAACCTAAACTTAAAAAGAAAATAGAATAAAAAATAAAAACTTAAATAAAATAAAATAAATAAAAACTGAAACTAAACTAAAAAATAAAAAACCTAAATAAAATAAAACTAAACCTAAAATAAAAATAAAATAAAACTAAATAAAAACCTAAACCTATAAAATAAACCTAAAAATTAAACTTAAAATAAATAAAAAACTAATACTTAAACCCCAAACCAAAAAAAAAACTAAACCTAAAATAAAATAAAATAAACAAAATTAAATAAACCTAAACCTAAACTAAAATAAATGCAACCTAATCCTAAACCTAAAATAAACTAAACCTAAACCAAAACTAAAAAATAAAACCTAAAAATAAACCTAAAACCTAAACCTAAAAAAATAAAATAAAATCCTATACCAAAACTTAAAAATAAAAAATAAACCAAAACCTAAAAAATAAAATATAAATAAAACTAAACAAAATATAAACCTAAAATTAAAAAATTAACTAAAATAAAAAACCTAAACTAAAATAAATAAACCAAAAATAAATAAACTAAACTAAATAAAAAATTAACCTAAATAAAAATAAAAAATAAAAAAAATAAACTCAAATAAACAAAACATAAACTAAATAAACCTAAACCTACTGGTTTACTTAATTTTAAAAAAACCAAACCCTAAACCATAAAACTAACACTAAACCTAAAACCCCAAACCTACAACCCTAAACCCTAAACCCTAATCCCTAAAACCCTAAACCCTAAACCCTAAATGCTAAACCCTAAACCTTAAACCTAAACCCTAAAACCCTAAATTTAAACCCTAAACCCTAAACCCTAAAACCCTAAACCCTAAACCCTAAACCCTAAAACCTAAAACCTAAAACCCTAAACCCTAAAACCTACAACCCTAAACCCTATACTAACCCTAAACCTTAAGAATGGGCAGAACCTTGATGGCAAGAACATCACCATCAACTAGGCTCAGATCCGTGGACAAAGACAAGGGTTTTTGGTGGGGGTGGTATATATCAAGGTGGTCAAGTAGTAGGTTATGGAGGCGTGAGGAGCGACAGAGATTACAACTATGGTGGTGGTGGAGGGAGAGATCGGGGATATGATGGGATCCCACTACTGAGAGAGGAGGTGAGAGACAATCAAGAACAACCGTGATCCGATCTACTTATGGAAATGTGTCTTTACAAGAGATAGTTCTATTTATCTAGGGTTTTTGATTTGCTCTATGGGTGCTCAATTTTTATCTATGTCATCACTTGTGTCTTAGAAAACTTAAGATTCTACTTGGTTGATGAAATCAAAAAGAAGAAATGTTAAATCTGAATTTATTCTCTATTAAGGAAAACATAAACCATAAACCCTAATCCCTAAACACTAAACCCTAAACTAAAACTTAACCCTATACCTAAAATGAAAACCCTATACCCTAAACCCTAAACCTAAACCTTAAATACCTAAACCCTAAACACTAAACCCTAGACCCTTAACACTAAACCTTAAACCCTAAACCCCATCCCTAAAACCCTAAACCATAAACCCTAAACCTTAAACCCTAAACCCTAAAACCATACACCCTTAACCATAAAACCTACAACCTTAAACCCCAAAGCTTAAATCCTAAACCCTAAACCCTAAACTAACCCTAAATCCTAAACCCTAAACTAACCCTAAACCCTAAAGCCTAAACTAACACTAAACCCTAAATCCTAAACATTGAATAAATATGTCTGTAGGAGTAGATCTAAACAATGACCTAATTGTAACATAGTTATGTTTGTTAAAGAGAATCTCTTCAAGAGACTTTACCTTAACTATTAGAGATTGGAATACCCTAAATCATATTATAATACCATATATTATATATAATGTACCATAATATATTTTAGCATGTAGTGTTTTTTGGATGTTATAAGATGTTTTTAACTGTTTTAGTATATTATGGTATTGTTCTTTATAGTCTATATTAATATAAATCATAAAAATATTATTTTAATAAATCAAATGTTGAAATTTGTTAAATTTAAAGTGGAAATTAGGTTTAGTACCAAAGGTGTCCTGCGCCACTTGTAGTCTAAAACGTAAGATTTTATGTTCAAAATAAATATTATATGTTATAGCATAGTATATCATCATATATCATAATATATTGTTTTGCAAATTTTAAATTCTTTTAGTATTTTACAATCATGCAGTTGAGCCTACACTAGCATTACTTATAAAAAAAAGTTGATTTAGACTTTAAAATGGTGCAATTTGGCCAAATTAATAATAGGCAGAGCATGGCATCATAATATATTATTTCACTTTAGAATATGTAAGTGATACGACTAAAATATATACTTTTTTATTGTTTAGACTAATTTTATGATTTTTTTATCTTAAACAATCTCTTCTGATGTGATATGCAATATAATATAATATAATATAATATGTTATAGTGTATTGTAATATAGGATGCCATAATATAGTATAGCATCATGCATTATAGCATACTATTGTGTATTACTACTTTTTGTTTAGCATATTTTAGTTTGTTATAATATGATGTAGTAGAGTTTGTACTAGTATAATTTATAGAAATACTAATTTATAGGTTGAGATGATGGGATTTGGCCAAATTTAAGGTAAGCTTTATGGAACATCATCTGTGCTATGGTGTGTCATTTAATAAAAAGAATGGAATTTTTTTATCCAAAATAAATGTTTATTTTTCAACCAAATTTGATAAATTTTTTGCTTAAAGTCATTCATTTTAAGGTGTAATGTAAAAAAATATATTATATGAAAACATATTAAAATAAAATGTACATAATAATATAACTTCACATATATATCAATGTGGTGGTATGTTACTAAATGTTATTGTAAATTTTTGTATGTTTTACTTTTGTTATAATACATGGGTCAAAACTCACAAAATGTTAATTTGAGGTTGAGATGGAAGAATTTGGCCAAATTCATGGCACACACCAAGAAGCAACACCAAAATTATGCTATTTGGTACCATTTCTAATAAAAATAATAATAATTTTACATCCAAAATGAACATTATTCATATTTTGAGAAAGTTTTGTTATTTGTTCCTTTAAGTTATTATACTAATGAGGTGTAATGTTAGACAATATATTATAATATAGCAAACTATAATATAACATAATATATTATAATATAATATAGTGTGTTAATTCACACTATAATATGTTTAGCATGATATTGTATAGTTAGTTTGAGCTTGCACCATCACAAATCATAAAATGTTGATTACAATGTTAAGATGATGTAATTTGAACGAATACATTGTTAGGCTTTTGGTTGAAGTATTAAAGGTGTGCATAAGATAAGAAATAAGATTTGATGAGACTTTCATGTCAAGGACATGGATGGAAATCTCAGGGGATCACACATACACAATTACGACATGTGAAAGGGTCTATGC
>CM038214.1:33878419-33957649 GCA_021442155.1 Cymbidium sinense
AAAGTTTAATTATTAAATTAATTAGCTTAATTACTTTTAATCTTTAGCAATTAATCACAAATTTTGTGGTTAATTTATTGGGATGACCTCAGCCTCCCATGATTTTCTTGGGATTTATTGCTCTATTACTTAAGAAAATTGACTAATTAAATCTTAACTACAATTTTAAGTTAATTAATGATTTATTAACCCATGAATAGTAATAATTTGGTTAATTAAATTTATTAATCAATGTTCAACAATAAGTGAACTAAGGAATAGGATTGGGACCCCTTTCCCTAAGTTCATTTAACCCTTTTTTAAAATGAAATTTATTAAGATTTAACAAATTAATTAAATCACTTAATCAAATTGAAATTATAATCACATCAGATCTTAATTATTTAAATCATGGGGTAGATCTTTAGGTATTTAATAACCTAAAGGAGTTTAATGAAATTACGGTTAGTCTACATGTGTGGGAAAACCATAAGAGTAATTAAATAAGTCCCTTAATCTAATTAACTATTAATCATGAGCCAATTACATTAGGCCCCTTTTATTTCTTAGGATCATTGCAAGATTATTTTCCATGCTTATCATGTTGGCTCATAATTATTTAGTTAATTACTTTAAGTTGACATAGGTAAGGATATTTAATTCATCTAACTAAGGGTTCAACTTAATTAACCCATAAAATCAACTTAATTACATTTCCTTAAATTAGATCAAATCACTAATGTGGGAAGGGTTTAAAACAACAAGTGATGATTTCTCTTTTCCTCTTTAAATCAAATCAAATCCAAAACTTAATTAGAAAAGAAGCATTGATTTGCTTCAAATAATCTTATTTGATTTGATTATCCTTAAGAACTAGTTTGATTGAATGAATCACATGCTTATATTTGATTGTCCTCTTTCCAATCATGTTAAATTTGGTATGTCATTTGAATTCAGGCATCCATCTTTTCAAAATCATGTAAAATAAGATTGATTTCCTTTATCTAAGCTTACATGTGTTGATTTAATTTAATATATGCATGGATATTATCTCTATTAAGTTCAAATGTATTTTTCAAAAGCTTATAAATGAATAATAATGTGTTATGATGCTAGTTATAAATAAATAAGAAACGCATGTGCTTATAGCTTAAGTGTATGAATGTGAGTTCTCTTTCCTCTATTCATGTGTTGATTAATATAAGATTGTATGGTAATGGTTATATTGTTTGGACATCCCGGGAACACAAGGACTTAGCTAGCCTCGAGGAGGTCATTTGATTACCTCACTTCCCTCATTTGTTACTTAGTCGATGAAATCGAAAAGAAGAAATGATGAATCTGAATTTGTTCATTGTTAAAAAAATTGAAAACATAAACCGAAAAAAATAAAATAAAAACCTAAACCTAAACCTCAAAATAAAAAAATATAACCTAAACCTAAAAAATAAAATTAAAATAAAACTAAACTTAAAAATAAACATAAACCTAAACCGAAACCTAAAAAATAAACTAAAATTAAAAACCTAAACAAAAGTAAATAAACATAAAATAAATAAACTAAACTAAAATAAAAATAAAGAATAAACTTAAATAAAATAAAAAAATAAAATAATTATAAAAATAAACAAAATAAACCTAAACCTATCGGTTTACTTAATTTATAAAAAAACCCTAAACTTAAACCCTAAACCCTAAACCCTAAATCCTAATCCCTAAACCCTAAACCCTAGACCCTAAAACCAACCCTAAACATTAAACCCTAAACCTACAACCCTAAACTTATATCCCTAAATCCTAAACCCTAAACCCTAAACCCTGAACCCTAAACCCTAACCCAAACCCTAAACCTAAACCTAAACTAAAACCCTAAAGCCTAAGTTAAACTCCCTAAACCCTAAAGCTAAAGCCTAAACCCTAAACCTACTAAACCTGAACCTAGACCCTAAACCTTAAACCCTAAACCCAAAAAACCCTAAACCTTAAAGCTTAAACTAAACCTTAAATTAACCCTAAACCCAAAGCTAACCTGAAACCCTAAACCTAAAAAACTGTAAACCCTAAAGCTTAAATTATAAACCCTAAATCCTAAACCCTAAACCCTAACCATAAACCCTAAACCATAAAACCCTAAACCCTAAAAACCTAAAAACCTAAACCTAACTAAATAAAACCTAAAAAAAAAATAGAAAAACCTAAACCTAAATAAAAAAAATAATGAATACCGAAACTAAAACCAAAACCTAACTTAAAAATAAATGAAAAATAAAAAATAAACTAAAATAAAATAGAGAAAAACTTAAACTAAACTAAAAAATAAAATAAACCTAAAAATAAAAAACCTAAATAAAATAAAAACTTAACATAAAATTAAAATAAAATAAACCTAAAATAAAATAAAATAAAAACTAAATAAAATCCTAAACCTAAAAATAAATAAAAAATAAAAACTAAACCTAAAAGAAAAATAAAACCTAAACCTAAACTAAAAAAAACCTAAACCTATATATAAAACTCAACTAATAAATAAACCTAAACCTAAACTTAAACCTAAACCTAGACCTAAAAAATAAACTAAAATAAATAACCTAAACTAAAGTAAATAAACTAAAATTAATAAACTAAACTAAATTAAATTAAAAAATAAACCTAAATAAAATAAAAAATAAATTAAACTAAAATAAATAAAATATAAACTATCCTAAATAAAATGAACATGTTTACTTAATTAAAAAAAACCTTAAACCCTAAACCAAGAACCTAAACATTAAAACCTAAAAACCCTAAACCCTAAACCCTAAACCTTAAAGGATAAACCCTAAACCCTAATGCTAAACCCTAAACCCTAAAACCCAATCTCTAAACCTAAACATAAAGTTGCTAAATAAATTAAAAATAAACCTAAACCCTAAAACCTAATAGACCTAAACCTATACCTAAACCCTAAGAATGGGCGTAACCTGACCAGAACTTCACCACAACAAGGCTCGCCTAGATCATGGAGGTGAAAAGGTGGTTATCGCAGTGGTGGTGAGGGATTTGGAGGTGCTAGTTGATATGGAGGTGGTGGTCAGAGCAGAGGTGGTTATGGTGGTAGGAGGAGCGATGGATGATACAACCGTGGTGGTCGCAGAGGGAGAGATCGGGGATATGATGGTGGATCCCGCTACTCGAGAGGCCAGGGTGGTCTTGATGGGAACTGAAGAAACTATAGAATAGCCGATCCGATCTGCTGCTTATGGAATTGTGTCTTTATAGTAGAGAAAATTTTAGTTATCTCGGGTTTTTGATTTACTCTATGCATGCTCATTTTTGATCTATGTCATCACTTGTGTCTTAGAAAACTTGGTGTGCTACTTAGTTGATGAAATCGAAATGAAGAAATGTTAAATTTGAATTTGTTCTCTTAGAAAACCAAAACCCTAAACCCTAAAATAAAACTTAAACCCTAAACTAAAAAAAAATTAAACCTAAAATAAAAATAAAATGAAACTAAACCTACACTAAAATAAACTAAACTAAAATAAATAAAACCTAAACCTAAACCAAAAATAAACTAAACCTAAATCTAAACCTAAACTAAATAAAATTAAATAAACTAAAACTAAACCTAAACATAAACTAAAAAAATAAAACCTAAAAATAAACCTAAAATAAAAACCTAAAACCTAAACCTAAAAAAATAAAATAAAAACCTAAACTTAAACCTAAAAAAAAATAAAACCAAAACATAATAAATAAAATAAAAATAAAATAAAACTAAAATATAAATATAAACCTAAACCTAAATAAAAAAAAAAGCTAAAATAAAAATTCTAAATTTAAATGAATTAACCTAAAATAAATAAACTAAACTAAATAAAATAATAAAATAAACTAAAATAAATAAAAATAAACTAAATAAACTTAAACCTAGTAGTTTACTTAATTAAAAAAACCAAACACTAAATCCTAAACCCTAAACCATAAACCTTAAACCCTAAACCCTAAATCTTAAACCTACAACCCTAAACATTAAACCCTAAAAAATACTGAACCCTAAACCCTAAACTATAAATAAAAAAAATAAAATAAAAATAAAAAAACCCTAACCCTAAACCGTAAACCCTAAAAGTAACCCTAAACCCTAAACCTACAATGCTAAACCCTAAACCCTAAACCTTTAAACCATAAACCCTAAACCTTAAACTCTAAATCCTAAACCCTAAACCCATAAACCCTAAACCATAAACCCTAACCCTAAACCCTAAAACCTATAAACCTAAACCATAAACCCTAAACACCAAACCCTAAACCCTAAACCCTAAACCCCAAACCCTAAACCCTAAAAACATAAAGAACTAAACCTAAACTAATTATAACCTAAAAATAAAATAACATAAACATAAATAAAATAAAATAAAATAAAATAAAAACCTAAACTAAAACCTAAACTAAATTAAAAATAAAATAAACCAAAAAATAAAAAACCTAAATAAAATAAAACCCAAATGTATATAAAAAATAAAATAAAAAAGAAAAACTAAATAAAAACTAAACCTAAAAATAAACTAAAAATAAAACCTAAAAAATAAAATATAAAACCTAAACACTAAACTAAAAAAAACTAAATCTAAAATAAACAAAATTAAATAAACTAAAACCTAAACTAAAATAAACTAAACTAAAATAAATAAAACTTAAACCGAAACCTAAAATAAACTAAACCTAAACACTAAACTAAATAAAATAAAATAAACTAAAAATTAACCTAAACCTAAACTAAAAAAATAAAACCTAAAAATAAATCTAAAATAAAAACCTAAAACCAAAACCAAAAAAATAAAATAAAACCTAAACCAAAATCTAAAAATAAAAATAAAATGTACCAAAACCTAAATAATAAAATAAAAATAAAATAAAAATAAAAAATAAACATAAACCTAAACCTAAACCTACAAAATAAACTAAAAAAAAACTTAAATTAAAAGAAATAAACCTAAAATAAAATAAACTAAGTTAAATAAAAAATAGAAAAAGACCAAAATAAAAATAAAAAATAAAATAAACTAACATTATTAAAAAATAAACTAAATAAAATTAAACTTATCGGTTTACTTAATTTATAAAAAAACCCAAACCCTAAACCCTAAACCCTAAACCATAAATCTTAATCCCTAAATCCCTTGACCCTAAAACCAATGCTAAACCTTCAACTCTATACCTACAACCCTAAACCTATATGCTTAAATCCTAAACCCTAAACCCTAATCCTAAACCTAAACCTAAACCCTAAACCCTAAACCCTAAACCCTAAACACTAAACTAACCCTAAACCATAAACCCAAAAAACCCTAAACCCTAAAGCCTAAACCATAAAGCCTAAACCCTAAACCTTAAACCAACACTAAACCCTAAGCTAACCCTAAACCCTAAACCCTAAACCTTAAAACCCCAAACCTTAAACCATGAACCCTAAACCCTAAACCCAAAACCCTAAAAACCTAAAAACTTAAACCTAAACTAAATAAAACTTGAAAAAAATAAACTTTAAGTTAAATAAAATAAAGTAAAATAAAAACCTAAACTAAAACCTAAAAATAAAAAAAAAAAAAAAATAAACCCTAAACCCTATACCTTAAAAGCATAAACCCTAAAACCCTAAATGTTAAACCCTAAACCCTAAACCCTAACACTAAACCCTAAACCCTAAACCCCAAACCCTAAACCTAAACCTAAAGTCACTAAATAAATTAAAAAATAAACCTAAACCCTAAAACCTAATAGACCTAAACCTAAACCCTAAGAATGGGCAGAAGCTTGATGGTAGGAACATCACCGTCAACAAGGCTCAGTCTAGATCTGGCGGTGGAGGCAAAGGCAAAGGTGGTGGTTATCACAGTGGTGGTGGGGGATCTAGAGGTTCTAGTGGATATGGAGGTGGTGGTCAGAGTAGAGGTGGTTATGGTGGTGAGAGAAGCGATGGAGGATACAACCATGGTGGTGGAGGAGGGTGAAATCGAGGATATAATGGTGGATCCTGCTACTCGAGAGGCTGTGGTGTTCCTAATGGGAACTAGAGAAACTGAAGGATCCGATCTGCTGCTGATGGAACTGTGTATTTACATTAGAGATGGTTCTAGTTATCTAGGGTTTTTGATTTGCTCTATGCATGCTCATTTTTTATCTATGCTGTCACTTATGTCTTAGAAAATTTGGTGTGTTACTTGGTTGATGAAATCAAAAAGAAGAAATGTTGATTTTGAATTTGTTCTCTCTTAAAAAAAAACCAAAACCTTAATCCCTAAACCAAAACCTAAACCCTAAACTAAAAAGAAACTTAAACCTAAAATAAAAATAAAATAAAACTAAAGTTACACTAAAATAAACTAAACTAAAATAAATAAAACCAAAACCAAAACCTAAAATAAACAAAATGTAAACCTAAACCTAAACTAAATAAAATTAAATAAACTAAAATTAAACCTAAATGTAAACTAAAAAATAAAACCTAAAATAAATAAAACCTAAACCTAAACCTAAAAAAAAATAAAATAAAAACCTAAACCTAAACCTAAAAATAAAAAATTATGCCAAAACCTAAAAAAATGAAATAAAAATAAAATAAACCTAAAAAATAAACATAAACTTAACCTAAACCAAAAAAAACTAAAATAAAAAACTTAAACTAAAATAAATAAATCTAAAATAAATAAACTAAACTAAACAAAAGAATAAAAAATAAATTAAATAAAAAATAAACTAAAGAATCCTAAACTTATCGATTTACTTAATTTTAAAAAAACTCTAAACCCTAAACCATAAATCCTAAACCCTAAACTCTAAACCCTAAACTCCTAAACTTAAACCCTAAACTAACCTAAACCCTAAACCCTAAACTACAACCCAAAACCTTACAACTAAATCCTAAACCTAAATCAAAACCCTAAACCCTAAACCCCTAACCCTAAACCTAAACCTAAACCCTAAACCCTAAACTATAAACCTAAACCCTAAACTTAAACCTAAACCCTAAAACCCTAAACTAAAACTCCTAAATTATAAACTAAACCCTAAGCTTAAACCTTAAAGTATAAACCTTAAACCCTAAACTATAAACCCTAAACCTAAACCAACCTAAACCTGCTAACCTAAACCTAAACCCCCCTAAACCTAAACTTAAAACCTAAAACCCCAAACCATACCCTAAACACTAAACCTAAACCAAACACCTAAACCCCTAAAACCTTAAACCCCAAACCCTAACCCCTAAACCCTAAACCCTAACCCTAAATCCTAAACCCTATATTCCAAACTCTAAACCTAAATCTAATGTAACTAAATAAATTAAAGATTAAACCTAAACCCTAAAACCTAATAAACCTGAACCTAAACCTAAACCCTAAGAATGGGTAGAACCTTCATGCTAGAAACAATCTAAATATGGTGGTGGAGGCTATGAGGTATATCAAAGGCTGGGGATCCGAGGTGTGGGATATGGAGGTGGTGGTCAGAGTAGTGGTGGTCATCGAGGCGAGAGGAGCGATGGAGGATACAACTATAGTGGTGGTAGAGGGAGACATCGAGGATATGAAGGTGGATCCTACTACAGAGGAGGTGGTCCGGGGAAATAGAAATAGAAGAATGGTTCATCCGATCTAATTTTTATGTAGTTGTGTCTTTATAGTAGATAATATACTAATTATATAGGGTTTTTGATTTGCTTTATGTGTGCTCATTTTTTATCTATGTCATCACTTATGTCTTAAAAAACTTGGTGTGTTACTTGGTTGATGAAATCAAAAGAAGAAATGTTGAATCTAAATTTTTTCTCTATTTGAAAAAAGAAAAACCAAAAACCCAAAACCCAAAACTAAAACCTAGACCCCAAACTAAAAAAAAAAACCTAAACCTAAAATAAAAACACAATAAACCTATACCTACATTAAAATAAACTAAACTAAAATAAATAAAACCTAAACCTAAACCTAAACCTAAAATAAAGTAAACCTAAACCTAAACTAAATAAAAAAATAAACGAAAATAAACCTAAACCTAAACTAAAAAATAAAACATAAAAATAAATCAAAATAAAAAACATAAAACTTAAACTTAAAAAAATAAAATAAAACCAAAATCTAAACCCAAAATAAAAAAATAAATAAAAATAAAACTTAAACCTAAAAAAAATAAAACTAAAACTAAACTATAAGATAAACATAAACCTAAACCTAAACCAAAAAAAATAAATTAAAATAAAAAAACCTAAACTAAAATAAATAAACTAAACTAAGTAAAAATAAACCAAAACCTAAACCATAAGAATAAAAAAAACTTAAGCCTAAATTAAATAAATAAATAAAATAAAATAAAAACCTAACTAAAATTAAACCAAAATAAAAAATAAAAAATAAAACCTTAACCATATAATAAAATAAATCTAAACCTAAAATAAAAAATAAACCTAAACCTAAACCTTAACTTAAACTGAAATAAACTAAACTAAAATAAATAAAACCTAAACCTATCCTGAAATAAACTAAACCTAAACCCTAAACTAAATAAATTAAAATGAAACAAAAATAAACCTAAATGTAAACTAAAAAAATAAAACATAAAAAACCTAAATCCTAAACCTAAGAAAATAAAATAAAAACCTAAACCTAAACCTAAACCTAAAAAATAAAATAAAATAAAACTAAAATAAAAAATAAACATAAACCTAAACCTTTACCAAAAAATAAACGAAAATAAAAAACTTAAAATAAATAAACTTAAATAAAAATAATGAAATAAACCTAAATAAAAAATAAAAAATACAATAAACTAAAATAAATAAAAATTGAACTAAATAAACCTAATGCTATTGGTTTTCTTAATTTACAAAAAAAAACCCTTAAACCCTAAATCCTAAACCCTAAATCCTAAACTCTAAACCCTAAATCCTAAACCTATAACCCTAAGCCCTTAACCCTAAACCCTAAGCCCTAAAAAACCCTAAACACTAACCCTAAACACTAAACCCTAAAAGCTTAAACCCTAAAACCCTAAACCCTAACCCAAAAATACTAGATCTGTTGTGGCCTATAACTCCTCTCTTAATTAACCTTTGCTTAACCCCTTTTTTATTTTACTTATGTTTAATTTTCTTTTTTGGAATGTTAGAGGGATTGGTACCCTCTCTATTCATAATCGTATTAGAAATCTTTGTCACATTCAATATATTTAATTACTTATTATTCTGGAGCCTTTTATCCAGGCTAATAAAATTAACCATGTTGCTAGAATGATCAACTTCAATAAATTTTTCTCTAATATTAGTAATAAGATTTGATGTTATTAGAATAATTTTGTTGAGGTTTCTATTATTGATGATTTTCAACAAGTTGTTAATGCTCCAATCTTTTATGGTGACTATTTTATTTTGGGATCTTTTGTTTATGCATCTTGTTATAGATCTGGTAGAAATCTTCTTTGGAATAATTTGAGGAATTTTAATACCTCGGTCAACAAACCTTGGTTTGTGGGTGGTGATTTTGACACTATTTTATTTTCTTCTGAACGATGTTGTGGCTTCTCTCCTAATATTTATTCCATGGAAGATTTTTCTAATCTGATCTTTGATTGTAATTTGATTGATATTGGCTTTAAGAGTTCTAATTATACTTAGCAAAACTCTAGACTTTGGCAAAGATTGGACCTGATTCTTTCTAAGAATCATTGGATTACTCAATGGACTACTACTTCTATTGATCACTTAAGCATACCCTTGTCTGATCATGCTCCTCTTTTGGTTTCTATTAAAGATAATTCTAATAGATTACATAAATCCTCTACTTTTAGATTTTACAACATGTAGATTCAACATATTAACTTTTTTGAAGTTGTGGTTAATAATTGGAAAGCCCTTTATATCTTCATAATTCGATTATGGGGATGAGTAGACTTTGGTTTAAACTTAAAAGACTTAAACAAAATTTGGGTTGCTAGAACAAGCATTATTTTAAAAACCTTTTTGATAATATTAAAGATATGGAAAAATTGGTGTGTGATCTTGAAGTCTCTATTATGTCTGATCCTTCTAAGATTAAGGACTTGACTGAGGTGAAAGACAAACTTGTTAACTTCCAAAATATGGAAGAGACTTACTTGTGCCAAAAAGCTGCTAGTAAGCATATTGCGGATGGTGACCGAAATAGTAGTTATTACCTTGCTTTAATTAATAAAATGAGAGCTTTAAATAATATTCAAAACATTAAAGATGATAATGGTGTTTGGATTATGGAGAATAATGATATTATGGAATCATTATTACTTTAGAAATAGGCTTAGTAAGAGTTGCTCTTATGAAGCTATTCTAAATTGCATTGATTCCTTCTATTATTACTAATGATGATAATGATTTGCTTACCATCATTCCTAATGAAGATGAAAATGTTGCAAGTCCTTAATAGCATGAATATAGATTATATTGTCGGAGGGTTTCACTACTCAATTATTTCAAAAATGTTGGTTTATCATTAAAATGATTTGATTGAGGCTGTGGTTTATTTTTTTAATGGTAATCCCTTTCCTAGATATTTCTCTTGTACTTCTATCAATCTCATACCTAAGAAAGATAATCTGAACTATTGGAGTGATTTTAGACTTATTCATCTTTGCACCTACTTTAATAAGTTGATTTCCAAAATTCTAACCAACAAGTTTAGTCCTTTAATTAATAAAATTATCTCTCTCAACCAAATTGGTTTTATTGGAGGTAGATCTATTTCTAATAATATTTCTTGGCCCAAGAATTAATTGAAGATCTTGATGCCAAAAATAGAGGTGACAACATTCTTTTCAAATTAGATACTACCAAAGCCTTTGATAACATTTCTTGGGACTTTCTTTTCTATATACTAAATTTATTTGGGTTTTCTGATAAATTTATTTTTCTTATTAAAAATTATATTAATAATGCCCAATTTTCAATAATGCTTAATGGGGGAAGACTTGGGTTTCTTTCCATCTTCCCAGGCCTTAAAACAAGGGGATCCTTTATCTCCAGCTTTATTTATTCTCACTATTGAGTACTTATCTAGGCGCATCAATTATTTATTCTTTAACAATCCTAGTATGTACTACAGAACTCTTGGTGGTCTTCCAATTTCCCATTTAAGCTATGTAAATGCTTTCGTTATTTTTTGCAAAGCTATAATTCATCATATCAAGCATCTTAAGTATTTTCTAAGTAGATTTGGTAGAGAAAGTGACCTTTCTATCAATGATAACAAAAGCTATTTTATCACTTCCTCTCATATCTCCAATAATAAAATCAGTCAAATCCTACATATCATTAATTTTAAGCATCAACACTTACCTTTAATGTACTTAGGTGATGCTCTCTTTAAAGGCTCGAAGTGATCCCATCTCTTTGATGAGTTAATTTAAAAAATTTTAAATTAAATTTATGTTTGGAAATTCCATTTTCTTTCCTTTGGTGGAAGGCTCACTATTCTTAAAATCATTCTCAATTCAATGCCTCTAACTATTATCCCCACTAATGCTACTCTTATTAGAATTGATCGCTTGCTTAAAAAAAAATTTTGGGCCTCCAATAACTCTACCAAAAGAATGCATTGGACATCTTGGCATAAATGTTGTGGTCCTTTGGGTGAAGGTGCTCTAGGTTGCAAACCTATTCATGAAGCTATCATCGCTTTCTCTCATATGCTTTAATGGAATTTTATAAAGAATTATAGCCTTTGGGCTAATTTTATGATGGAAAAATATTGCCAAGGTAAATACCCTCTTATTTGTGCTTATAAAGATGGTGACTCTCCAATTTGGAAAAGGCTTTGCTCCATTAAATAGGTTGTAGAATCCTTAATATCTTGGGGAATTCAGTCAGGTACTTCTTTCTTTTGGCAAGACAATTGGATTGGTAATGGCTCCATTGACACCCTTTTATCTACCCACTCTACTTCTGCTATCAGAGTTAACTCTTTTTGGCTTAATAATAATTGGAATAAAAGTAAACTTGAAAATTATATCCCTATTTCTCTTTTTAACAATTTTATAAATATCTCCATTTCTTCTAACAAACCTCATCTAATTCTTTATAAGCTTTCTTATAATGTTGATTTTGTTATTAAAGAGGTTTGGAATTTTATTAGAGTTAAGCATAACCCTTTGAATGTCTTTATTAAACTTTGGAACAATATCATTCCCATTTTCTATTTGATTTTAGCTTGGAGGATTTTGAATAACATTATTCACGAGGACTCTTTGCTGGACTAGAGGGTTTCATTTACCATCAAAATGTTATTGTTGCTTTCATATTGAAAATGTAAATCATGTTTTTGTCAATGGTGTTATTGCTTCTAAATTATGGCTTTGGTATGATGATTTATTTAATACCAACTATTTTGATGGTTCTCTTTCTTTATATCAACTTCTTGAAGTTTGTTGCAAAAAACTATGAAAGGTCATATCAAAGTATTAATTGATATTTGCCTTCTCTAGTTCATCTGGATGGTTAGAAATGATGCTAAATATTGAGGCACTCCTATGAGCCATAAAAGGATCCTGACTAGAATTAAAGAAAACAAATTCATGCTCTAGTTAATGCCAATCTTATTTGTAACATTCAATTTAGAGGCTATAAATTTGTGGCTAAAAATTTTATTATCATTCTACCTGACTTGGAACCTTATAAAGGTGCTAGGATTATCCATTGGATGAACTATAAAGATAACTTGATTAAAGTGAATATTGATGGTTTTGTAGCTTACAATAAATATAGCTATGGTGGTAACCTTATGGATTCTAAAGGTATTGTCATTTCTGCTTTTGCGTATCATCTCAAAGCTTGTTCTGTTATTTTTGCTGAACTTATGGCTATTAATAAAGCTATTGAAACTTGTTTGAATAAAGGTTTTCTCAACATTTGGTTTAAAGTTGATGCTCTCTTGCTTCTTGACATGCTTAATTCCAATAGAAATGGGAATGCTGAATTATTTTATCTCCTTAATCATACAAAAAATCTTCTTTCTCAAGTTTTAAAATTTCCCACATCCTTTGTAAAGGTAATGCTTGTGCTAATTTCTTGGCTAATTTAGGTGCCAACTTAAGTGAGTTCACTTTATTTGACAACCAAATGTTGCCTAAACTAATAAGAGGCTTGATTAATCTAGATAATACTGGATTGCCTTATCTCAGATAATTTCTTGGCTTAGTTTCTTTTATGTTGGTTTCTCATGAGCCTTTGCTTTTGTTTGCCCTTTGTTAAACCCTCTTTGGGTTGTGGTTATTTGCTTATTTTCACTCTTTGGTTGAGCTGGTTATTACTTTTGACCTTTTACTTTTGGGTTGGCCTGGTGTTTGCTTCCTGGTGGTTATTATCATTGCAGTCTGGGTTGATTTGGTTTTTTTGACCATGTAGCTACTATTTGTCTAGCTGGGTTTTTACCACATTTTTTCCTTTGCTATTTTTGATAAGCTCTTATTGGGATGTGGCATTATCTGCTATTGGCTTTTCCTCTTGTATGGGTTTTACCTTATTTTTGGGATTGTTCCTCACTTACTTGTTTTGGATCTGCTACTATGGTGGTTGAATGGATGGTTTTGTTAGGTCGGGTTGACTGGCATTGTTAATAGGTTAGCTATTAGTTGGTTTCTTAACTATTTTTCCTTTCTATTGGTGACATACCTGGGACTGTTGGTCATTTAGCTTTGGCTTCATTTTGAATTGGAGGTTTTGGTTTCGCTATTACATACTCCATCTTGTTGACTGGGGATTAGTTGTCAATTTTGTTGATTCTATTTTATTTCTTTTGGTTTTGGTTTTGTCCTCTTCTTATTTTAGCATTCCTCTCTTGGCTACAGCGGCTTTGGGTTTGGTTATTATTCTAGGTTGGCTAGTTGTGGGTTTTTTGTTGGCTGTTATTTTCACAGCTGTCTTGGGTGATTTTGGCTTGATGGCTGCTATTGGTCTTTACATTGACTTGGGTTTTCTGCTACTGTGGTGGTTTGCTAGGTGACTATGTTGGCTGGCTGGATTGGTTGGTTGTTTCTCTATTGTGTGGTGTTTTGCTAGTTTTTCTACTTTTCCTTGGCTAATGGGGATCTTTCCTTTATTGGTCGCTAATGATGGGCTATTCTCGGATCGCCTTTATGGATGTTTTATTCTTTGGTGGGAGGACTTTAGTTGTCCTTGGAATCTTGGTTGGCCTCCTTTCTCTTTTTTTTCTTCTTCTTCTTAGCCAATTTGTTACAACCTTTGGTTGTGTTCAAACCTTTGTTGATCCTTCTAAATTGGGATTTTGGTTTTGTGGTTGGTGGTTACCTTTGGCTTCCTTTGGGTGCCTCGATTGTTGCCTTAGGTATGGTGGTGGTTTTGGTGTTATCGCTTGGTTCCATTAGCTTGGCCAATGATCTTGCTGTAACTTCTAGGTAGCTGGCTTTATGTGATTGGCCTATTGTGGGTTTTAGTTGGTGGTTGGTTGTCGAATGGCTACCGGTTATTTTCACTATTTTTGTGCGGACTAAATCACTATGGATTGCTTGCCTTGGATGGCTACATGTATCAGGTATGCTGGCTATGATGGCTTTGATGCTACTCACCTCCCATTTTTGGTTGGTAGCTTTACATATGACTATAACCCTTCTTATAAAGTTTGGATGCTCATATGTATTGTTGCCCATTGAGATGATCTTAACTGAGCATGAGCCTTTTCTTGCTCAGCTCTCTCCATTTACTCTCTTTATCCTTATCCTTTTAGATATGAGTTTTTCCTTGGTAATGTTTTTTGTAGAATTCTTTCATAGGTTGGAACTTTATCGTAAGCCTGGTCGATTCTCAGTCATCCCTACTGCTGTTGTTGTGGAGCTTGCTTATCTTGCTTTCTCAAACCAATCACAAATTGTTGCTGACTCAACCTTTTTTTTCATGCTCTATTTTGTTTTACTCTGTGTCATTTTGCTCTCATTCTTTTATTTAGTTGTTTTGCTTATATGTTTTGTTTTCTTCTTCTAGTGTACTTAGATGGGGGTTTAACTCTTTAGGTTTCTTGTAGCTCTATCAGTGGTAGAATTTTGAGTTTTATCACTTTTAAGGACATTATTTCTTTTCCTTTTATGGTAATAAAGTTCTAACTATTTTCAAAAAAATGAACCCTAAACCCTAAACCGTAACCCAAACCCTAAACCCTAAACCCTAAACCTTAAAAATTAACCCAAACCCTAAACCCTAAACCCAAAACCTAAACCTAAACACTAAACTAAACCCTAAACCTAACTTAAACCTAAACTAACCCTAAACTAACTTAATTAAACCCTAAACCCTTAACCCTAAAGTTTAAACACTAAACCTAAACCCTAAACCTAAACTAACCTAAACTTAAACTTAAACCTAAAACTTAAACCTAAACCCTAAACTCTAAACCCTAACCCTAACTTAAACCTAAATAAAACCCTAAACTTAAACCCTAAAATCCTAAACTTAAACCCTAAACTAACCTAAACCTCCTAAACCTAAATCTAAAACCCTAAACCTTAAACCTTAAACTAAACTAACCTACACCTTGCTAACTAACCTAAATCTAAGAACTAAAATCCTAAACCCTAAAGCCTAAACACTAAAGCTAAAACACTAAACCCTAAACCCTAACCCCTAAACCCTAACCCTAAACCCTAAACCCTAAACCCTAAAACCCTAAATGCTAAACTCCAAACCCTAAACCCTTAAAACCTAAAAACCTAAACCTAAACTAAATAAAACCTAAAAATAAAATAAATAAAAAATACTTAAACCTAAAATAATAAAACTAAAATTAAAAATAAACCTACACGTAGAAAGAAAAAAAAAAAAACTAAAATAAAATAAAATAAATAAAAACCTGAAGTAGACTAAAAAAAATAAAAACTAGACCAAAAACAAAAATAAAATAAAATAAAATAAAAAATAAACCTAAAAATAAATAAAAAATATAACCAAAACACTAAACTAAAAAAAAACCAAAAACTTAAAATAAAATTAAAATAAACTAAACTAAAATTAATAAAACCTAAACCTAAACCTAAAATAAACTAAACATAAACCTAAACCTAAACTAAATAAAATAAAATAAACTAAAAATAAACTTAAACCTAAACTAAAAAATAAAACCTACAAATAAATCTAAAATAAAAACTTAAAACTAAAAAAATTAAATAAAAACATAAACCTAAACCTAAAAATAAAAAATAAAACTAAAACATAAAAAAAAACTAAACTACAAAATAAACCTAAACCTAAAAATTAAACTAAAATAAAAACCTAAACTAAAATAAGTAAATCTAAAATTAATATTAATAAATTAAACTAAATAAATAAACCTAAATAAAATAAAAAATAAATAAACTAAAATAAATACAAAATAATATAAATAAACTAAAAAACCTAAACCTACCACTTTACTTAATTTAAATAAAAAGAAAATAAATAAATAAATAAAAAAACCCTAAACCCTAAACCTACAACCCTAGACCCTAAACCCTAAAACCCAAACCCTAAACCTAAAAACCTAAAAACCTAACCAAAATAAAACCTCAAAATAAAAGAAATAAATAAAACCCTAAACTTAAATAAAATAAATAAATAAAATAAAAATAAAAACCTAAACTAAAACTTAAACATAAACCTAAAGCTAAACTTAAATATTAAAAAATAAAAAAAATAAAAACTAAACTAAATTAAATAAATAAAAATGTAAACTAAATTAAAAATAAAATAAACTAAAAAATTAAAACCTAAATATAATAAAACTAAATGCAACAACAACAACAATATATCCTTAAACTAAATAAATCTAAAATAAAATAAAACTTAAACCCTAACCAAAAAAAAATGAAAAATAAACAAAATAAAATAAACATAAACCTAAACTAAAATAAACTAAACTAAAATAAATAAACCAATAAACCCTAAACCCTAAACCCATATAAACCTAAACTAACCACTAAACTAAACTATAAATAACTTAAACTAAAACTAAACCCTCCCTAAAATAACCAACTAAATCCTAAACTAAACTCTAAACCCAAAACTAAACTAAAAAAAATAAACTAAATAAAACTAAAACTAAATACTAAAATACTAAACTAAACCTAAAACTAAACCTAAACTGAGCCTAAACTAAAACCTTAAACCCTAAACTAGGCTAAAATGATTACTAACTAAACTGATCTAAATTAAAAATATAAATTAAACTAAAATAAATAAACTATACCTAAAACCCTAAACTAAACTAAAAACCTAAAACTAAACTAAACTAAAAAAAACTAAAAACTAAACTAAAATAAACTAAAACCTAAACTAAATTAAAATAAACTAAACTAAACTAAACTAAACCTAAACTAAAATAAAATATAAACTAAACCTAAACTAAACTAATCTAAACTAAACATAAACCTAAACCTAAACCTAAACCTAAACTAAAAAAAAACTAAACTAAACTAAACTAAACCTAAACCTAAACCTAAAATCTAAACTAAACCTAAACCTAAACTAAACTAAACCTAAAAATAAAAAATAAACTAAATAAACTAAACTAAAATAAATAAATAAACCTAAACTAAATAAAAATAATAAACCTAAACATAAACTAAACTAAAAAAAATAAAACCTAAAATAAATTAAACTAACACTAAACTAAACTAAAAACTAAACTAAAAACTAAAATAAACAAAACTAAACTAAACTAAAATAAATAAACTAAACTAAACTAAATAAAATAAACTAAACTAAAATAAAAAACTAAAACCTAAACTAAACTTAAAACCTAAACTAAACTAAATAAACTAAACCTAAACTAAACTAAACCTAACTAAACTAAACTAAACTAAACTAAATAAACTAAAATAAACTAAAACCTAACTAAACTAAAATAAAACTAAACTAAAATAAACTAAACTAAAGTAAACTAAAAAAAACTAACTAAAACCTAAATTAAACTAAAAAACATAAACTAAACTAAAAAACCTAAACTAAACTAAAGACTAAATAAACTAAAAACTAAACTAAACTAAAACTAAACTAAATAAACCTAAACTAAACAAAACAAAACTTAACTAAACTAAAACAAAACTAAAAACTAAACTAAAATAAACTAAATTAAACTAAATAAACTAAAATAAACTAAAAGAAACTAAAACTAAAAACTAAAACTAAACTAAACTAAACTAAAAAATAAACTAAAATAAACTAAGAATAAAATAAAATAAACTAAATTAAAACTAAACTAAAAAATAAACTAAACTAAACTAAACTAAAACTAAACTAAACTAAAATAAACTAAATAAAATAAACAAAAACTAAATTAAATTAAACTAAAATAAACTAAACTAAACTAAAGTTAAAACTAAAAAAACCTAAACTAAATTTAAACTAAACCTAAACTAAACTAAATAAATAAAATAAACCTAAAATACACTAAACTAAACTAAACTAAACTAAACTAAACTAAACTAAACTAAAACTAAACTAAAAATAAACTAAACTAAAAACTAAATTAAAATAAAACTAAAATCAAACTAAACTAAACTAAAATCAAACTAAACTAAACTAAAAAAAAATCAAACTAAACCTAAACTAAACTAAAGTAAACTAAACTAAAAACTAAACTAAATAAAACTAAAACTAAAAACTAAACTCTAAAACCAAACTAAACTAAATAAAACTAAATAAAAAATAATCATAAAACCAAACTAAAACCTAAACTTAAATAAAAACTAATAAACCTAAACTAAATTAAACTAAAACCTAAACCTAAGTAAACTAAACTAAAATAAACCTAAAAACTAAACCTAAACTAAAAAACCTAAACTAAACCTAAAATTAACTAAACCTAAACTAAAAGTAAATAAACTAAACTAAACTAAAAAACTAAACTAAACTAAACTAAAAAATTAAAATAAACTAAAAACAAAACTAAATTAAACTAAAACCTAAACCTAAAACCTAAACTAAAATAAACTAAACCTAAATAAACTAAAAAAACTAAACTAAAATAAATTAAAACTAAAATAAATAAACTAAACTAAACTAAAAAAATAAACTAACTACTAAAATAAACTAAATTAAATAAAACTAAATAAATAAACTAAAACCTAAACTAAACTAAATAAATAACCCTAAACCTAAAAAATAAACTAAAATAAACTAAACTAAACTACTAAAATAAATAAACTAAATAAAATAAACTAAACTAAACAAAATAAACTAAAATAAAACTAAACTAAACTAAAAAAAATAAAAACTAACCTAAACTAAAAAACTATAAATAAACTAAACTAAATAAAAATAACTAAACTAAAACTAAAACTAAAATAAACTAAACTAAACTAAAATAAACTAAACTAAACTAAATAAAAACTAAATTAAACTAAACTAAAATAAAAAACTAAATTAAATAAACTAAAACCTAAACTAAACTACTAAAAATAAACCTAAACTAGGAACTAAAAAATAAACTAAACTAAAACTAAATAAACTAAATAAACTAAAAATAAAATAAACTAAACTAAAAAAATAGAAAATAAACTAAATAAAACTAAAATAAAAAAATAAAATAAACTAAATAAACCTAAATTAAACTAAACTAAAAACCTAAAGCCTAAAAACATAAAATAAACTAAAACTAAATTAAACTAAACTAAACTAAAATAAAAATAAACTAAAATAAACTAAACTAAACTAAACCTAAACTAAACTAAAAAACTAAAAATAAACCTAAACTAAACTAAACCTAAAATGAATAAAAAAAATAAACTAAAATAAATGAAACCTAAAAAATAAGACCTAAACTTAAACTAAACTAAACTAAACTAAAAACTAAATAAATTAAACTAAACTAAACTAAAATAAACTAAAATAAAAATAAACTAAACTAATAAATAAACTAAACCCTAAATTAAAACCTAAAAATAAACTAAAAAACTAAAAACTAAACTAAACTAATAAAAATAAATAAACTAATCTAAAATAAATAAACTAAAATAAACTAAATAAAATAAAATAAACTAAACTAAAACTAAACTAAAATAAAAAACTAAACCTAAACTAAATAAACTAAAAAAATAAACTAAATTAAAAAATTAAAAATAAACTAAACTAAAAAACCTAAACCTAAAATAAACCTAAACCTAAATAAACTAAAACAAAAGTAAAAACCTAAACTAAACTAAACTAAACTAAACTAAACCTAAACCTAAACTAAAAAACTTAAACTAAACTAAAATAAATAAAAAAATTAAACCTAAACTTAAAAACTAAACCTAAACTAAAATAAACTAAAACTAAATAAACTAAATAAAAAAACTAAACCTAAACCTAAACTTAAACCTAAAGCCAAACCCTAAACCCTAAACCTAAACCCCTGCTCCCACCTCCTCCCTCCTCCTTGCTCTGGCGATTTCATTTTTCCCTCTTCGGAGATTCTATTTTTCTTTCAGTTTGGTGATTTTTCACCACTCCTTGTGGTGCTCCAATCATTTTTTGTTGATTATCTTTGCTCTGGCTGCATATGATGTTTCTGTAGTCATTGTTGATGGCGGATTATCCATTGGCCGTGTAATCGGTCATTTCCATTATGGATGCGGCAGCTAGGGCATCAGATTTTATGGGATTTCTGGAATCAAAAGCACCTGCTATTGTGCTTGCTATTAAATCTTTTAAAGATGCTCTCTCTGGTAAGAACCTTTCCCCTTCTGATTTGATTAATTTGATATCAACTTCATCTTGTGGAATCCCTACGATCATGTGCCCGGATCTTGATGTTAAGAAGCTGACTAAGCCGTATGAATTTACTTTGGTTGGCAAATTTGCATTGTGGCATCCAAATTTTAATAATATTTGCTCTTTTTTTCACAATATTAAACTCTCTGGTGCTTTCTCTATTGGTTTGATCAATCCTAGACATGTTTTGATTCAGCTTACAAATAATTTAGACTACTTAAGGGTTTTCTCTCTTCATTCTTACTTTGTTTTCAATTGTCAAATGCAACTTTTAAAGTGGCTCCTATTTTTTATATAAAAGAGGAATCATCGATTATTCCTATTTGGTTGGCTTTTCTAAATATGAGGATTCACTATGTTACTCACGAGGTTCTATTTACTATTGGAGCTCTTTTTGGTTGGCCTCTTCAAATTGATCAGGCCACTACTATGAGATTTTGTGCATCTGTTGCTCGTATACTGGTTGAACTTGATATTTCTAAAAAAACATCCTACGGAAGTTTGTATTGGTTTAGAGAGGTTTGGTTATTTTCAAACATTCCAGTTTTTTGTTCGCACTGTAAAATTCATGGGCATGATAATTCTGAGTGCTTTGTGCTTCACCCACAACTTAAAAAGAAAAACTCGAATGATCCTAATTCTACTAATCCAAATGATAAAGTTAATAAACATATTTATGTGGCTAAACCTAACCCAAATGGAAATGCTTTTTCTGCTTCATTGGAATTCACTGAGGTGCTTAATGTTGATACTCCCAATACTCAATTTAATGAGGTCAAAGATATTATTAATGTTGAATATGATGGTTTGTCAATCAATCCTTCTCTACATGATAACTTGCCTTCTCATGATAACTCAAATGTTCAAGAGGCTAACATCTCTTTGCCTCTTATTAATGCTGAGCATGAGCATGAGAATGAGCATGTGGATTTTAATGGTAATTTGCATGAAAATTTGAAGACGGCTGAAAATCAGGAGAAAAATTTTGAATCTGATCCTGGTATTTGTGCTCTTAAACCTCTCCTTCTCCTAATCCCATGATTGACATTCTTTCTAATCCTACTTTTCAACTTAATCCTGAGATTGAAGAAATGGAAGTTATGATTAAAAATGTTTTGGATGATTCTGATCCTATTCTTAACACCTCTAATCTCTCGGATGGTGATACATTGGATAAAAATATGGCTTTCCAAACTATTCTAAAAAAGGAATATTTTAAAGCAAAAATATTTCCACATAACTCGACCAGATCTACTATATTGGTTCTTCATCTCATAAATAATGTCCTTTTGACATTGGAATGGTTGCTCTCTTTCTAATGATTTTACTTACTTATTTTCCTTTAGCTTATTTAATATTTCCTTTATGTTTAATTCTATTATTTGGAATGTTGATTGGAATTCTCACTATGTCGTGTTAGAAGTCTTTGCCATATTAATAATATATCCTTACTTGTGGTCATTGAACCTCTCATAAATGCTTATAAGATCAATCATGTTGCTAGAATGCTTGGTTTTAATAACTTTTTCTCTAATATCAGTAATAAAATCTAGTGGTTTTGGAACTATCTAGTTAATGTTTCCATTTTAGATGATCTCCAACAAGTTGTTAATGTCCATATCTCATGTGGTGAATTTTCTGCTTTAGGCTCTTTTGTTTATGCTTCCTGTAATAGAGCTAGTAGGAACATCCTTTAGGAGAATTTAAGAAGTTTTGCTTTAACATTTAATAAACCTTGGTTGGTTGGGGGTGACTTCAACACTATCCTTTCTTCCTCTGAAAGAAGGGGTGGTTGCTCTCCTAATACTCATTCTATGGAAGAATTCTCTAATATGATTCTTGATTGCAACCTTATTAACATTGGTTTTTCTAGTTCTAATTACACATGGCATAACTCTAAACTTTGGCAATGCCTTGATATAATCCTTTTTAACTCTCATTGGATTAATCAATTGCCTCTTACCTCTATTGAACATTTGAGTAGAACTTTGTCGGATCATGCTCCTCTTTTGATTTTAGTTAAAAATAACTCTAAAATATTATCCTCCTCTTCCTTTTTTAGATTTCAAAATATGTGGATTCAACGCCTCAATTTTTTAAAAGTTGTTACCACCAGTTGGGTTTCCCCACTACACCCTAACAATTCGATTAGGGGCATGATCATTCTGGATTAAACTTAAAAGGCTTAAACAAAACCTGGTTTGGTGAAACAAGCATTATTTTAAAAATCTCTTTGCTAATATCAAAAATATGGAGCTTTTGGTTTGTAGTCTTGAAAATGCAATTTTGACTGACTCTTCTAAGCAAAAGGATTTGAATGAAGCCAAAGATAAGCTGGTTAACTATCAGAATATGGAAGAAACTTATTGGCAGCAAAAGGCTGCTAGTAAGCATATTGCTGATGGGGACAGAAATACAAGGTATTTTTATGATTTATTCAATAAAAAGAAAGCTTTAAACTCTATCCAAAAAATTAAAGTGATACTAGAGATTGTATCACTGACACTAATGAGATTAAAACATCTATTATTAATCACTTTAGAAATTTTTTTATCAAGAGCCACACTTTAGATGCTATTTCTATCTCCCATTTGATCCACTCAATCATTACCAGTGATGACAATCATTTGCTTACTAGGTTGCCTACGAAAGAGGAGATTGGTAAAATTCTTAATAACATGAATATTGATTCCGTTGCTTGTCCGAAAGGTTATACAACATAATTTTTCTAGCATTGTTGGCCTATAATTAAGTATGATCTAGTTGATGTTGTTATTGATTTTTTTTACTAGTAATCCTATCCCTAGATATTTTTCTAGTACTTCCATTATCCTTATACCTAAAATTGATAATCCTGAATCTTGGAGTGATTTTAGACCTATTAGTCTTTGTACTTTCTTTCATAAACTGATTGTAAAATTCTTACCAATAGACTTAGTCCTCTTCCTCAAAAAATTATCTCCCTCAACCAAACTGGTTTTGTTAGAGGTAGAGCTATATCTGATAATATTCTTCTTGCTCAAGAGCTAATTAATGATTTGGATGCTCCTAATAGAGGTGGTAACATCCTATTTAAATTAAATATTTCTAAAGCATTTGAAAATATCTCTTGGGATTTCCTTTTACACATTCTTCATTTGTTTGGCTTTTCTGAAAGCTTCATCTACCTAATTAAAAATTGTATTAACAATGCTTGCTTTTTTGTTAATCTTAATGGTGAGGCCTTAGGTTTTTTCCCTTCTTCTCATGGGTTGAGACAAGGTGGCCCCATATCCCCTTCCCTTTTTATTATTGCTATGGAATATCTTTCTAGGAGCTTAAATGATCTTCTTAATGATAATCCTAGCATGTATTTTAGAACTCTTGGTGGTATACCTATCTCTTATCTTAGTTTTACTGATGATTTCATTATTTTTTGTAATTCTTCCATCCATCACATTAAATGCATTAAGAATTTCTTAAATAACTTTGGTAATGAAAGTAGTCCTTTGATCAATGAAGGAAAAAGTTATTTCCTTACCTCTTCTAAAATCTCCAGCAATAAAATCAATCAAATCTTAAGAATCACTAATTTTAAATAACAACAACTCCCTATCAAATATCTAGGTGCTCCTCTATACAAAGGTCAAAAAAGGTCACATCTCTTTGATGATCTAATCCAAAAAATTGCTAATAAATTTTTTGTTTGGGAATTTCACTTACTTTCCTTTGGTGGTAGGCTAACTTTTCTCAGTACCCTTAATTCCATGCCTCTATATCTTATTCAAACCATCATCCCTACTAATTCTACCTTAAATAGATTAGAACGTCTCCTTAATAAATTTTTTTGGGGCTCTAACAATTCTATTAAAAATGATGCATTGGACTTCTTGGTATAAAAGTTGTGGCACCCATGCTGAGGGTGGGCTTGGCTGTAAGTCTATTCGTGAAGCTATTACTGCTTTCTATCATAAACTTTGGTGGAATTTCAGGAGCAATAATAGTCTTTGGGCCAATTTCATGACTGCCAAATATTGCTAGGGTAAGCATCCTCTTACTTGTCCTTACAAAGTGGGTGACTCCCCAGTCTGGAAAAGACTTTGCTCCATCAAATGGGAAGCTGAATCCCTTATTTCTTGGGGGGTTAACTCTAGATCATCTTTTTTTTGGCAAGATAACTAGATTGGCAGTGGTTCTATTGATGATTTCCTTTTCTCATTCATTTCTATTAAAGTGAACTCCTTTTGGAATAATAATAATTGGAATAATAGTAAACTCACTGATTATATTCCTATTTCTCTTTTAGATAAATTCACTAACATTCCTATCATTTCTAACAAGCATAATCAGATCCTCTTTAAGTTGTCTCATAATGGTGAATTTATTCTTAAAGAGGTCTAGAATCATATTAGAGAAGCCCATGGTTTCTCTAATGTGTTTTTTTAAAATTTGGAATAACATTATCCATATCTCTTACTCTGTCCTTATTTGGAGAATTCTAAAAAATTTCATTCCTATTGACTCTTTGATGTGGGGTAAAGGCTTTCAGTTACCTTCCAAATGATATTGCTATTTTTACATTAGAAATGTGAATCATGTTTTTGTAAATGGAGTTATTGCCTCCAAATTGTGGGTTTGGTATGATGAACTTTTCAATATTAACCATTTTCATGGTTCTTTATCCTTATATCAACTTCTTGATGTCTATTTTCATAAAACTGGGAAAGGTCAGATTAAAGTAATTATTGCCATCTCTCTTATATGGTTCATATGGATGGACAGAAGTGATGCCAAACATCATGGTATCCCTATGAACCACAAGAGGATTATTGCTAGAACTAAAGAAAAAAATTAATGCTTTATTTATTTCTAGCTTAATTACTAACAACCACTTTAAAGGGTGCAAATTTGTGGCCAACAAGCTGGGTTTTAGCTTGCTTGAGATCCCCAACTGGAAAGAAGATAAGCTTATCTATTGGAGAAAGCCTCATAACAATACTATCAAAATTAATACTGATGGTTGTGTCTCTCAAAATGCTTTTGGCTGTGGTGGCATTTTTAGAAACTTTAAAGGTAGTGTCATTTGTGCTTTTTCCTACCCCTTTAAAGCTTGTTCTATTACCTTTGCTGAATTAATGGCGATTAACAAAGCTATAGAGATTTGTTTGCAAAAAGGTTGGTTCCATATCTGGATTGAAGTGGATGCTCTTTTGCTCATTGATATGTTGACTTCCACCGAGGTGGGATACATAGATTTATACTATCTCCTTAATCATACTAGAGCTCTCCTCTCTCAAGTCTGCTTTAAAATCACTCACATTTGGCGTGAAGGAAATGCTTGTGCTGACTATCTTGCTAATGTAGGTGCTAGATTAGATGTGCTCACCTTTCTTGATCATTTTAGTCTGCCTAAACATTTGCATGGATTGGTTAATTTGGATAACTCTAGATTACCTTACCTCAGAAATTAAGTTACATTATTCTATTTTCTGCTCGGTTCACTATTTGCTTTGCCTGTATTTTCCTCTTTCTATTTTCCTTGATTTGCACTGTCCCCTTCTCAATTTTTAGCGGCACTTATCTGTTGCATTTTTTTGGTTATCCTGTTCTGGTGGTATTTTGCTCTTTAGCCTCATCTATTGGTTACTTGCTATTTTTCCTTTAACATGTTGGGCTCTAATTTTATTTGCTAATAGCCTCCTTACATGGGACTGTCACCTATTTCATTGGACCTGCTGGGATTTGCTGAACTTTTTCTTAACCCTCATGGATAGATCAGTACTTTTCTTATTATGTTCACTGGTTCTCTTACTCTTCTTAATTTTGTGATTACTACTATTTCCTTGCACAGTTGGGATTTCTTTTTCTCTCCTTTTCCCCCTATTTTTGATGTTGTTGTTTTCCTATCAGTTGGACTGTCTTCCCTTTTTATGATGGATTTTTTGGCTGTTTATATTTTGAGTCCTATCATGGCTCTATAATCTTTTTACCTTCTCCCTTGTTATTGGTTACCTTATTTGGTTTCTTTTTTTTGTCTAGGTGAATGGTTATCTCTTATTATGTTCGTGAGCTCATTATTTTTTGTTGGTCTTCCCATTTTGTTTTGTTGATTGCCATTCGGTTAGCCTCACTACCTGTGTCTTTGTTGTATGGGTTTATCTGCTGGCTGAGATTACTCTTGGCTCTATTAGACCTGTATAATTATTATTGTGATCTAGCTATTAATAGGTGGATGTTAACACCTGAGATGTTGCTCCTGATTGGCTTTCATCACTATGGGGGTGTTTTCCTTGCCATGATGATTAATCTGTTTAGTGGTTTGTGTTGGATGTTCATTCACATGCTATGTTGGAATACTTAGGTGGTGCTTATCTTTCAAGGGATTGGGGGCGATCATTTTACCATGCTGAATAGTGTTTCCTTTTCTTCTATAGTGTATTATGCTATTGTTTGTTATGCAGGTATTAAAGATCAAATGATTTTCACCCAGTGGTAGCTGCTTTCCCCCAGGTATGTAGGCTATGATGGTTGGGATGATTTCTCTCATAACTTGGCTGGTAGTAGCACTTGTTATGTAACCCTTCCTTTGAAGTTTGGATGCTCAAGTTTGCGGCTGCCCCATTCTTGTGTGGTGAGCGAGCCTTTCTTCACACACTTCTCTAAATTTCTCTCTCTCCTTTTTTTTTTCATTAATTTTACTTGTAATTCTCTACGTACTAATTCCTTTCTCTCTATTTTTGGTTCGTGTTGTTTCCTTGCAGGTTCTTTCTCTGGTGGTGGCATATGCTTCTCTTATCTTCACAAGTTATTGTTGAAGGCTGTCCTCTGGCTTTTTCTTTTTGTTACTTTTGTATCTCTTACTATTTTTCTGTTCTCTTTTATTTTTCCTTCTTTTTTATGGTTGTACTTAGATAGGGGATTCACTCTCTAGGCTTATTGTAGCTCTTTGAGCAGTAGTTCTTGAGTTTATCCCCTCTTAAGGACATTATAACCCCTTTTTTATGGCAATAAAATTCCCTTACATGGGGTTCCCTAAAAAAACCCTAAAACCAGCAACCCTAAACTGTAAACCCTAAACCCCAAACCCTAAACCCGAAACCCTAAACTGGACACCCTAAAAACCTAAAAGCCTAAACCTAAACAAAATAAATAAATAAGCCAAAATGTAAATAAAATAAAATAAAATAAAGAAATAAAAACCTTAACTAAAACTTAAACTTAAGCCTAAACCAAAACCTAAAAATAAAATAAAATAAAAAATAAAAACTAAACTAAAATAAAATAAATAAAAACCTAAACTAAACTAAAAAATAAAAGAAACCTAAAAATAAAAAAAAACTAAATAAAATAAACCTAAGAAAAATAAAATAAATTAAACCTAAAAATAAAATAAAATAACAACTAAATAAAACCTAAACCTAAAATAACCCTAAAATAAAAGAAAAAAATAAATAAAAAATAAAACCTAAAATAAACTAAAAAAAAACCTAAACCTAAAATAAATAAAATAAAATAAACTAACTAAAATCTTAACTAAATAAAATAAAATAAACTAAAATAAACTTATGCACTAAAAATAAAACCTAAAATAAACCTAAAATATAAACTTAAAAGTAAAATAAAATCAAACCTAAACCAAAAAAAAAAAAATAAAACTACAAAATATAAAAAAAACAAACTAAAACCTAAACTAAAAAAAGTGAACTAAATTTAAATATAATAAATTAAAGAAATAAATAAACAAAATAATAAATATAAAATAAATAAACTAAAATAAATAAAAAATAAACTAAATAAACTAAACTGTTGGTTTACTTAATTTTTTAAAAAAACCTAAACCCACCAAAACTAACCCTAAATAAAACAAACATAAAATAAAAGAAATGATAAACTAAATAAAAACTAAACCTAAATAAAACTTAAAATAAGAAATAAAACCTAAACTAAACTAAAACAACCTAAACCTAAAATGAAAATAAAATAAACTAAACCTAAACTAAAATATATAAAACCTACACCTAAACCTAAAATAAACTAAACCAAAACAATAAACTAAATAAATTAAATTATACTAAAAATAAACCAAAACATAAACTAAAAAATAAAACTTAAAAATAAACGTAAAATAAAAACCTAAAACCTAAACCTAAAAAGATAAAATAAAAAAACCTAAGATAAACCTAAAAATTAGAAATAAAACCTAAACAAAAAAATAAAATAAAAAATAAACTAAACTAAAAAAACATAAACCTAAACCTAATCCTAAAAATAAACTATAATAAAATCTAAACTAAAATAAATAAACATAAATGAACTAAACTAAACTAAATTAAAATAAAATATAAACTTAAATAAAAATCTAAATTAAACTAAATAAACCTAAACCTAATGGTTTACTTAATTTAAAAAACCCTAAATCATGTGTGCCCAAACCCTAAACACTACTAAAACCTAAACCTAAACTTAAAATAAAATAAAATAAAACTAAATAAAAACTTAAACTGAAAAATAAATCTAAAAATAAAACCTAAAAGTTAATAAAAAATAAAACATAAACCCTAAACTAAAAAAAAAAACCTAAAATAGAAAACAAATAAATAAAATAAACTAAAATATATAAAACCTACAGCTAAAGCTAAAATAAACTAAACCTTAAACTAAAATAAAATAAAATAAACTAAAATAACGTGAACAAAAACTCAAAATAAAACCTAAAATGATCCTAAAATATAGCCCTAAACTAAACCTAAAAAAATATAATAAAAACCTCAACCTAAACCTAAAAATTAAAAATTAAACCTAAAAATGAAAAAAAAAACTAAACTAAAATATAAACATAGACGTAAACCTAAACCTAAAAAAAATAATAAATAAATAAAAACCTAAACTAAAACTTAAATCTAAACCTAAAAACATAAATAAAAATAAAAAACTAAACTAAAAAAAACCTAAACTAAACCAAAAAAAATAAACCTAAAAGTAAAAAACCTAAATAAAATACTTCGTTCGGTTGCATTGTTGCTATATAAATAAACCTAAGAATAAAATAAAATAAACCCATAAAGCACAAAACATAAGAATAAAATCTAAATAAAAAAAAATCTAAACATAAAAATAAAATAAATAAACTAGAATATACATAAATCTAAACTAAACATAAAATAAATAAACTTAAACTAAAATAAATAAATCTAAAATAAATAAACTAAATAAATAAAATAAAATAAATAAATAAAAATAAATAAATAAAATAAATTAATAATTAACTAAATAATAAACTACTATTTAACCTAAACCATGAAGCCAATCTCTAAACAAACCTAAACCCTAAACTCTAAACCTAAACTAAACCCCAAACCCAAAATAAATTTAGCTAAAATAAAATAAATTATGAACTAAATAAAATCTTAAACCTAAATAATAAAACTAAAATATAGCATAAAATAAATTAAAAACCTAAACTAAACTAAATAAAACTAACCTAAAATGAAAATAAAATAAACTAAACCTATAAAATAAACTAATTAAAATAAAGATCTAAAACAATTGAAAAACTAAACCTATAAGAAAAATAGAAATAAACATAAACAAAAAAAATAAAAATACTAAGATAAAACACTACCAAAAAAAAACTAAACCTAAATAAATAAAAATAAACTACATAATAAAATAAAAACCTAACCTAAAAAAATAAAATAAAATTAATATCCTTAAACTACTAAAAATACAAACTAAAAATAGAAAAACCTAATCCAAAATAAAAAAAACATTAAATAAATAAACTAAACTAAATAAAAATAAAATCTAAATCTAAATAAAAATATAAAATAAACTAAATAAACCTAAACCTACTGGTATACTTAACTTTAAAAAAAATGCTAAACCATAAACCCTAAACCCTAAACACTAAATCTTCAACCCTAAACCCTAAAGCTAAAATAAAATAAAATAAGAACTAAATAAATACTTAAACCTAAAAAATAAACTTAAAAATAAAACCTAAAAGTAAATAAAAAATAAAACATAAACCCTAAACTAATAAAAACCTATACCTAAACTAAAAATACAACAACAACAACAACAATAATAATAATTATAATAACAACAACAACAACAAGCCTTTATCCCACTAAGCGGGGTCGACTACATGAATCCTTCGTCTCCATTGTGTCCTATTATGTGTCAAATTCTCATTTAATTCAACTGTACTAAGGTCATTTTTTATACATCTTAACCAAGTCATTTTAGCTCTACCTCTACCTTTCTTAACATAAGGCAAATCTAATTCATCTACTCTCCTAGCCAAGTCATCGGACGACCGACGCTTTATGTGGCCAAACCATCTAAGGTGACTCTCTTTAATCTTATCTGCCACTAGAGCTACTCCAACTTTTTCTTGAACATACTCATTTCGCAATTTATCTAGAGTAAAGCCACTCATCCACTAGCATCCTCATCTCTCAGAACACTTAACTTAGTCTTATGCTTCTTTATTGGCCAACATTGCACCATAAGTAATTGCAGGTCTTACCACCATCTGATAAAATTTTCCCTTAAGTTTAAGTGGAACTTTTTTATCACACAATAGGCCAGATGCATTCCTCCACTTTAACCATCCAACTTGAAGTCTAATAATAACATCTCCATCTATGTCACCATCATTTTGAACAATAGAGCCTAAATATCCAATCGCCACACTTATTAATGACTTGTTCACCTAATGTCACAACACTACCACTAGAACTTCTACAACTAAAATTACACTCCATATATTCCTTTAGATCTACTTAAATGAAAACCTTTAGACTCTAATGTTGACTCCATAATTCAAGTTCTCTTGACTACCTCTCTAGTCTTATCAACAAGAAGAATGTCATCAAAGAAAAAAGCAAACACTAAGGTACATCTTCATAAATGATTAGTAAGAACATCCATAACAAAAGAAAAAAAAAAAAATAAGGCTTAAAGTTGATCCTTGATGTAATTCAACTAAAATAGAAAATATTTTATCAATATTTCTTGTGTTTGGAACAATAGCTCTAGTATACATATCCTAATTGTTTGAATATAACAAATATTAACTCTATTCTAGAACTAAAGAACAACTAAATTTTATCATCGCTTTCTAAATTAATAAATATCATATACCTCTTACTTTCTCTATACTTCTCCATCAAACCTCTAACAATGTATAGCATCCATAGTAGATCTACCACATGAAACCAAACTATTGTGAGAAACATTTGTATCACATCGTAACCTATGCTCACCTATAATTTTAATGTATGACACATTAACTTAATTCCTCTATAATTTGACACTCTTATGCATCACCTTTATTCTTAAATATAAACCAACAAACTCTTCCTCCACTCATCCGCATCTCTTAGTCTATAAAATAACCTTAAAAGATTTGTAAGCAAGAAATTCCTTGATCTCCTAAACATTTCCACACTTCTATTGAATATGATAAACCTAATTTTTCCACATTTCATTAAAGCTTCTCTAACTTATTTACTAATATGATAAAAAAAAAAAATTTCTATTTATATTGCTAAAATCAATCATAATTTTAGATCCTTCATTGAAAAGTTTATCAAAATATCTCATCCACCTATTTTCAATATCCTTTTCTAAGAAAAATTTATTATTTTCATCCTTAATACACCTAAACGTCTTTATTTATCCTATAAACTTATATACATCTTTCACCTATCTAATCTATTGTATAAATCACTAAAAAAATCATATATTGCTTTCTTAGAATCTATGCCACTATATCTATAAGTTTTAAAACCAAATTTTATAATAATAATATCTTTTCACACTGACTCCACCACAAACTATTTTATTAAAAGAAGCTTTTCTTTTGATTCTCCAAGCACATAAATTTGCTAATTTCACTTGCTACTTTTTTTACATAACATTAGCTTCCTTATGAACATCCCAAATTCTAAGCTCTTGTAGCTACTTAAAAAATATTTATCTCCATCTAATCCTAGGATAATAATTTGATTTTTCCTATTACAATCTTTCATCCTAAAATCTAAAACTAATAATCATACTTAAACCACTAATAACCTACAATCTTACAATCTAAAACTCTTATCAAAATAATCAATCTAAAATCCATTTTATAAAGTAATAATATGTTCACTTTCTTAAATAAAGTATTAAACTACAAAATTAAAGCTAAAGAAAAATCTAATATACCTACCTATTAGTCACCCAAATCCATAAACCACCATGAATACTTTAAAATCTTCACCACTCTACCAACATGTCCATTAAATCTCCTCCAATAAATACTTTTTCTTAAGAGGTATCTTATAATCCCTCTAATTCATTCCAAAATTTTCTTTGAGCTTACATCTAAACCCACTTGAGGAGCATAAACACTTATAATAGAATCTTAGTATCAACAATAATCTTTAAAGCTATAATTCTATCTCCACATTTATTAATATTTATAACATTATCCTCCAAAATTTTATCTATAATCACACCTACACCATTTCTACTTTAACATCTACTTGAATACCAAAGTTTAAAACATAAACTATAAATCTTGGCTTTAACCCATTTATTTTCCTAACAATAAATATTTAACTAAAACCATAATATCTATTATTCCATAATTTACCTATAGTTAAACCTAAAATAAAAAATAAAATAAACTAAACCTAAACTAAAATAAATAAAACCTACACCAAAACTAAAATAAACTAAACCTAAATCTTAAACTAAATAAAATAAATAAAATAAAAATAACCCAAACCTAAACTAAAATAAACCTAAAAAAATAAATTAAAAAAAACCTAAAACCTAAACCTAAAAAAATAAAATAATAACCTAAACATAAACCTAAAAATAAAATAAAAAAACCTAAACCTAAAAAAATAAAATAAAAAAAATAAACAAAAAATAAACATAAACCTAAAAAAACCTAAAAAAAATAAATTAAAAAATAAAAAAAATAAACTAAAATAAATAAAATAAAATAAATAAACTAAACTAAATAAAATAAAATATAAACCTAAAAAATAAATAAAATAAACTAAATAAATAAACCTACCTAATAAAAAAACCTAAAAAATAAAATAAAACTAAATAAACCCTAAACCTAAACTAAAAAAAAATAAAATAAAAAAACTAAATAAACACTAAACTAAAAAAATAAACCTAAAATAAATAAAAAATAAACATAAACCTATCTAAAAAAAAACCTAAACTAAAATAAAATAAAAAAAAATAAAAATAAACCTAAACCTAAACTAAAATAAAACCTAAACATAAACCTAAATAAATTAAACTAACCTAAATTTAAACCTAAATAAAATAAAATTATAAAAAATAAACCTAAACATAAAATAAACCTAAATAAAAAAACCAATAACCTAAACCAAAAAAAAATAAAATAAAACCTAAACCTAAACCTAAAATAAAATAAAAATAAACCAAAACCTAAAATAAAATAAAATAAAAATCAACTAAAAAATAAATCTAAACCCAAACCTAAATAAAAATAAACTAAATAAAAAATAAACTAAATAAATAAACCTAAATAAATAAACTAAATTAAATAAAAAAATAACCTAAATAAAAAAATAAAAAAATGTAAATTAAAAATAAATAAAAAATAACTAATTATACTAATAAACTAAACCACCAACTAATTTAAACCTAAACCCTAAACCCTAAAACCCTAAGCTTTAAACCCTAAACCCAAACCCTCAAACCCTAAACCCTAAACCCTATAACCTATAACCCTAAACCCTAAACTCTAAACCCTAAACCCTAAACCCTAAACCCTAAATCTTAAACCTTAAACCCTAAAAACCTAGAAACCTAAACCTAAAGTAAATAAAACCTAAAAACTAAAATAAATAAAAACCTAAATATAAATAAAATAAAATAAAATAAAATAAAACCTAAACTAAAACCTAAACCTTAACCTAAACCAAAACCTAAAAATAATATAAACTAAAAAAAATTAAAATAAATAAAAACTTAAACAAAACTAAAAAATAAAATATACCTAAAAAAACCTAAATAAAATAAAAACTAAACATAAAAATAAAATAAAATAAACATCAAATATAATAAAATAAAAAAACATAAACCTAAAATTAAAAAAACCTAGAAAAGTAAAACTAAACCAAAACCCTAAACTAATAAAAACCTAAACCTAAAATAAATAAAATAAAATAAAATAAACCTAAACCTATACTAAAATAAACTAAAATAAAATAAATAGAACCTAAATCTAATTCTAAAATAAACTAAACATAAACCCTAAACTAAATAAAATAAAATAAACTAGAAATAAACCTAAACCTAAATGAATAAATTAAACCTAAAAATAAACCTAACCGAATAATAAAAATAAAAAAAATAAAACAAATGCAAAAAATATACATAAACCTAAACCTAAAAAATAAATCAAAATAAAAAACCTAAACAAAAATAAATAAACCTAAATTAAATAAACTAAACTAAATAAAAACAAAAATGAACCTAAATAAAAATAAAATATAAAATGAACTAAAATAAATAAATAATAAACTAAATAAATAAACCTAAACTTACCATTTTACTTAATTTAAAAGAACAAAAAAAACCCTAACCCTAAACTTAAATCATAAACCCTAAATCGACAATGCTAAATCCTAAACCATAGACCCTAAAACCCTAAACACTTAAACCTTAAACCCTAAACCCTAAACCCTAAATCCAAACCTAAAACCCTAAACCCCAAACCCTAAACCCTAAACTAACCCTAAAGCCTAAACCCTAAACCCTAAACTCTAAACCCTAAACCCTAAACCCAAAACCTATACCCTAAACCCTAAATAAAATAAATTTAAAATAAAATAAATTATAAACTAAATAAAAACCTAAACCTAAACAATAAACCTAAAAATAAAACCTAAAAAAATAATAAAAAAATAAAACCTAAACCCTAAACTAAAAAAAACCTAAACCTAAAATAAAAATAAAATAAACCTAAACCTAAACTAAAATAAACTAAACTAAAATAAATAAAACCTAAACCTAAACCTAAAATAAACTTAGCATAAACCTTAAACTAAATAAAATAAAATAAACTAAAATAAACTAAACCTAAACTAAAAAAATAAAACCTAAAATAAACCTAAAATAAAACCTAAAGCCAATCCTAAAAAATAAAATAAAATAAACTTAAACTTAAAAAATAAAATAAAATAAAACTAAACTAAAAATAAACATAAACCTAAACCTAAACCTAATAAAATAAAATAAAATACCTAACTAAAATAAATAAACATAAAATAAATAAATTAAACTATATAAAAAATAATATATAAACCTAAATAAAATATAAAATAAACTAATAAACCAAATAAATAAAACCTATACCTAATGTTTAAAAAAAAATAAACCATAAACCTTAAACCTAAACACTAAATCCTATACCCTAAACCCAAACCCTAAACCCTAAACCTAAAATAAGTAAAATAAAATCTACACTAAAAATAGACCCAAAAAATAAAACCTAAAGTAAATAAAAATAAAACATAAACCTTAACTAAAAAAAAACCTAACCTAAAATTAACCTAAACCCTAAAACCTAATAAACATAATCCCTAAGAATAAACCTTGATAAACATCACCATCAACCAAAGCTAAGATTTAAAAGGTGAAATAATAAATGGTGGTGGGGATCTAATATGGAGGTGGTGGTAAAGGTGCTAAGAGCATGAAGGTTATACCGGTGGTGAAAGAGAGATCGAGAATATGATGGTGGATCACGCCACTAGAGAGGTCATGGTGGTTTTGGGAACCATAGAAACTTAAGAAAATACCGCTACTTATTGAACTATGTCTTTATAATAAAGACGTTCTAAATCTCTAGAGTTTTGATTTGCTCTGCATGCTAATTTTGAACTATGTCGCCACTTGTGTCTAAAAATAAATTGATGAAATCAAAAGAAGAAATGTTGAAAATTTGTTCTGTGTTTAAAAAACCAAACCTAAATCCTTAACTAAAACCTAAACCTAAACCTAAAATTAAATAAACTAAAACCCTAAACCCTAAACCATAAATGCTAAAAGCCTAAATAAAACCTAAACCCTAAACCCTAAAACCTAAACCCTAAATCCCAAACCCTAAACCCTAAAACCCAAACCCTAAACCATAAACCCTAAACTAAATAAACACAAAACCTAAGCCATAAACCCTAAACTAAAACCTAAACCTAAACTAAATAAAACCTAAAAAATAAAATAAATAAAACCTAAACCAAAATAAAATAAAATAAAACTAAAACTAAAAACCTAAACCTAAACTAAACCTAAACCTAAAAAGAAAGAAAATAAAAATAAATAAAACCAAAATAAACTAAAAAAAATAAAAAAACCTAAATAAAATAAAATTGAACCTAAAATAAAAATAAATAAATAATCCTAAAATAAAATAAAAAATAATTAAAATAAACCGATAAATAAACCTCAAGATAAAATCTAAACCATAAACTTAAAAAAAACCTAAACCTAAAATAAAAATAAAATAATAAACCTAAACTAAAATAAACTAAACCAAAATAAATAAAACCTAAACCTAAACCTAAACTAAATAAAATAATATAAATTGAAAATAAACCTAAACTTAAACTAAAAATAAAACCTAAAAATAAACCTAAAATAAAAACCTAAAACCTAAACTTAGAAAAATAAAATTAAAACCTAAACCTAAACCTAGAAATAAAAAATAAAACCAAAACCTAAAAAATAAAATAAAAAGAAAACTAAACTAAAAAATAATCCTAAACCTAAACCTAAACAGAAAAAAAATAAACTAAAGTAAAAAACCTAAACTAAAATAAATAAATAAATTAAAATAATGTAAATAAAATAAAATAAAAAATAATAAATATAATAAACTAAAATAAATAAAATAAAATAAACCTAAACTATAACATAATTTAAAAAAAATAAAATAATAAAATAAATAAAACCTAAACTAAAACTAACCCTAAACTAAATAAACCCTAAACCTAAACCTCAACCTAAATCAAACCCTAAATAAATAAACTAAACCTAAAATAAAATAAATAAACCCTAAAATAAACCTAAACCCTAACCTAAAATAACCTAAACCTAAATCAAACCTATAAAACCTAAATAAACTAAACCCTAAAATAAACCTAAACCCTAAACTAAACCTAAACCTAAAACCTAAACCTAAACCTAAACCTAAACCCTAAACCCTAAACCCTAAACCCTAAATCCTAAACCCTAAACCACTAAACCATAAACCCTAAACCCTAAACCCTAAAACCTATGACCCTAAACCCTAAAACCTAAACCCCAAATGCTAAACCCTAAACCCTAAACCCTAAACCCTAAACCCAAAATCCTAAAAACCTCAAAACTTAAACCTAAACTAAATAAAACCTAAAAAAAACTTAGACTTAAATAAAATAAAATAAAAACCCAAGCATAAACCTAAACATAAACCTAAACCTAAACTTAGAAATAAAATAAAATAGAAAATAAATGCTAAACTAAAAAAAATAAATAAAAACTTAAACGTAATTAAAAAATAAAATAAACCTAAGAATAAAAATCTTAAATAAAATAAAAACTAAAGGTAAAATAAAGATAAAATGAAGTTAAGATAAAATAAAATTAAATAAAACAAATTACTAAAAATAAACCTAAAAATAAATAAAAAATAAAACATAAACCACAAACCTAAAATAAATAAAATAAAATAAACCTAAACCTATACTAAAATAAACTAAACTAAAATAAACAAAACCTAAACCTAAACCTAAATTAAACTATACCTAAACCATAAACTAAGTAAAATAAAATAAAAGTTAAATAAACCTAAATCTATGCTAATAAATAAAACCTATAATTAAACATAAAAAATAAAATAAAAACCTAAACATAAACCTAAAAATAAAAAATAAAACCTAAACCTAAAAAATAAAATAAAAATAAAACTAAACTAGAAATAAACATAAACCTAAACCCAAAAAATGAACTAAAATAAAAAACCTAAACTAAAATAAATAAACCTAAAATAAATAAACTAAACTAAATAAAAATAAATTTAAATTTAAATAAAAATAAAAAATAAAGTAAAATAAAATAAATAAAAAATAAACTAGATAAACTAAATAAACCAAACTTACAACTTAATCTAAGAAAAATATAAAAAATAAAATAAAAAACCCCTAACCCTTAACCCTAAACCCTAAACCCTAAACCCTAAACCCTAAACCCTAAATTAACCCTAAACACTAAACCCTAAACCCTAAACCGTAAACCCTAAAAGCTAAAAACCTAAACCTAAACTAAATAATACCTAAAAATAGAATAAATAAAGAAACATAAACCAAAATAAAATAAAAAGATAAAATAAAATAAATACATAAACTAAAACCAAATCCTAAACCTAAAAAATAAAATAAAATGAAAAATAAAAACTAAACTAAAATAAAAATAAATAAAACCTAAACCAAACTAAATAAAATAAAATAAAAACTAAACCTAAAATAAAAATAAGATAAACCTAAAATATAATTAAATAAAAATTTAATAAAAACCTAAACCTAAACTAAAAAAATAAAACCTAGAAATAAATCTAAAATAAAAACCAAAAACCTAAACCTAAAAACATAAATTAAAACCTAAACTAAAACCTAAACTTAAAAAATAAAACCTAAACCTAAAAAAAATAAAAATAAAACTAAACTAAAAAAACCTAAACCTAAAAAATAAACTAAAATAAAAAACCTAAACTAAAATAAATAAAGCAAAAATAAATAAACTAAACTAAATAAAAATAAAAATAAACCTAAATCAAAATAGAAAATAAATTAAACTAAACTAAATAAAAAATAAATAAAATAAACCTAAACATACTAGTTTACTTAATTTAAAAAAATAATAATAAAATAAAATAAAATAAAAAAACCCTAACCCTAAACCCTAAACCCTAAAAGAAACCATTAACCCTAAACTCTAAACCCTAAACCTACAACCCTAAACCATAAACCCTAAACCCTAAACCCCAAACCGGAATCCCTAAAATCCTAAACCCTAAACCCTAAAAAACCCTAAACTCTAAACCCTAAATCCTAAACCCTAACCATAAAATTTAAATCATAAACCCTAAACCCTAAACCCTAAGAACTTGAAAACCTAAACCTAAACTAAAAAAAACATAAAAATAAAAAAATAAAAAAACCTAAACCTAAATACAATAAATAAAATAAAATAAAATAAAAACCTAAATTAAAACCTAAAGCTAAACCTAAAAATAAAATAAAATAAACAAATAAAATTAAACTAAAATATAATAAATGAAAACATAAAGTAAAACAAAAAATAAAATAAACCTCAGAATAAAAAACCTAAATAAATTTAAACTAATCGTAAAATAAAAATAAAATAAATTAATAACTAAATTAAAACATAAACTTAAAAAATAAACTTGAAAAGAAAACCTAAAAATAAATAAAAAATAGAACATAAACCCTAAACTTAAAAGAAAAAAATTAAACCTAAAATAAAAAATTAAATAAACAAAATAAAATAAACCTAAACCTAAACTAAAATAAACTAAAAATAAACCTAAACATAAACTAAAAAATAAAAAAAAAATAAACCTAAAATGAAAACCTAAAACCTAAACCTAAAAAATAAAAAAAAAATAAACCTAAACCTAAAAAAACCTAAACATAAAATATAAAATAAAATAAAACATAAGTATATAATAAACATAAACCTAAACCTAACCATAAAAAATGAACTAAAATAAAATTCTAAACCTAAACCCTAAAATAAAAGCTGAACCCTAAACCTAAAACTAAACCCTAAACCCTAATTCGTAAACCATAAAAACCCTAAACCCTAAACCCTAAACCTTAAACCTTAAAGCCCTAAACCCTAAACCCTAAACCCTAAAACCCTAAACACAAAAAAACCCTGAACCCTAAACCCTAAACCCTAAAAAGCTAAAAACCTAAACATAAACTAAATAAAAGATAAAAATAAAATGAATAAAAGAACCTAAACCAAAATATAATAAAGAAATAAAATAACATAAGATCATAAAGTAAAACCTAAACCTAAACCTAAAAAGAAAATACAATAAAAAATAAAAACTAAGCTAAAATAAAATAAATAAAAACCTAAACTAAACTAAAAAAAACTTAAATAAAATAAAAACTAAACTTAAAATAAAAATAAAATAAACCTAAAATAAAATAAACCTAAAATAAAATAAACCTAAATTAAAATAAATTTAAAATTACATAAAAACCTAAACCTAAATAATAAACTTAAAAGTCAAACCTAAAAATAAATAAAAAATTAAAATGAAACCATAAACTAAAAAAGAAACCTAAACCTAATATAAAAAATTAAGTAAACCTAAACCTAAACCTAAAATAAACTAAACCTAAACCTAAACCTAAACTATATAAAATATCATAAACTAAAAATAAATCGAATCCTAAACTAAAAAATAAAACCTAAAAATAAACCTAAAATAAAAACCTAAAACTAAACATAAAAATAAAAATAAAACCTAAACTTAAAAAAATAATATAAAAATAAAATGAAACTAAAAAATAAACTTAAACATAAACATAAACATAAAAAATAAACTAAAATAAAAAGCATAAACTAAAATTTATAAATTAAACTAAATAAAAATAAAAATAAACTTAAATTAAAATAAAAAATAATATAAGCCAAAAAAATAAAAACTAAACTAAATAAACTAAGCCTACTTTTTCAAAAAATAAAATGAAATAACCCTAAACTCTAAAACTAACCCTAAACCATAAACTCTAAACCTTAAACCTACTACCTATACCCTAAACCCTAAACCCTAAATAATAAAAACCTTAAACCTTAAACCCTAAACCTAAACCCTGAACCCTAAACCCTAAACCCTAAAACCCAAAACCCTAAACCATAAACCATAAACTAAACCCTAAACCCTAAACCCTAAAACTAAACTAAACCCTAAAAACCCTAAACCAACCAAACAAATAACCCTAATCCTAACCCTAAACCTTAAACTAAATACTAAATGCTAAACCAAATCTAAACCTAAACCTAAAACTATAAATAAAAACTACACTAAAACTCTAAACTAAAGTCTAAATTTTAAACCTTAAACCCTAAACTATAAAAACCCAAACTAAACCTAAAACTTAAAACTATAAATTAAACTAAATCCTAAACCCAAAACCTAAAACCAAACCCTAAACCCTAAACCTTAAACCCTAAACTAACACTAAACTATAACCTTAAACCCTAAAACTAAACTCTAAAGTTTAAACCATAAACTAAAACCTAAAACCTAAAGCCTAAACTAACCCTAAACATTGCTAACCTAATCCCAAACCCTAAATGATAAAACCCTAAACCCTAAAGAAACACTAAACCCTAAACCCTAAACCCTAAACCTAACCCTAAACCCTAAACCTAAAACCCTAAACTCTAAATTAAAACCCTAAAACTTAAAACCTAAACCTAAACTAAATAAATCTAAAACTAAAATAAATAAGGACCTAAACTTAAATAAAATAAAAAAATAAAATAATAAAACCTAAACGAAAACCTAAATGTGAACATAAAAATAAAATAAAATAAACAAATAAAAATAAATTAAAATAAAATAAATAAAAACCTAGACCAAACTAAAAAAATTAAATAAACTTGGAAATAAAAAAGTAAATAAATTAAAAACTAAACGTAAAATAAAAATAAAATAAACCTATAATAAACCTAAAATAAAATAAAATAAAAACCTAAATGTAAACTTAAACCTAAAAAATAAATAAATAATAAAACTTAAACCCTAAAAGAAAGAAAAACCTAAACATAAACTAAGAATAAAATAAACCTAAACCTAAACTAAACTAAAATAAATAAAACATAAACATAAATTGAAAATATACTAAACTAAAATCCTAAACAAAATAAAATAAAATAAACCTAAACCTAAACTATAAAAATAAAACCTAAACATAAACCCAAAATAAAACCTAAAACCTAAACATGAAAAATAAAACAAAAACCTAAACCTAAAAATAAAAAATAAAACCTAAACTTAAAAAGTAAACTAAAATAAATAAACTTAAACTAAATAAACTAAATAAAAATAATCATAATAAATCTAAATAAAAAATATAAAATAAACTTAAATAAATAAAAAATAAAGTAAATAAACTTAAACCAATTGGTTTACCTAATTAGAAAAAACCATAAACCCTAAATTGTAAACCCTAAGGCCTAAACCCTAAACCCTAAACCCTAAAACTAACCCTAAACCCTAAACCCTAAAACTAACCCTAACCCTAAACCCGAAATCCTAAACCTACAACACTAAACTTAAAGCCTAAGCCTTAAAACATCTTAAACCCTTAACCTTATGCCCTAAAAAACCCTAAAACCTAAACCCTAAAAAATTTAATACCCTTAACCCTAAAAAACCCTAAAACCTAAACCCTAAACCCTAAACCCTAACCCTAAACCCTAAACCCAAAAAGTATAAACCCTAAAATCTTAAAACCCTAAACCCTAAACACTAAATCCTAAACCCTAAACCCTAAACCACAAACCCTAAACCTAAACCTAAAGTAACTAAAGAAATTAAAAAATAAACTTAAACTCTAAAACCTAATAAACCTAAACCTAAATGTAAACCCTAAGAATGGGTAGAACCTTGACAGTAGAAACATCATTGTTAACTTGGCTCAGTTAGATGGTGGTGGAGACGAAGGCGGTGGTGGCGATTATCGCAGTGGTGGTGGGGTTCTGGAGGTGCTGGTGGATATTGAGGTGGTTATGGAGGCGGGAGGAGCGATGGAGGTTACAGTCGTGGTGTTGGCAATGGGAGAGATCGGGGATATGATGGTGGATCCAACTACTCAAGAGGCCATGGTGATTCTGATGGGAACTAGAGAAACTGAAAAATGGTCGATCCGATCTACTGCTTATGGAATGGTGTCTTTAGTTTTGCTTTATGTGTGATCATTTTTGATTTCTTTTCTCACTTATGTCTTAGAAAACTTATTTTGTTACTTGGTTGATGATATCAAAAAGAAGAAATGTTGAATCAATCTATTCTCTATTAAATCTTTAAAAAATAAAAAACTAAACCCTAAACTAAAAGCTGAACCCTAAACCTAAAACCTAAATCCTCAACCCTAAATCCTAAACCCTAAAACCCTAAACCTTAAAACCCTAAACCTAAACCCTAAACCCTAAATGCTAAACCCAAATGCCTAAACCCTAAACCAATCACTAAAAAAGCAAAAAATGTAAACCTAAACTAGATAAAACCTAAAAAATAAATAAAAAACCTAAACCATAATTAAATAAAAAAAAAAAAGAAAATAAAACCTTTACTAAAACCTAAACCTAAACATAAACTTAAAAAAGAAAATAAAATAAAAATAAAAAACTAAAGTAAAATAAATAAAACCTAAACTAAACTAAAATAAAAAAAGTAAACCTAAAATAAAATAAAATAAACTTAAAATAAAATCAAATAAAACTAAATAAATATCCAAACCTAAAAAAATATACTTAAAAATAAAACCCAATAAAACAAATAAATAATAAAACCTAAACCCTAAATTGAAAAAAAAAAAAACCTAAACCTAAAATAAAAATAAAGTAAACCTAAACTTAAACTAAAATTAACTACACTAAACCTACAAACCTAAACCCTAAACCCTAAACCTTGAAACCCTAAACCTTAAACCGTAAACCCTAAACACTAAACCCTAAACCCTAAAACCTACAACCCAAAACACTAAACTGTAAACTCCAAATCCTAAACACTAAACCTTAAACCCTAAACCCTAAAAACCTACAAACATAAACCTAAACTAAGTAAAACTTAAAAATAAAATAAAATAATAAAATAAAATAAAACCTAAACTAAAACCTACACTTAAACATAAACTTATACCTAAACCTAAACATAAAATAAAATAAAAAAAATAAAACTAAAATAAAATAAATAAAACCTAAACTAAACTAAAGATAAAATAAAAAAAATAAAACCTAATAAAACCTAAACCTAAAGCTAAAATAAAATAAACATAAACCTAAAAATAAAATAAAAATAAAACTAACAAAAAAATAAACATAAACCTAAACCTAAACTAAAATAAATGAACCTAAATTAAATAAACTAAAATAAATAAAAATAAAAAACAAACCTAAACAACAAGAAAAAATAAAATAAACTAAAATAAATTAAAAATAAACTAAATAAACCTAAACATACCGGTTTAATTAATTTAAAAAAAAACCCTAAACCCTAAACCTACAACCCTAAAATTTAACCCCTAAACCCTAGAGCCCAAACCCTAAAAACCCCTAAACTCTAAACTCTAAACTAACCATAAACCTTAAACCCTAAATCCTAAACCCTAAACCATAAACCCTAAACCCTAACCCAAACCCTAAACTTAAACTAACACTAAACCCTAAATCCTAAAACCCTAAACCCTAAACTAACTCTAAACCCTCAACCCTAAGCTCCAAACTTAAAAACACTAAACCCTAAACCCTAAACTAACCCTAAACCCTAAATACTAAAGCCTAAATAATAAACCCTAAACCCTAAACCCTCAATCATAAACCATAAACCCTTAACCCCAACCATGAACCCTAAAACCTAAAAAACAAAACCTAAACTAAACTAAACCAAAAAATAAAATAAAAAAACCTAAACCTAAATAAAATAATCAAATAAAATAAAATAAAACCTAAACTAAAACCTAAACCTAAACATAAACCTATACCTAAACCTATACCTAAACCTAAAAATATAAAATAAAATAAAAAATAAAACAAACTATAATAAAATAAAATAAAAACCTAAACTAAACTAAAAAATAAAATAAACCAAAAAAATAAAAAACCTAAATAAAATAAAAACTAAATAAATACCTAAACCTAAAAATAAAACCTAAAAATAAATAAAAAACATAACCTAAACCCTAAACTAAGAAAAAACCTAAACCTAAAATAAACAAAATAAAATAAACCTAAACCTAGACTAGAAAAATTAAGACCTTAACCTAAACCTAAAATAAACTAAACCTAAACCCTAAAGTAAATAAAATAAAATAAACTAAAAATAAACCTAGACATAAACTAAAAAATAAAACATAAAAAATAAACCTAAAATAAAAACCTAAAACAAAAACCTAAAAAAATAAAATAAAAACATCAACCAAAACCTAAAAATAAAAAATAAAACCTAAACCTAAAATATAAAATAAAAATAAAACTAAACAAAAAATAAACATAAACCTAAACCTAAACTAAAAAAATAAATTAAAATAAAAAACCTAAATTAAAATAAATAAAACCTAAAATAAATAAAATAAACTCAAAAAAAAATAAAAGATAAACCTAAATAAAAAAACAAAAAAAATTAAATAAATTAAAAATAAATTAAATAAACTAAACTATATGGTTTACAAAAAAACCTAAACCCTAATCCTAACCCTAAACCTACATCCCTAAACCTACAACCCTTTACAACCTAAACTAACCCTAAACTTAAACCTGCTCTAGACCCAAACCATAAAATCCCTAAACCCTAAACCCTAAACCCTAACTCAAACCCTTAACCCTAAACCATAAACCCTAAAACCCTAAACTTAAACCATAAACTAACACTAAACCCTAAACCCTAAAACCCTAAACCTAAACCCTAAACTAACTCTAAACCCTAAACCTTAAACTCTAAACCTAAAAACCCTAAACCCTGAACTAACCCTAAACCCTATACCCTAAACTCCCCAAAAGCTTAAACAATAAACCCTATACCCTAAACCCTAACCCTAAACCCTAAAACCTGGCCCTTAAAATTTAATATAAATCCTAAACCATAAACCCTAAACACTAAACCCTAAACCCTAATCCCAAAAAACCTAAAACCTAACCTAAATAAAGAAAACCTAAAAATAAAATGAATAAATAACCTAAACTAATACTTAAACTTAAAGCTCAAAATAAATGAAAATAAAAAAAATTAAAATAAATTAAAATAAAATAAATAAAAACCTAAACTAAATTAAAAAAATAAAATAAACCTAAGATTAAAAAACTTAAATAAAATAGAAATAAAAAATAAAATTAAAATAAATAAAAACCTAAGCCAAAAAAATAAACCTAAAAATAAATAAATTAACCTAAACCCAAAACTAAAAAAACTAAACCTTAAATAAAAATCAAAATAAATAAAATAAAATAAACCTAAACCTAATTTAAAATAAACAAAACTAAAATAAATAAAACCCACATCTAAACCTAAAATAAAGTAAATATAAACATAAAATAAAAAAAATAAAAAAATAAAAAATAAAAATAAACTTAAACCTAAACTAAAAAATAAAACTTAAAAATAAACCTAAAATAAAAACATACAACATAAACCTAAAAAAATAAAATAAAAACCTAAACCTAAACCTAAAAATAAAAAATAAAACCTAATCCTAAATAATAAAATAAAAATAAAGATCAACTAAAAAATAAACCTAAACCTAAAAAATAAACAAAATAAAATACCTAAACTAAAATAAATAAACCTAAAATAAATAAAAAATAAAATAAAATAAACTCAAATAAATAAAAATAAACTAAATAAACCTAAACTTACCAACTTAAAACCTTAAATCCTCAATCCTGAACCCTAAACTCTAAACCCCAATCCTACAACCTTAAACTAACCCTAAACCCTAAACCCTAAACCCTAAGACCCATAAAACCTAAACCCTAAACCCTAAAACCCTAAACCATAAACCCTAAACCTTAAACCCTAAAACACTAATGCCTAAACCCTAAACCCTAAACCCTAAATTCCTAAACCCTAAACCCTAAAACCTACAACCCTAAACTTTAAACCCTAAACCCTAAACCCTAAACCCTAACCTTAAACCCTTGACCCTAAACCTTGAATAAAGATGTCATTAGGTGTAGATCTAAAGAATGACCTAATCCTAACATAGTTGTGGTAGCTAAAGAAAATGTCTTCAATAGACTTTCCCTTGACTATTAGAGATTTGAATACCCTAAACCCTAACCCCTAAATCATATTATAATACCATATATTATAGTATAATGTAGCATCATATATATGAGCATGTAGTGATGTGTTTTTGAATGTTATAAGATGTTTTGACATGTTTTAGTATATTATGGTATTATGCTCTATAGTCTATATTAATATAAATCATAAAAATATTTATTTAATAAATCAGATGATGAAATTTATTAAATTTGAAGTGGGAATTAGGTTGTAGTACCAAAGGTGTGCTACGCCACTTGTAGTCTTAATAATAAGATTTTCTGTTCAAAAAAATATTATATGGTCTAGCATAATATATCATCAAATATCATAATATATTGTTCTACACATTTTAAGTTCTTTGAGTGTTTTATAATCATTTAGTCGTGCTTACACTAGCATTATTTATAAAAATGTTGATTTAGGCTTTAAAATTATGGAATTTGGCCAAAATTTATGATAGGTAGAGCATGGCATCAAAATATTTTATTTCAATTTAAAATATGTAAGTGATACGACTAAAATATTTAGTTTTTTTTATTATTTAGACAAATTTTATGATTCTTTATCTTAAGCAATCTCTTGTGATGTGATATGAAATATAATATAATATCATATGTTATAGTGTATTATAATATAGGATGCCATAACATAGTGTAGCATCATGCATTATAGCATACTATTGTGTACTACTACTTATTGTTTAACATATTTTAGTTTGTTATAGTATGATGTAGTAGAGTTTGTACTGGTATAATTCATATAAATACTAATTTACAAGCTATGATGATGAGATTTGGCCAAATTTAAGGTAAGCTTTAGGGAAAATCATTGGGGGTGTGCTATGGTGTGTCATTTAATCAAATGAATGAGATTTTGCATCCAAAATTAATGTTCATTTTTCAACCAAATTTAAAAAAAAATTTTCTTAAAGTGATTCATTTTAAAGTATAATGTAAGATAATATATTATATGAAAGCATATTAAAATATAATGTACATAAAAATATAACTTCACATATATAAAATTGTGGTGGTGTGTTACAAAATGTTATTGTACATTTTAGTATGTTTTACTTTTGTTATAATACATTGGGTCAAAACTCACAAAAATGTTAATTTGAAGGTTGACATGGAAGAATTTGGCCAAATTCATGGCACGCCAAGAAGAAAGACCAAAATTATTCTATTTTGTGACATTTCAAATAGAAAAATAACAATTTTACATCCAAAATGAACATTATTCATATTTTAAGAAAATTTTGTTATTTGTTCATTTTAAGTGATTTTAATGAGGTGTAATGTTAGACAATAAATTATATTATAGAATATTATAATATAACATCATATATTATCATATAATATAGTGTGTTAATTCACATTGTAATATGTTTAGCATGATATTGTATAGTTAGTTTGAGCTTGAAAAAAATGTTAATTACAATGTTAAGATGATGTAATTTGAACAAATACATTGTTCAACTTTTGCTTGAAGTATTAAAGGTGTTCATTAGAGAAGAAATAAGATTTGATGGGAATTCCATGTCAAGGACATGGAGGAAGATCCGCTAGGGGATCACACATGCATTAGACATGACATGTAACAGGTCTATGTTGAGGGCATATAAGAATAAAATCTGCTGGAGATAAGGTTTGAATTTGATTTGATTATATGATTTCTGGAAAGAAGAAATGCTGGGGATGAGAATCTATAATCCACCATAGATTAAGATTGATTTGACTTTAATTTGTTTTGTTTTAATTGATGTGGAGGCACAACGGCTAGAGATATGGGCTCAAGTCCACTAGTGATTGGGTATATGAACCTTCCACTAGGGAAGCAGGTTCAGGCTATCCGATGGGGATTGGTTTGTTTGGAGATGTATCAACTGGGAATAAATGTTTGGTTGGATTTCTTTTATTTAGACTCTATTGGCAGAGTTGGTTTAATTAGGCTCCATTGGGAAGGTTGGTTTTGAATTTGAATTGTTTGCTTGACTTATTTATATATGATTTAAGGATCCACTAGGGAGAACACTGTGATTTAACTCTATTAGGGAAAATCAGATTCAGTTTAATTTAATTTGAGTTAATGTATGGACCCTGTTGATGTGCAATGGGATCACTGAGAAGGGGCTATATTAGCCTTAACCATTCTTTGGATTACAAATCCAAAGGGATAGTCTACCAACCTACGAGGTTACCTTTCAGTGTGCAATGGTTGTGCTAGGAAGAAGGCATAGCAGACTTACATCTTCCAAAGTGATGAACAACTGCTGGGGTGACCTGTTGGATGCACAACAAATGAAACTTGATCTAGGGCGACTACTGAGTGAATGTCGCTGGGGACTTATGTCAACTCAAAAGTAGTTAAAATTAATTTAATTTTAATTTCATGTGATTTGATATGGTTTTTTGGGATTAGTTTGATTTCAAATTGAGGGCATATGTGCTGGGGATGTGAGCTTCATCAAATTTGATAGATTTAATTTATGGACCATGTCGGTGTGTGATGGACCCACTGAGAAGAGGCTATATCAAACTTGTCCTATCTTAGATTTACAAATCCAAAAGGATAGACTACGAGCCGTGGGGTAGAACTAGCCAACCTAAGGGGTTGCCTTTCGGTGTGCAATAATTGTGCTAGGAAGAAGGCATAGTAGACTTACATCTTCTAAAGCAAGGAAGAACCATTGGGTGACTTGTTGGTAGCATAATAAATATAACTTGACTTAAGGGAGACTACTGAGTGAATGTCGTTGGGGACTTATATCAACTCAAGAAAAGTCAGGCGATTCCTATAGGGAGTTTTGCTGACAATACCTTAAAGATGAGATGCCTTCTTGGGAAAAGGTACCATTAGGGGTGTTCTCCTAATCCACAAGTGAATATATATTTTGTTTATATGTTTGGTGTACAAGGGACCACACTGAGAAGGGGCTATGTTGACCTTAACCTATCTCAAATTTACTAGACCAAAGGAGAATGCATATCCAGATGGATTCTCCAACCAAGAGGTGGTTACTAGAAAAGAGGAATGTCCAACTGATAGTAACCCGAGTAGTTTTTAAATGGGGTTGTAAAGGATGTGATCCAAATATAGTGCCCACAAATGAAGTGCTGCTACTGGGGGCATTATCCTAAGGTGTATGATGGTCACCTCATGGAGAAAGTGGGACTTACCCATGAGTGGTGTATTCTAAGGTGAGAGAACCAACCAACCTAAGGTGTATCCAAGATAGTGAGAACCAACCAACCTAAGGTTCCCATTGGTGTGCAACGATCAATCTTGAAATGCTTTAGGATGGACCAACTTTTTGTGAGTATGAATCATTTTAGTTTAGTACAACTCAAGGTTTTGGCATGCCCACATGTGTCTCTCTTCCAAACCTTTGAGCTCTTCTAACCATAACTTGGTGTTCTGCTCTATTGTGATCTTGCTACCCAAAGCTAGCCTTAATGATGGGAGTTGGACATCTAATGGTAGATCAGCTTTAGACCCAAACACTAAGGAGAAAGGAGTCGGCTGAGTTGGAGTTCTATATGTAGTGCGATAAGCCCAAAAGACTTTAACTAATTGCTGATGCCACTATCGCTTGTTATTATCGAGTGTCTTCAATATTTGGATGAGAGTTTTGTTGAAGGCTTTTGTTAAGCTATTTTCCCTCGTGTAGTTGATGGTAGAATATTTCCAATCTATGCTGTGTCTCTTGGCAAAGTTTATGATCTCAGTGCTCTTGAATGCAGTACCATTATCAGATATAGTTTATCGAGGCACTTTGAACCTATATACAATATGGTTCCTAAAAAACTTGAGCACATGCTGAGCTGTAAACTCTTTGAGCAAAATTGCCTTCCCCCATTTGGAAAAGTAGTTAGTAACAACTAAGATGAACCGATGACCCTTGAAAGAAGGAGGATCAATCGGAACCACTATCTCCCCAACACTCGAATGGCCATGAGGCCAATGTAGGATGTAGAATGTTAGGCTATTGGTGTAGGACCACAATGTGTATTTGACATTGGTGGCACGCAGTCAGTATCCATGTATTTTTGATCATCAATGGCCAATAGTATCCTAGTCTCTTGATCTTGGCTTTCATTTTTGGACCAGATTGGTTGGCACATAATCTTAAGTGTACCTCAGTCATGATCTTATGGGATTCATGCTTGTATAAACAACATAACCACATATGATCAAAAGACCACCGGTACAAGACACCATCTGCAAGTGCATAGAAAGTGCTCTCTACTACATTTGATGGGCTTGGGACTTCTCTTGAGGTAGTTTTCCTTTATTTAGGTAATCCATGAATGGTTGCCTCAATCTAACTCCTCATCCTTCTTTGCAATGGCAACCTCCTTCTCAAGAGTACTTTTGATGAGTTCAATATCAATAAAGGGATAATACTTATCTATTTTGGACCTTTATTGTTCATCCTCCGGACATACCAACTCCTTGGAAAGCTTGGCTAAAGCATACGCTACGATGTTCTCTCCTTGAGGAATCTTATAAATGGTAACCTCTGAGATTTAGGCCAACAACTCAATGGTATACTTGTGGTAATGATGGAGCTTGGGCTTTATAACCTTGTAGGACCCAGATTTGGTTGATAATTAGTTGAGAATCCCAAAGATGTTGATGTTCTAGATGCTTAGAGTAATGGCTAACTACAGAAATTAGAGCCTCATATTCACTTCTTGGTGCAAGGATTGGACAAATGATATGATAATGATAAAAACTACATTAAAATGATCAAAACTAAATCAAACTAAATCAAATCAAATCAAAACCCTTCATAAGCCATATGACCTATTCCATGGACTTAGCCAAATCTTAATCCAAATCAAGTCAAACTAAATTAATTTTGTCACAAATCAATCATATTTTCAATCATATTTTCAATCATATTCACAAATTTAAATGAAATATACATTTAAATCATCAAAACTAAATCAAACCAAATTAAAATCCAAACCTAAGCCACATGACCAAACACTATGGACTTAGCCAAATTCCTTAATTCTAAAACCCAAATTCAATTGATTTTCTCAAGAATCAATCATACCTTCAACTATATTCATAAATATAAATGAAATCTACAATAATCAAGCCAAACTAAAATCAACCCATCAAACCTTAACCCTTTTGACTTGAAATGTTCAAATTAACCAAAACCCATTTAAACCCAAGTCAATTGCAATTGAATTTATATATCAGTCCAAAATACATAAATAAACTTAACTAAATCAAACTCAACCCAAAATCAAGCCAACTAAATCTAATTAATCCACTTGACCCAAAGTGGCCAATTTTACCTAGAGCCAAGTTCTAATAGTCCTACCCAAATTGGATTGAACCAAGCCCATCAAAACCTCCCATCATGATTGTTGATCACCCTAGGTTAATCAATTGTAGCAAATTAGGTCAAACCAAGTCAACATGGTCATTTGACCAAGTCAACCCCTTAACCCATATGAACCCATACTGGCCAAATTACAACCTAAGTCAAATCCCTTGAAAATAATGATTCATACTAAATCAAAATCAATATTTGAATATGACTTGACCTTCAACTGAGTCAAACCAAATCCAATTGGCCTACTTGACCCAAGTTGACCAAATTGACCTAAAAGATAAAATTGGGTCAAATCAAAATATAAACCAAATTGATTGCAACCAATGGCTCAAGTTCATTCTAAATTGATTATTGAATTTTACCAAAGCCATGATTAGACCCAATTGAACCCAATTGATCTACTTAGCCTAATTTGACCTAATGGTTGAAGTTGGCCTAAATCAAAACCAATCCAAATTAATTAAAACCAAAGCTTAAAATCATCTTTAATTAGTCAACTAAACTCCAACCAACACCCAACCCAAGCTAATTTTTCTAATTAAGTCAAATTGGTCAACTTAACTCATTTGACCCAAATGAATTCAAATGAGCCAATATTAAATCTAAGCCAAACTAAACCAAACCAATTGAACCAAAACATCCTAAATGATCATATGAACTTAACCAAACCCTTGGTTTGACCCAATTTGACTAATTGGTCAACTTGACCCAACCTAACCCAATTTGACCTAAATGAGTCAAATTGAGCCAAACCAAACCAAATCAACTCCAATTGACTTGAAATTTTGGCTAACCAAGTTTTGGCTAATGTGAAATTTGTCCAAATCAAATCTAATGCTAAATGATCATTCTACCTTTGGGTCAAGGGTATCACATGAGACAAATCACCCATGTAAGTGGTCATTTCCATTCCTTGGCCACTTGGTAATCTCCCAATGGTCCACCTAGGCACCTAAGACACTGGCCAACCTGACCCAAGGGGTGGTTGGGTTGGCCATGACCCATGGGAGGTGAAATCACGTCACCCAGCCCATTGGAGCATTTGAAACCCATAGGACACCCATGATTCCTCCTTGGCAGCCACCACAAACCTTCAACCAACCAAGATAAGCCAACTCACCTCCTCCCTAACACCCATGACTCTTGAGATGGCCAATGGCCACTAGAAGCCAAACTCTATCCCACGTCCAATCAAGAAGAAGGGGGTATACACCCCATCATTTCCACTCAAACACACACAAAAATCATTCCTCATAGCCCTAGATACACAAGATGAGCCGCTAGAGCCATTTCCTAAGCTCCCAAGCTTATTCCTCGATCAAAAAATTCCATTCCCGTCAGTCCCAAAATAGAACACTCCCATTTTCAACCTAACTTTCTCATTTCTCCATCAAACTCAAATTAACTTTGCATGCACCATCCCTAGGCCATGTTGAGCAAGACCGAAGCATCTCCCAAGCTTCCCGAGCATCGGAGGTGGGACTTCGATCAAAGTCATTCTCCAAATCATTAGTTCATGGCCTTCTAAGCAAAGAATAAGGAATTGATCCAATTGCTGCCCAACAAGGCTTCATCTCCAATAGAAGAAGCTTCCTCAATTGTTCGATCTGTCAGCCTTGAGCTCTGGTGAGGTATGCTTCCAAAATTGAACCTTAGCCATAAATCAATTGGAAATTTTTGAAGAAAACTTGCATCTCATGATCTTGACCATTGGATCCCCTCTGATCGATATCATATAGGTGTGGGATCTATTTAGAGTTGATCTGAGCTAAGGTAAGCTCAAATCAAGTGAGCAATGGTGGATGGTCTCCATTCTCTCTCACTCGCATGACATTAGATCAAGCACCATCCATTCTACATGATCGAAATGGGAAATCATGATTAAATCCACTTGATGATTTGATTTAATTCTATTAAGCTATGGGATTAATTGTAGTCATCGATCTTAGATCATGGAGAAAGCGCATCCACCGCCACACGTAGCGAGTTGGATAAGTTTTAAGTAGCCAGTCTCGTGACACCACGTGGAAAGCATGCCACGTTAGTGCGTCATGTGGAAAGCGCCATGTGCCATGGCTAATTTAGTTTTAATTAGGCTTAATTAATCATTTTAATGAAAACTTAAAAAATCATAAAAAAAATCATAGAGAAATAAAACAATGCAAATAAATACTCATTTTAAAGGTATTTTAGAGGAGAATTAATTAAAAATGATCTTAACTAATTTTGAATAGTAATTAAGGTTTAATTGCAAAATTAATTAGTTTAATTACTTTGTAATTACTTGAGCAATTAATACCAAATTTTGTGGGTTTATTTAATGGGATAACCTCTCCCATGATTTTCTTGAATTTATTGCTCATTTAATAAGGAAATTGACTAATTAAACCTTAACAACTCTTTTAAGTTAATTAATGATTAATTTATCCCATGAATAATAATAAATTAGTTAATTAAGTTTATTAATCATTGTTCAATAGTAAGTGAACTAAGGAATGGTTGGTTTTTCCAAGTTCATCTCACCCTTTTAAAAATAAAATTATATAAGATTTAACTAATTAATTAAATCACTTAATCAAATTTAAATCATAATCACATCAGACCTTAATTAATTAAATCATGGGGTAGATCAGGTGTTTAATAACCTAAAGAGTTTAATGAAATTATGGTTAGTCCACATGTGTGGGAGAACCATAAGAGAATTAATTAAGTCTCTTAATCAAATTGACTATTAATCATGAGCTAATTGCATTAGGCCTTTTTACTTCCTAGGATCATTGCAAGTTTATTTTCCATGCATATCATGCTCATAATTATTTAGTTAATTACTTTAAGGTGACATGGTAAGGGTAATTAATTCATCTAATTAAGGGTTCAACTTAATTAACCCATAAAATCAACTTAATTACATTTCCTTAAATTAAATCAAATCACTAATGTTGGAATTAGTTTAAAACAACAAGTGATGATTTCTCTTCTCCTCTTTAAATCAAATCAAATCCAAAACTTAATTAATAAAAAAGCTTTGGTATGCATCAAAATAATCTTGTTTGATTTGATTGTCCTTAAGAACTATTTTGGTTGAATGAATCACATGCTTAGATTTGATAGTCTTCTTTACAATCATGTTAAATTTGGTATGTCTTTTGAATTCATGTATCCATCTTTGAAAATCAAGTAAAATAAAATGGATTTTCTTTAAAATGTGTTAATTTAATTTAATATATGCATGGCTATTATCACTATTAAATCCAAATGTATTTTTCAAAAGCTTATAAATGAATAATAATATGTGTTATGATGCTAGTTATAAATACATAAGAAATGCATGTGCTTATAGCTTAAAATAATGTTGAGTTCTCTTCCTCTATTCATATATTGATATGTATTAATGGTAATAATATAGTGGACATCCAAGAACATAAGGCTTTACTAGCCACAAGGATGTCATTTGATTACCTCACTTCCTCATTTGTTACTTGGTTGATTAAATTGAAAAGAAGAAATGGTGAAATTTTGTTCATTGTTAAAATAAACAAAAAAAACAAAAAACCCTAACCATAAACTAAAACCTAACCCAAACCCAAACACTAAACCCTAAACCATAAATCCTAAACATTCCTAAACCTAAACTAAATATTAAACCCTAATCCCCAAACCCTAAACCCTAAACCCTAAAACCTAAACCTAAACCTAAACTAAATAAAACAAAAAAATAAAATAAATAAAAAAGCTTAAACCTAAAAAATAATAAAAAAAATAAAATAAAATAAAAAATATTAAAAAACATAAACCTAAACCTAAACCTAACAAAAAATAAAAAAAATAAAAAAATAAAAATAAAACTTAAACTAAAATTAAAATAAATAAAGCCTAAACTAAACTAAAAAAAAATAAACATAAAAATAAATAACCTAAATAAAATAAAAAACTAACTAAATAAAAAACAAACTAAACCTAAAATAAAATAAAATAAAAATTAATAAAAACCTGAACCTAAAAAATAAACCAATAACTTAAATTTAAAAATAAATAAAAATAACACCTAAACCCTAAACCAAGAAAAACCTAAACCTAAAATAAACAAAATAAAATAATCATAAACTTAAACTAAAATAAACTAAAAAAAACCTAAACCTAAACCTAAAATAAACTAAACTTAAACCCTAAACTAAATAAAACAAAAATAAATTAAAATAAACCTAAACATAAATTTTAAAAAAATTAAAATAAACCTAAAATAAAAAACCTAAAACCTAAACCTAAAATAAATAAAACCTAAACCTAAACCAAAAAAAATAAAAATAAAACCTAAACATTAAATAAAATAAAATAAAACTAAAAATAAACATAACCTAAACCTAAACGTTAAAATAAACTAAAAATAAAACCTAAACTAAAATAAATAAACATAAAATAAATAAATAAAATAAAAAATAAACATAAAAAATAAACCTAAAAAAAATAAAAAATAAATAAAATAAAAAATATAAAACTAACTAATAAAATAACCATAAACCTAAATCTAAATAAAATCCTAAACCCTAAACCCTAAACTAACCTAAATAAAACCAAACCCTAAACCTAAAACCTAAACTAACCCTAAAACCCTAAACTAAAATAAACTTAAACCCTAAACCTAAACTCTAAACTAACCTAAAATAAACTAACCTAAACCTAAAATAACTAAAAACTAAACTAAAATCCTAATAACTAACCCTAACTAAATAAACTAAACTAAAACCCTAAATAAAACAAAATAAACTAAACCTAAAACCCTAAATAAACTAAACCTAAAATCCTAAATAATAAAATAAACTTAAACTCAATCCTAAACTAACCTAAACCCTAACAAACCCTAAACCCTAAACCTAAACCCTAAAAAACACAAACCCTAAACCTAAACTAAACCCTAAACCTAAACAAAACCTTAAAACCCTAAACCATAAACCCTAAAAACCTAAAAACTTAAACCTAAACTAAATAAACCTAAAAAATAAAATAAAAAAAGCTAAACATAAATAAATTAAATTAAATTAAAATAAAATAAAAACCTAAACTAAAACCTAAACCTAAACCTAAAAATAAAATAAAATAAAAAATAAAAATAAATTAAAATAGAATAAACAAAAACCTAAACTAAAAAAAAATAAAATAAACCAAGAATAAAACCTAAATAAAATAAAACTAAATGGAAAAATAAAATAAAATAAACCTAAAATAAAATAAAAACTAAATGAAAACCTAAACCTAAAATATAAATAAAATAAAATAAACTTAAGCATAAACTAAAAAAAACTAAACTAAAATAAATAAACTAAAAATAAACTAAATAAATAAAATAAACTAAAATTAAAATTAAACCTAAACTAAAAAAAAATAAAACCAAAAAATATTAAATAAAAGCTAAAATCTAAACCTAAAAAATTAAATTAAAATAAACCTAAAACTAAAATAAAAAAATAAAACCTATACCTAAAAAATAAAATAAAAAAAACTCAACTAAAAAAAAAAATAAACTTAAAAAACCTAAACCTAAAAAAATAAACTAAAATAAAAAACCTAAACTAAAATAAAAAAAAACTAAATAAAAAAATAAACCAAATAAAATAAAATAAATTAAACTTAAATAAATTAAAGAGAAGCTAAATAAACTTAAACATATCTATTTACTTAATTTAAAAAAAAAACACAAACCCTAAATCCTAAACCTAAACCTTAAACCCTAAACCCTAAACCCTAAACCCTAAACCATAAATCCTAAAAAACATTATGCCCTAAACCCTAAACCCTAACCCTAAATTCTAAACCTAAAATATAAACCTAAAACCCTAAACCCTAAACCATATAAACCTAAAACCCTAAACCTAAACTAAATAAACCCTAAAAATAAAATAATAAAACCAAAATAAAAAATTAAAGAAAAAAATTAAAAAATAAAAACTAAACCTAAAATAAAATAAAATAAACTTAAAGAAAATAAAATATAAACTAAATATAAACCTAAACATAATAATAAACCTAAAATAAATAAAAAAATAAAATAAAATAAAAAAAACCTAAAATAAAAAATAACTAAAACCTAAACTTAAATAAACTAAACTAAAATAAATAAAACCTAAAAACTTAAACATAAACATAAAACTAAATAAAATAAATAAACTAAAAATAAAATAAACCTCTAAAATAAACCTAAAATACCTAAAATAAAAAAAATCTAAAACCTAAACCTAAACCTAAAAATAAAAATAAATAAAATAAAACTAAACTAAAAAATAAACATAAACCTAAACCTAAAAATAAACAAAATAAAATACCTAAACAAAAAATAAATAAACCTAAATAAATAAACTAAACCAAATAAAGAAACCTAAATAAAATAAAATTAAAATAAAACTAAATAAATAAATAAAATAAACTAAACCTAAATTTAAAATAATAAAAAAATAAAATAACCTAAAAAAAAACCTAAACCTAAACCCTAAACCCAAAAAACTAATCCCTAAACCCAAATCCTAAAAAAACCTAAAAAAAAACCCTAAACCTAAACTAAATGCTAAACCCTAAACCCTAAACCTAAACCCTAAAAAAATCCTAAAACCTAAACCTAAACTAAATAAAACCTAAAAATAAATCTAAATAAAATAAATAAAACTAAAAAATAACATAAACCTAAACCTAAACCTAAAAAAAATAAAATAAAATAAAACTAAAAATTAAAATAAATAAAATAAAATCTTAACTAAACTAAAATAAAATAACCTAAAAAATAAAAAACTAATATAATAAAACTAAATGTAAAATTAAAATAAAATAAAATAAAATAAAATAAAATAAAAACTAAATAAAAAACTAAACCTAAAAAATAAACCTAAAAATAAAGATTAAAAAAACCTAAATCCTAAACTAAAAAAAAACCTAAACCTAAAATAAACAAAATAAAATAAACCTAAATCTAAATTAAAATTTAAACTAAAATAAATAAACCTAAACCTAAAATAAACCTAAACCCTAAACTAAAGAAATAAATAAACTAAAAATAAACCTAAACCTAAACTAAAAAAAATAAAACCTAAAAAAATAAACCTAAATAAAATAAAATACTAAACCTAAACATAAAAAATAAAATAAAAACCTAAACCTAAACCTAAAAAAATAAAAAAAATAAACCTAAACCTAAAAAAAAATAAATAAAAAAATAAACTAAAATAAAATAAAATAAAAAACCTAAATAAAAAATAATAAAATAAAAAAACCTAAACTAAAATAAAATAAAATAAAAAATAAATAATAAACTAAATAAAATAAAAATAAACTAATAAAAATAAACCTAAACCTAAATAAAATAAAACCTAAAACCTAAATAAATCCTAAATCCTAAACCTAAACCATAAACCATAAAATAAAATCCTAAATCATAAATAAACCTAAACCTAAACCTAAAACTAAAACCATAAATAAAATAAACACTAAACTAACCCTAAAAAATAATCCTAAATAAAAAATAAACCCTAATCCTAAACCTAAACCTAAAAAATAAAATAAATAACCTAAACCTAAAAAAAAATAAAAAATCTAAACCTAAACTAAATAAAAAAAAAATAAAATAAATAAAAAAACCTAAACCTAAATAAATAATAAAAATAAATAAAAATAAAACCTAAACCTAAACCTAAAAAAAATAAAATAAAATAAACTATAAAATAAACTAAAATAAAATAAATAATAACCTAAACTAAATAAAAATAAAATAAACCTAAAATAAAAAAAAAAAACCCAAAAAAATAAAAAATAAACCGAAAATAAAATAAAATAAACCTAAAATTAAATAAAATAAAAAACCACATAAAAAACCAAATAAAACCTAAACCTAAAAAAAAATAAAACTAAAAAAAATAAAACCTAAAATAAATAAAAATAAACCTAATCCTAAATATAAAAAATAAAATAAACCTAAACTAAAATAAATAAACCTAACCTAAAACTAAAATAAAAAAATAACCTAAACCTAAACAAAATAAAATAAAGTAAAGTAAAAAATAAACCTAAACCTAAACCAAAAATAAAATAAAAAAATAACCCTAAATAATCCTAAACCTAAACCTAAAAATAAAATAAAACCTAAACCTAAACCTAAAAAATTAAAAAAATAAAATAAAACCTAAAAAATAAAATAAAAATAAAATAACTAAAAAAAGAAAAATAAACCTAAACCTAAACCTAAAAAAAATAAATAAATAAAAAAATAAACTAAAATAAATAAAATAAAATAATAAAACTAAACTAAATAAAATAAAAAATAAAAATAAATATAAAAAAAAATAAACTAAAATAAATAAAAATAAAATAATAAACTATAAACCTAAACCTAAAAAAAAAAAAACCATAAACCTAAATCCTAAACCTAAACTAAATAAATAAATATAAATAAAATAATAAACCTAAACCTAACTAAAATAAACTAAACTAAATGCTAAACTAAAATAATAAACCTAAATCTAAATAACCTAAAATAAACTAAAATAACCTAAACCTAAACTAAAAACTTAAAACTAAACCTAAACTAAAAATAAATAAAATATAAAACCTAAACCTAAATAAAATAAAAAATAAATAAAATCCTAAAAAACTTAAAAAAAATAAACCTAAATAACTAAAAATTAAACTAAACCTAAACCTAAATAAAATAAATAAAAAACTAAATAAAACCTAAAAATAAAATATATAAAAAAATACACCTAAATTAAAATAATAAATAAAATAAAATAAAAAATACTAAAATAAATATAAAAAAAAAATAAAATAAACTAACAAAATTAAACTAAAATAAAATAAATAAAACCTAAACTAAATTAAAAAATAAAATAAACTTAAGATTAAAAACTTAAATAAAATAAAAAATAGAAAAACTAAAGAAAATAAAAACTTAAATAAAAAAATAAAAAAACAAAAGAAAACCTAAACCTAAAGTAAATAAAAATAAATAAACCTAAACCCTAAATTAAACCAAACCTAAACCTAAAATAAAATAAAATAAAAAACAAAAAATAAAATAAACCTAAACCTTAACTAAAATAAACTAAACTAAAAAAAGATAAACTAAACCTAAACCTAAACCTAAACCTATAAAATAAAATAAACTAAAATTAATCTAAACCTAAACTAAAAAAAATAAAGTTTAAAATAACCCTTAAATAAAACCTGTGTTAAACCAAAATAAATAAATAAATACCTAAACCTAAACCTAAAAAAAATAAAAAATGAAATCTAAACATAAAAAAATTTAATAAAAATAAAACCAACTAAAAATAAAACTAAACCTAAACCTAAACATAAAATAAAAATAAAAATACAAAACCTAAAATAAAATAAATAAACCAAAAATAAATATGTTAAACCTAAATAAAAATAAAAAAAAAACCTAAATTTAAATAAAATAAAATAAATAAAAAAAATAAAGAAAAAATAAACTAAATAAACCTAAACCTATTCACTTTTTTTTTAAAAAATAAATAAAACCCCAAACCCTAAATCCTAAAAACCCTAAACCCTAAAGCTTAAACACTAAACCCTAAATCTTAAACCCTAAAACACTAAACCCTAAACTCTAAACCCTAAACCCTAAAATAATAAACCCTAAAACCCTAAGCCCTAAACCCTAAACCCTAGACCCTAAAAACCTAAAAACCTAAACCTAAACTAAATAAAAGCTAAAATAAAATATATAAAAAACCAAACCTATACTAAAACCTAAACCTAAACCTAAAATAAAATAAAATAAACTAATAAAAGTAAACTAAAATAAAATAAATAAAACCTAAATGAAACTATAAAATAAAATAAAGAATTATGAAAAGCTAAATAAAATAAAAACTAAACATAAAATAAAATAAAATAAACCTAAAATAAAATAAAATAAAAATTAAATAAACCTAAACCTAAAAAAAATAAGCCTAAAATAGAACCTAAAATAAATAAAACATAACATAAACCCTAACTTAGAAAAAACCTAAACCTAAAATAAAAGTAAATTAAACAAAATAAAACCTAAACTAACCCTAAACCCTAAATCCTACAAAGCTAAAAACCTAAACCTAAACTAAATAAAATGTAAAAAAAAAACCTAAACCAAAATAAATAAAATAAAATAATATAAAAACATAAACTAAAACTTGACCCTAAACCTAAACTTAAACCCTAAACCATAAATCGTAAACCCTAAAAACCCCAGACCCTAAACCCTAATCCCTAAACCCTAAACCCGAACCCCAACCCTTAAATCCTAAACTAACCCTAAACCCTAAAAAGCTAAAAACCTAAACCTAAACTAAATAAAACATAAAAATATAATAAATAAATAAAATCTAAACCATAGTAAAATAAAAACATAAACTAAAAACTAAACCTAAACCAAGTAAAATAAAAACATAAAGTAAAACCTAAACATAAAATAAAAACTCTATTACTAGAATTGATGGTGTAATCAAGTAATGCTTGATCTCTTTGAAGGCATGCTCACACTTGTCATCACACTTGAACTTGGCATTCTTTTTGACAAGAGCTAAGAATGGCTGACATCTTCCCGATAGGTTGGATATAAAGCATATTAGATAGTCCAACCGCCCTTAGAATGATCTGAGTTGAGTTAAACTTCTAGGGAATGACATTTATAATATCGCCTTGATCTTCTCTAGATTGATTTTAAATCCTTGCTGTCAGACAACAAACCTAATAAATTTTTTTGAAGCTACTCCGAATGCATACTTTAGGGGGTTCATTTTGAGATTAAATTATCTTAACTACTTGAAAACTACTCTCAAGTCAAAGAGATGGTCATCCTTTTCTCTACTTTTGACCATGAGATTATCAACATAGCATTCGACTTGATGTTGAATGAGTTCTTTGAAGATTCGAGTCATAACCCACTAGCGTGTAGCACCGACATTTTTAAGGCTTAGAGGCATGACCTTATAGTAATATATTCTGACCAGGGGTTCTAAAAGTAGTGTTTCTTTCATCTTCAGGGGCCATCTTTATTTGGTTTTATCTAGATGAGCCATCTATGAAAGAAAAGACTAAATGAGATGAGGCAACGTCCACCATCAGCTCTAGGATTGGTAGTGGAAATTCATCTTTCGGACATGCCTAATTTAAATCCCAAAAATCAAAGCATATGTGAATTTGACCATTCTTTTTCTTAAATGGGATGACACTGGCTAACCAAGGTAGGGTATTGTTTTTTCTCAAATGAAGCCAACATTGATCAATTTCTTGACTTCATAAAGGACCTATTGTTCTATATCTAATTGCATGCATCTAGGAGCTTGCTTGATAGGGTTAGCAGTAGGCTCTATTGCTAGTTTATGGACTGCTACGTCAGGAGCAAATCCAGGCATCTCTTCATAACTCCATGCAAAGAGGTCCTTAAACTTAGTCAATAGCCTAACTAAGTCATTGGTTTTAATTTCATTTAACAAAGAACTGATGTATGTCGAGCGTGGATCTTCTTCATTTCCTAAGTTGATTTCTTTGAGCTCACCGATGATGACATGATCTATTCTTCAACTCTAGCGCATCTTTGACTTCAAAATCATCTAGATCATCGAAGCTTCTAAGCATAGCTCCTCATATAAGTTGATGTGATTTGAAAAGAAACTATTAGATTCTAAATGATTGGTGATGACTAAGCAGTAATCATCATCATCGATTGGACCCACTATATCGAATCCTAGTCCTGATCTTAATGGAGAGCTTTTGCATTTGTTCTTCAATATTCTTTCGAAGTAGTCTAACCTATTCTTTGACCTAGTATGTGGTATTAACCCTATCTTTGCTAAATTATAAACACAAGGAAAGTACCAATTAGAAGGTAATTCTATTAAATCTTTATATGAATCATCCTCAAGTTCTACATGAACTTCTTGACTTTAGGATGATGCTCCCAGAAAGAAGCTCTGAGTCTTCACACATATGGATGATTTATGGGCTTCCTTAACAACCAAACCTTCACCTTTTTGAGAAGAAAGTGGGGTTAGAGATAAGGGTCCCAACTGATGCCTAAGTATTTCACATATAGACTTGGATACACTTCTGCTTTGCTTCGAAGCCCGGTCTTCATCACTATCTGGCTCAAGTATCATCTCTAAGGGAATCTATTGATGAGAAGAGTTAGCTAATGTGCTAACCATATAAGACTCATCCAATGAACGAAATTCTAAGTCTATATGGATACGTGTACTTGGGACATATCCTCTATTAGGCCAAAAAAGAGGTTTTCAACCCCTAGGACTACCTCTAACCGGCCTCTTCCTCTTCGGTGGAGTGATCATCCTACCCATATGTTCAAATGGTGTAACGAACTGTGGGTGGAATTTAATGTCAGGCTCACTTCCTCCTCCAAGTCTATTTATGCTACCTTTTTTTTTCATTTTCTCTTTTCCTTTTTTTTTCTTTTTCTCTTTCCATTTCTCTTTATTTTTATTTTTCTTTTATTTTTAAACTTTCTCCAAGTTTGTGAGAATAAACTTGTTGATTTTGAGGGAGGTAGTAAGCTGCATCTTCAAATATGTCGACCTCATGAACTATTCATGGCTTTTGACAGTAGATGATCCCACCTCTCACAAACTTTATACACTGATGTAAGGAGGATACAACTATGTTCTTCTCATGTATCCAGGCTCTCCCAAGCAAAGTGTTGAAAGATGTATCCAAGTTTATAATGTGAAACTTGGCTTCAGTCTTCCAATCATCTGTATCTAAGGGCAACAATATAGAGGCTAAGGCCTATTGACCTCACTTTTGGACTGCAAATTCAATATTCCCATCATAGACTTAGAGGTCTTCTAGACACTAAGCCTTTCCTAGTCATAAGACACATCTAACAATTAGGTAAACACTTAACCTAAGCCTAAATACTTTGAAGGGTTAACCATAAGATAAGGTTATGCCTTAGGATCAGGATAATCCACCAACCCTGCAACCCAAATCCAATATGTGTTCACCTTCTCAAACAAAACCTCAAGTTCAATTCAAACATCAAATTCATATCCAAATCCTAGCCTAAATTCCAAAACCAAATGATTGAAGCCCATGATCAAATCCAAACTTGAAACCCTTCCAAGCCATATGACATATCCCATGGACTTAGCCAAATCTTAATCCAAATCAATCCAAAATCAATTGATTTTCTCATAATCAATTTATATCTTCAATCATCTTCCTAAATATAAATCAAATCTACATTCAAATAATCAGAACTAAATCAAACTAAATCAAATTAAATCTAAACCCTTCCTATGCTATATGACCTATCCCATGGACTTAGCCAAATCATAATCAAAATCAATTCAAACTCAATTGATTTTCTCACAAATCAATCAGATTTTCAATCATCTTCACAAATTTAAAAGAAATATATTTTTAATTCATGAAAACTAAATCAAACCAAATCAAAATCCAAACCTAAGCCACATGACCTAACTCCACGGACTTAGCCAAATTCCTTTATTCCAAAACCCAAATTCAATTGATTTTCTGATGAATCAATGATACCTTCAATCATATTCACAAATATAAATGAAATCAACAATCATCAAGCCAAACCAAAATCAACCCAAGTCAAACCCAACTTAACCCATTTGACTTGAAATGTTCAGATGAACCAAAACCCATTTGAACCCAAGCCAATTGTAATTGAGTTTATATATCAATCCCAAATCCATATATAAACTTCAACTAAATCAAACTCAACCCAAAATCAAGCCAACTGAACCCAATTGGTCCACTTGACCCAAAGTAGCCAATTTAACCTATTTGAGCCAAGTTCTAATCCTACCCAAATTGGATTTAATCAAGCCCATCAAAACCTCCCATCATGATTGTTGATCACCCTAGGTTGATCAATTATCACAAATTGGTCAAACCAAGTCAACTTAGTCATTTTACCAAGTCAACCCTTAACCCATATGAACCCAAACTAGCTAAATTGTAACCTAAGCCAAATCTTTGAAACCAATGATTCATACTAAATCTAAATCAATATCTGAATATGACTTGACCTTTAATTGAGTCAAACCAAACCCAATTGGCCCTCTTGACCCAAGTTGACCCAAATTGACCTAAAAGATCAAATTGGGTCAAATCAAGATATAAACCAAATTGATTGCAACCAATGGCTCAAGTTCATTCCAAATTTATTGTTGAACTTGACCAAAGACATGATTGAACCCAATAATTGACTTGACCTTTAGCCCAAATTAACCTAAAAGTTTAAGTTGGCCTAAATCAAAACCAAATCCAAATTAATTGGAACCAAAGCCTACAATCATCTTCAATTGGTTAACTAAACCCAAACCAACACCCAACCCAAGTCAATTTGGCCATTTTAGTCAAATTGGTCAACTTAACCCATTTGACCCAAATGAATTCAAATTAGTTAAAATCAAATTTAAGCCAAACTAAACCAAACTAATTGAACCAAAACATCCCAAATGATCATATGAACTTGACCTAACCCTTGGTTTGACATAATTTGACCAATTGGCCATCTTAACCTAATTTGATCTAAGTGTGTCAAATTAAGCCAAGCCTAACCAAATCAACTCCAATTGACTTAAAATTTGGGCAAACCCACTTTTGGCTCATTTCAAATTTTCCCAAATAAAATCCAATGATAAATGATCATTTTACCCTTGGGTCAAGGGCATCACATGAGATAAATCACCTATGTAAGTGGTCATTTCCAATCCTTGGACACTTGGTACTCTCCCAATGGTCCTCATAGGCACCTAGGTCACTGCCCAACCTGACCCAAGGGGTGGTTTGTCAGCCATGACCCGTGGGAGGTAAAATAACCTCACCCTCTGCATTGGAGCATTTTAAACCCATAAGACACCCATGATTTCTCTATGGCAGCCACCTCCACACCTTCAACCAACCAAGATGAGCCAACTCACATCCTCCCTACCACCCACGACTCTCTAAGATGGCCAGACGGCCACTAAAAGCCAAACCTGATCCCACCATCCGATCAAGATGAAGGGGGGTATACACCCCCTTGTTTCCACTCAAGCACACACAAAAATCATTCTTCATATCCCAAACTACTCAAGATGAGCTGCTAGAGCCATTTCCTAAGCTCCCAAGATCATTCTTTGATTCAAAAATGACATTCTCGTCCATCCTGAAATAAGACACACCCATTTTTGACCTAACTTCCCCATTTCTTCATCAAACTCAAATTAACTTTGCACACACTTTCCTTAAGCCTCATCGAGAAAGAACAAATCATCTCCTAAGCTTCATGAGCACTGGAGGTGGGACTTCGATGAAAGCCAAGCTCTAAAACATCAGTTCATGGCCTTCTGAGTGAACATAAAAGAATTGATCCAATTACTGGTCAACTGAGCTTCATCTCCACTATTTGAAGCTTCCCCAATCATTTGAGCTGATAGTCTTGAGCTTCGGTCAGGTTTGCTTCCAAAACTAATCCATAGGAAAACATGGGTTGGAGCTTTTTGAAGAAAACTTGCATCTCGTGTGATCTTGAACATTTGATCCCCTCTAATTGATGCCATGAAAGTGTGGGATCCTTTTGGTTTTCATCGAGCTTGGGTAAGCGGATAAAGTGAACAATGGTGGATGGACTCCATTCTCCTACACTCGTATTACATTAGATCATGCACCATCCATTCTGCTTAATTAGAATGGACGGTTGTGATTAGATCTGCAAGATCGATCTAATCTAATCCTATTAAGCTGTATGATTAATTGTAGCCATCTGATCTTAGATCAGACGATGAATGAGAAAGCACGTCCACCTCCACCACATAGGAGCTCAATCAGATAAGTTTTAAGTAGCCAATCCACACATGTGTTAGCATGGCACATGGCGCCAATAGGATTAGGCTTTAATTAGGTTTAATTAATCTTTTCTAATGGCTAAAACTTCTAAAAATCATAGAAAAATCAAAAAATAGAAATAAATACTCATTTTAAAGGTATTTTAGAGGAGAATTAAATAAAAATAATCTTAACTAATTTTGAATAGTAATTAAGGTTTAATTTTAATTTTTATTAGCTTAATTACTTAAGAAATAAATCCCAAATTTTATGAGAAAATTTATTGGGATGACCTCTGCCTCCAATGATTTTCTTGGGATTTATTGCTAACTTAATTAGGAAAATTGACTAATTAAACCTTAACTACTCTTTTAGGTTAATTAATCATTAATTACTCGAATAAATAGTAACAAATTGGTTAATTAAGTTTATTAATCATTGTTCAACTGTAAGTGAACTAAGGAATAGGGTTGGGACCCCTTTCCCTAAGTTCATTTCACCTTTTTTTAAAATGAAATTAATTTAGATTTAACTAATTAATTAAATCACTTAATCAAATTGAAATCATAATCACATTAGGCCTTAATTAATTAAATCATGGGGGAGATCTTTAGGTATTTAATAACCTATAAGAGTTTAATGAAATTATGGTTAGTCCACATGTGTGGGAAAACCATAAGAGTAATTAATAAATTCCCTTAATTTAATTAACTATTAATCAAAAGCCAATTACATTTGGCCTCTTTTATTTCCTAGGATCATTGCAAGTTTATTATCCATGCATATCATTTTGGCTCATAATTATTTAGTTAATTACTTTAAGGTGACATGGTAACGATAATTAATTTATCTAATTAAGGGTTAACTTAATTAACTAATAAAATCAACTTAATTACATTTCCTTAAATTAAATCAAATCACTAATGTTGGAATGAGTTTAAAATAGAAGCAATGATTTCTATTCTCCTCTTTAAATCAAATCAAATCCAAAACTTAATTAATAAAGAAGCTTTGGTTTGCTTTAAATAATCTTATTTGATTTGATTGTCCTTAAGAACTAGTTTGGTTGAAAGAATCACTTGCTTATATTTGATTTTCCTCTTTCCAATCATGTTAAATTTGTTATGTCATTTGAATTCATGTATCCATCTTTTTAAAATCAAGTAAAATAAAATGGATTTCCTTTATGTAAGCTTACATTTGTTGATTTAATTTAATATATGCATGGCTATTATCACTATTAAATCCAAATGTTTTTTCAAAAGCTTATAAATGAATAATAATATGTGTTATGATGCTAGTTATAAATACATAACAAAAGCATCTGCTTATAGCTTAAGTGTATGAATGTGGAGTTCTCTTTCCTCTATTAAATTGTTGATTTATATAAGACTGAATGGTAATGGGTATATAGTCTGAACATCTTGGGAACATGATACTTTAGCTAGCCCCAAGGAGGTGATTTGATTACCTCACTTCCATGGTTTAACAATGGCATGTACCCATTTGATTTCATTCTAATGTATTTAAACATTAGAATTTGGATAGAGCTTTAATTCATATATATAAATGATTCAATAAAAAAATATGCAATCTTTGCATGGTTTTCTTTCCCACATTTATGTATACATCCATGTGTGTCCAAGAAAAGCAAGTATATAGTCTATACATCTCGGGAATACAAGGCTTTAGCAAGACCCAAGGAGGCCATTTGATTACCTCACTTCCCTGGTTTAACAATGACATGTACTTGCCTATATCTTCATACATGTATATATATATATATATATATATATATATATATATATATATATATATATATATATATATATATACATATATATATATGTGTGTGTGTGTGTGTGTGTGTGTGTGATTAATGAAAATCCCATTTTACATTAAAATTGCATGCATTCATAATTAACTAAGTGGTTGAATTAATTAGCCATATGATTTGGAGCTTACTTCCTATGTTCAGATATATGAATTTACATATGTTTGAATGAAAATGGGTATATAGTCTAGAAATCCCTAGAATATGATGCTTTAGCTAGCTCCAAGGAGGTCATTTGATTACCTCACTTCTAGTTTAACAACACATGCTTATTTAATTTTATTCTTATGTCTTTTTTGTATAAGAATTTGGATAAAGTTTTAAATTAATATGTTTAAATAATTCAATCAAATAAAATATAAATTCTAAACATACTCATACATTCATCATTTGAGTGTGCTAAAATATGTTGCATGTATAGATACACTAAGGATTAAATCATATGCATGTTACATGTGATGTAAAGGAATGATTTAATATATGTCATGTGGTAGTAATTCAATTAAATTAATCTTAAGATGTCTTTCATTTTAAATACGATTATTTAAAGTGAACCAAAACTTAGGATTAATTAATTCATTCAATAAGCCATTCACTAAAGAGAACTGAATCAAATTAATATACTTTAGAAAGTGGCTTAAGCTATGGATGAAAGAGGACAATCCTCTTTTTCTCTTTTTATAACACTTAGTTGCTAAGTGTAATCAAATGAAACAAAAAGAAACACAAATTAAAATTCTCAAATCAATTAAACTACTTTTAGTGAAATCAACCTTTCATGTTAAATTGAATCTTTCTACACTTAGAAAATACAACACTAATGCCTAACAAAACTTACCACATAAGCCTTAATACACACATTAGAATTAAGTCACCACTTCTAGCTCCAAGTTAGGATAGTGTATGATGTGATGTATGTTTTGTTTTGTGATTTATTATTTTAGATTGGATGTTAGGGAGTATGCTTTGTAGACTGGATGATAGGTCAATATTAGCCTAATCATGTTTTTTACAAGAGATTATGCTTAAGGGATGCTTAAAAATAAATGTGAATGCTCTTTTTACATGTTGCTTAAAGCTTTAAGCATAATCCAAGTTAGGACAGGTGGGCCTAGTTACCCATGTATAGGATGCTAACTCCAAATTATAAATACAATTGCTTGGGATTATATGTATATTTAGCTAACCTCTATTTTGTAGGTGTAGTTAGATTTACTTTTCCCACAGAAATGTAATTTTTGCAATAGGAATTAGGATTAGTGCTATGAGGGATTAGGATGAGCAGTGGCTAGAAGGATTTATCCTCGGGTTCCATGTGATGCCTTTGAAGCAAGCACCATCCAAATTAAAGAAGGAACAAAATCAGAAATGGAGATATAAAGAAAGAAGACCCCCATAGGATTTAATACAATTATAATTATTCTTTCATATTCTAGGTTGTATAAGGGTAGAGCTCGGCTACCCATCTTTTCTCCTTTGTAATGGTACCCAACGACTCTTTTATTCTTTTATGATATTTTATATAATTATTTGATCTTATGTTACATTATGCATTAGGATGGCATGCTTTTCATAGTTTCTTAAATGATTGATTCTTTAATGTGTGGCTTGGATACGATTAAGCTCTTACAATAAAAAAACATTTATACCCAGTGAATCACTCATAACTAAATTTTAAACAACTCATAACCTTATCATAAAGTCTAAGACATAAATAAGATAATTAAAAGAATTAGCAACCCCTTAGTATGGTTGTATGTTTCACATCATGCATACATATTATTTTCTCTTGAACATGAAGAATTTCCATCTTTGCACGATAAAGGAATGCTTGACCTGTGAGGGCATCCCTTGTTGTGGAGAACACCTTCTTCTAGCTGATTTGATCCACAACCTATTTCATCATGCATTTAAGCATAGGAAATCCTGAAGCCTCTATCAAAATGATGTGTCTAAAATGAAATAAAATTTGAAAAGATTTTGCATCTATAGACTAATTCATATGCCCATACCACTCATGCTCTACTCTCTTAGGAAGTGCGTTTAGGACTTTAGTCTCTTTCTAATTAAATAACTACTCTAGCTATCTTGTAATTCATAAGACTAGACTACATTGTTTTAAAAATGTAGGAGGAGTTAGTCGCCACCCGTGCGTTATAAGTCCAAAAGTCAGACAATTTATTCTCTCTTATGGTGGTAAACCCTATGTCCACCGGTCACTTAGATTTAGGTCGTGCTTCAGCTCTTACTAAAGCTCCCTAGATTTAGGATCCGAGGTAGCTATTTCCTTTGGGCTATAAGCATAAATCCTCACCTCTTAGGTATTCCCACAACCTTATGTTGGTGGATTATAAGCACTAGTAATCTAATTAAATTTCAACTCAAAACATATAAATCTCTTCAACTTCAAAATTATAAAGCCCAACCATAGGATAAATTGGAATGCTTACCAGCTTCCTAGTATCATGAGCATTTCTTAGTTATTTCATTTGGATTCCAAAAATAAGTCTTCTCCTTGAACTTTTCCAATTGATTTTGCCCAATCCTTTGATAGTCTAACCATGAAATCTTTGGAGCTGATAATTGTCTACTTTAATCGAGAGTATTCTTAAGCAATTTTTTTCCTAAGATGTAATTAACTATGGAGGCTTGCTGCCATAGGGAACCTAAGAACCTGCTTTAATGTAAACCCTACTTTATTCATCCATGTAAAGTAGGGGAAAAATTTCTGGTACATTCAAAGACCCATCATGCCTTAGGAGTCCTTATTACGTGATTAAGTCTACTGTAGGGTGTTTCCTCTATCTTTGGAGATAGTACATCATACCTCAATGTTGTACCCGATCACCTCGAAATGTACCCCCCCTACATCCAAAAATAAACACCACAAGGGTTCTTGTTCATTGAATCCTCTCAACATCATCCTTTCTTTTTGGAGTTTGAAGATGTCGATCCTCTAGTAGGCAAGGGTTCTAAGACTCATAATGTTGAGTGATACACCTGGGTCAACAACAACTCGATACAGTATATGCCAACATCCACTATAATGTAAAGAGGTTTGTGCTCGGGTCTATGAGTAAGTCTTCATTGTTGAATGTAACTCCTAAGATGTCTTTTGAGTGACATGCCTCCTCTTTAGTAGCGGTCAGCTGAGCTAAGCATATCTGTAGATCAAGTAAGGCCTTGATTATAGATTCCGTCATCTCTTTGGATAAAACAAGGGTGTCGTATATGCTTTACTTAGTTGGAAACTTTCTAAGGTGAGCTATGACATTATAATCAACTATGGCTTGGTCCTCCACAAGCATATCTATGGGTGGAGCATCCTATGGAGGGGCTATCTGCTCATTGGAATCAATGACTTGCTTATCCTTACCCTAACGTGCTACCCTAGGAGGTAGAAGTTTGTCACCGCTAGCTTAACTTTAGTGACTTCTTGGAATGATGAGCTTGTGGAAAGTTTACCTTCTCATCGGGCATACTTACAGCTTCTCCTATGAGATCCTCAGAGTTAGTTATCTCCAAGTCAATCTCAAGTGGTGAACTTGATTGATTCAAAGAAGGATTGTCCGACTTTGAATCAGATAGGAAAGGATCAAAAGTACTAGAGTTATTATTTTATTTAGACTTGGAGAGATTTCAATTGGAATAAAATCAAGAGCATCAGATGTAGACAATATATAAGTAGAATTAGCTTTCTTCATTAATTTTTTTTTGGGTGGAGGTACATGATAGAAATCAAGTAATATAAGTGAGTTATAGATTTAGTGCCCTTATTCAGATACAATGCTCCTACCGATAAGAGGAGTTAGAGAAGAGGTGGTAGTAACTGGAGGGAGTCTGACTGGGAGGGTGGCGGCCATCGGACTATCCTGCAAGTATGGTGAGTTGCTACTGCTGTTGGGCTATCACCTTCACCGAGTTATCCTATGCAACTAGGAAATCTTCCTTGGTGTTGGAGGTTTGAGCTACTTCAGGCACCTAAAAGGAAAGCTTCTTGATCTTAGAAATGATCTTCTTAGAGGTTCGAAATAGGGAGATATACTAACCTTCTTTGGTCTCAAGAGGATCGCAAGTATCCCCACAGATTACTCTAATAGAACTGGATGGTTGTTCTAATAAGTATTCCTTAGGGATAACTATGGCTCTCAACTTGTAGTTGCGCTCAAGCTAGTCCTTAAAAGTGATACAATCCTCTAAGACACCTAACATGCGGTGGTTGGGGCTTGGGCATAGATGATTGGTCATGAAATGGCAACTGTTTGGCTTCCTATTGTAGGCTAGCCGCCTTGTTGATTAATTTCTCAAATGTTTTGCTGATAAAGCCCTTAAGCATGAAGGCGACTAGGCCATGGATATTCTTGAGAAGTTGTGGTTCACATTTCATGCTTAGGTTGTGCCACCTGAGAATGTAATCAACAAAGGACTCGCTGAGTTTTTATTTCTCCATAATGAGGTCGCCTAAAGTGACCCTCTGCTGAGCTCCAACAAACCTCTTGTTGAAGAGGTGCTCCAACTCAGCAAAAGTCTTCACCGAACCATTAGATAGTTTGGTGTACCAATCAAATGCAACACCTGAGGCAACTAAAAGGTGGAAGAGGAGTTCATTCACCGCACACAACAATGCTCTAATGTGTGCAATGTATTATCGTGGGCTCCCACTGCCATCAAAGATCTTGAAAGATGGTGGCACAAAACCCTAAATAAAATAAAAACCTAAACCTAAAAAATAAACATAAAAATAACACCTAAAAATAAATAAAAAATAAAACCTAAACCCTAAACTAAAAAAAAACTTAAACCTAAAATAAAGAACCTAAAATAAACATAAAGCTAAACTAAAATAAACTAAACTAAAATAAATAAAACCAAAACCTAAACCAAAAATAAATAAAACTTAAACCTAAACTTAAAAAAAACTAAACCTAAACCCTAAACTAAATAAATTAAAATAAACTAAAAATAAACCTAAACCTAAACTAAAAAGAAACCTAAAATAAACCTTAAATAAAAACCTAAAACCTAAACCTAAAAAAACTAAATAAAAACCTAAACATATAACTAAAATTAAAAATAAAATAAAAATAAAACTAAACTAAAAACTAGACATAAACCTAAACCTAAAAAATAAACTAAAATAAAAAAACCTAAACTAAATAAATAAACTAAACTAAATAAAAATAAAAAATAAACCTAAATAAAAATAAAAAATAAAATAAACTAAAATTAAATAAAATAAACTAAATAAACCTAAACCTATTGGTTTACTTAATTATAAAAAAACAACCCTAAACCCTAAACCATAAAACTTACCCTAAACCCTATACCATAAACCTACAACCCTAAACCCTAAACACTAAAAAACCCTAAACCCTAAAACCCTAAACCTAACCCTAAACTCTAAACCCTAAAACCCTAGACTAACCTTAAACCCTAAACCCTGAAAACCCTAAAGTCTAAACCCTACACCCTAAACAAACCCTAAACCCAAAGCTGACCCTAAAACCTAAAAACCCTAAAAACCCTAAACCCTAAAGCCTAAACACAAAACCCTAAACCTAAACAATAAACCCTAACCCTAAACCCTAAGTCCTATAACCCTAAACCCTAAACCCTAATCCTAAACCCTAAACCCTAAACCTAAACCTAAACTTTGAACCCTAAAAGCATAAAACCTAAACCTAAACTAAATAAAACCTTAAAATAAAATAAATAAAAACCTAAACATAAATAAAATAAAATAAACCTAAACTAAAACCTAAACCTAAAAATAAAATAGATTAAACTAATAAAATAAACTAAATAAAATAAATAAAACATAAACTAAACTAAAAAATAAAATAAACTTAAGAATAAAACCTAAATAAAATAAAAGTAAACGTAAATAAAAAAATAAAATAAACTTAAAATAAAATAAAATAAAACTAAAACCTAAACCTAAAAATAAACCTAAAATAAAACCTAAAATAAATAACAATAAAACCCAAACCATGAACTAAAATAAAATAAACAAAATAAACTAAACCTAAAATAAAATAAACTAAACTAAAATAAATAAAACCTAAACCTAAACCTAATATAAACTAAACCAAAACCCTAAACTAAATAAAATAAAATAAACTAAAAATAAACCTAAACCTAAACTAAAAAATAAAACCTAAAATAAAAAACTTAAAACCTAAACCCTAAACCCTAAACCCTAAAAAGCTAAAAACCTAAACCTAAACTAAATAAAACCAAAAAAAAGAAATAAACTTAAATAAAAAATGAAAATATAAAATAAATCAAAAACATAAACTAAAACCTAGACCTAAAACAAAAATAAAAGAAAAAATAAAAACTAAACTAAAATAAAATAAATAAAAACTTGAACTAAACTAAAAAAATAAAAGAAAAACCTAAATAAAATAAAAACTAAACCAAAAATAAAATATAAGAATAAATAAAAAATAAAAGCTAAACCCTAAACTAAAATAAACCGAAACCTAGAAAAATAATAATAAACCTAAACCAAAACTAAGATAAACTAAACTAAAATAAATAAAACCTAAACCTAAACATAAAATAAACTAAACCTAAACCTAAACCAAACTAAATAAAATAAAATAAACTAAAAATAAACCTAAACCTAAACTAAAAAATAATACCTAAATATAAACCTAAAATAAAACCCTAAAACCTCTTCCTAAAAAAATAAATTAAAAACCTAAACCTAAAGCTAAAATAAAATATAAAACCTAAACTTAAAATAAAATAAAAATAAAATAAAACTAAACTAAAAAATAAACCTAAACTAAACCTAAACCTAAAAAAATAAACTAAAATAAATAAACCAAAAATAAATAAACTAAACTAAATAAAATAAATATAAACCTAAATAACAAATTAAAAATAAAATAAACTAAAATAAATAAAAATTTAAATAAATAAACTAAATAAACCTAAAACTACTAGTATACTTAATTTAAAAAAGTGAAAAAATTTAAAAATAAATTAAAAAAAAAAACTAAACCTTAAACATGTAACCATAAATCATAAATCCTAAACCCTAAACCATAAAACCATAAACCCTAAACCCTAATCCCTAAAATCTACAACCTTAACCCCTAAACCCTAAACCCTAAACCCTAAAAACCCAAAAACCTAAACCTAAACTAATAAAGTCAAAATATAAAGTAAATAAAAAAATCTAAACCTAAATAAAATAAAAAAATAAAATAAAATCAAAACTTAAATTAAAACCTAAACCTAATCATAAACCTAAACCAAAACCTAAAAAAATAATAAAATAAAAAATAAAAAATAAACTAAAATAAAATAAATAAAAGCATAAACTAAACTAAAAAATAAAATAAACATAAAAATAAAAAACCTAAATAAAATAAAAACTAAAAATAAAATAAAATAAAATAAAACCAAAAATAAAATAAAATAAAAACTAAATGAAAACCTAAACCAAAAAAATAAACCTAAAAATAAATCAAAAATAAAACCTAAACCCTAAACTTAAGAAAAACCTAATCCTAAAATAAACAAAATAAAATAAAGCTAAACCTAAACTAAACTAAAATAAATAAAACCTAAACCTAAACCTGAAATAGACTAAACATAAACCTTAAACTAAATAAAATAAAATAAACTAAAAATAAACCTAAACCTAAACTAAAAAAAATAAACCTAAAATAAAATCCAAATATCTAAACCTAAGAAAATAAAATAAAAATGTAAACCTAAAATAAAAAATAAAAAATTAAAGCAAAACCTATAAAAAAAAATATAAAACTAAACTAAAAAATAAACATTAACCTAAACCTAATCCTAAAAAAATAAACTAAAATAAAAAATATATAAATAGACCAAAATTAAATAAAAAATAAACTAAGTAAACCTACACCTACCATATTTTTTTTAACAATCCCTCAACCCTAAACCCTAAACCCTAAACCCTAAATCATAAACCCTAAACCCTAAACCCTAAATCTACAACCCAAAAAAACCCTAAACCCTAAACCCTAAAAACCTTAAAACCTAAAGCCTAATCCTAAAAGCCTAACCCCTAACCCCTAAACCCAAAACTAACCATAAACCCAAAGTTAACCTTAAACCCTAAACCCTAAACCCTAATAATGCTAAACCCTAAAGCCTAAACACTAAACCCTAAACCCTAAACCCTAAACCCTAAACCCTAACTCTAAACCCTAAACCCTAAACCCTAAAACCCTAAACCCTAAAACCTTTATCCCTAAACCCTAAATCCTAAAAACCTAAACTTAAATTAAATAAAACCTAAAAATAAAATAAATAAAAAACCTAAACCTAAATAAATAATCCTAAACCTAAAATAAAATCCTAAATCTAAAACTCTAAAACTAAATTTAAAATAAAATAGGTTA
>CM038214.1:33957749-34079524 GCA_021442155.1 Cymbidium sinense
GGTTTGTGATTATGGTTTGCGTTTAGGTTTTTTTAGAGTTTAGGTTTGTGGTTTGTGCTTATGGTCTAAGGTTTATGGTTTAGTTTAGGTTTGTGGTTTTTATTTTTTTAAACACGTAACAAATTCAGATTCAACATTTCTTCTTTTGATTTCATCAATCAAGTAACACACCAAGTTTTCTCAAAGACAAATGATGACAAAGAAAAAAATTGAGCACACGAGAGCAAATTAAAACTTAGATTACTATAACGCCTCTATAAGAAAGACACTGCTCCATAAGCAAGAGATCGGATCCATTCTTTAGTTTCTTTAATTCCATCAACCACCCGTCGAGTAGCAGATCCACCATCATATCCTTGATCTTCCCTCCACCACCACCATAGTTGTAACCTCGATGCTCCTCCTCCTCCGTGACCACCACTGCTCCATCCACCACCTCTATATCCACCAGCACCTCTAGATCCCCCTCCACCACTACGATAACCGCCGCTTCCACCTTCGCCTCAGCCGCTAGATCTAAACTGAGCCTAGTTGATGGAGATGTTCCTGTCATCAAGGCTATGCCCATTCTTTAGGTTTAGGTTTAGGTTTATTAGGTTTTAGGGTCTAGGTTTATTTTCTAATTTATTTTGTTACTTTAGATTTAGTTTAGGGTTTGGGGTTTAGTTTTGGGTTTAGTGTTGGTTTAGGTTTGTGGTTCAGAGTAGGGTTGTGGGGTAGGCTTTAGTAGTTTTTGTGGTTTATGCTTGGTGGTTTAGGGCCTAGAATTAGGGTTTAGGGTTTAGGCTCAGGGTTAGGTTTATATGCTTGTGGGCTTAGGTTTAGTGTTTTTAAGGTTTTTTAGTTTATCTTTTTATTTATTTCACTTTACTCAGTTTGTAGTTTTAGTTTAGGTTTGGATCAGTAGGTGGTTTTAGGTTTATTTAGGGTTTAATTTTAGGGTTTATTTTGCTTTTTTGTGGTTTAGGCTAGGTTGTATTGCAGTTTAGCATTTAGTTTAGGATTTATATTTATAATTTTATTTATTTTAGTTCATATTATTTTTATTTTTCTTTTTAATCTTAATTTATTTAGTTTAGTATATTTATTTTAAGTTTTATTTCAATTTAGGTTTTATTTTAGTTTAGTTTTAAGTTTATTTATAGTTTGTTTATTATTTTATTTTATTTTATTTTCTAAGTTTATTTTAGGTTTAATTAGTTTATTTTAGTTTTATTTTTAGTTTAGATTTAGGATTATTTTTATTTTATTTTATTTTATTTCATTTAGTTTTTAGTTTATTTATTTTAGGATTATTTTTGTTTATTTCTTTTTTAGTTTATTTATAGTTTAGGTTTAAGGTTTATTTTATTTTATTTATTTTATTTATTTTAGGTTTAGTTTTTATTTAGTTTATTTTAGGTTTTGTTTCTTATTTATTTTTAAGTTTTATTTTGTAGTTTATTTTTTAAGTTTAAGTTTTATTTAATTTATTTTATTATAGTTTTATTTTTTTATTTTATTTAGTTTATTTTATTTATGTTTATTCTTTTTATTTTAGTTTTAGGGTTTTATTTTATTTTAGTTTATTTTATTTAGTTTAGGTTTAGTATTTATTTATTTATTTTATCTTTTAATTAGGATTTTATTTATTTTTTGTTTATTTAGTTTAAGTTTAGGATTTTAGGGGTTTAGGTTTAGGGTTTAGAGGGTGGGTTAGAGGTAGGTTAGTTTAGGTAGGTATTTAGTTTAAAAATGGTAGGACTGGGTTAGGAGGTTTAGAGGTGGGAGAGGATTTAGAAGGTGGTTTGGTTTATTTTAAGGCTTAGCTTAGGATTTAGTTTAGAGAGTTTTGGTTAGGGTTTAGGTAAGGGTAGTAGGTTTAGGGCTTTTTAGGTAGTTTAGGTTTAGTGTGGTTAGGAGGTCAGTTTTGGGTAGGAGAGAGTTTAGGTTTAGTTATTCAGGTTTTTTTTTTTTTAATTTTTTAATCTTTAAAGTAAACTAGTAGGTTTATTTAGTTTATATTTTCTTTATTTTAATTTATTTTATTTTGATTTAGATTAATTTTATTTTTAGTTTTTTTTATTTTAGTTTAGTTTTTAGGTAAGTTTAGTTTAGATTTAATTTTAGTTTAGGTTTATTTTAGTTTATTTTTAGGTTTAGATTTTATTTTTTATATTTAAGTTTACGTTTAGGTTTTATTATATTTTTATTTAGGTTTTAGCTTTTCATTTTAGGTTTTATTATTTTTTTAGGTTTATTTCTAGTTTATTTAATTTTATTTTAGTTTAGTTTAGGTTTAGGTTGTTTATTTTAGGTTTTGGTTTAGGTTTTATTTATTTTAGTTTAGTTTATTTTAGTTTAGGTTTTTATTTATTTATTTTATTATATGTTTAGTTTTAGTTTAGGGTTTAGGTTTATTTTTTTTATTTATTTTAGGTTTTATTTTTTGGTTTATTTTAGGTTTAGGCTTTTATTTAGTTTTTTATTTTATATTTTGGATTATTTTATTTTATTTTAAGTTTAGTTTTTGTTTTATTTAGGTTTTTTTTTTAGTTTAGTTTCAATTTTATTTTTATTTTATTTAGTTAAGTTTTATTCTTTTCTTTATTTTCATTTTTAGTTTTAGGTTTAGGTTTTGGTTTATGTTTTAGTTTATGTTTTTATTTTATTTTATTTTAATATTTTATTTTGGTTTAAGTTTTTATTTATTTTATTTTAGGTTTTATTTAGTTTATGTTTATTTTAGAATTTTATGGTTTAGGGTTTAAGGTTTAGGCTTTAGGGTTTCAGTTTAAGTTTAGGGTTTAGGATTTAGGGTTTAGGGTTTAGGTTTTAGGTTTAGGGTTTAAGGATTAGGTTTTAGGTTTAGGTTTAGTTTAGGTTTGGGGTTTTGGTTTTTTTAATAGAGAACAAATTCATATTCATGATTTCATTTTTGATTTCATCAACCAAGTAACACAACTTTTCTAAGACACCAACGATGATAAAAAATGAGCATGGATAAAGCAAATCAAAATGCTAGATAACTAGAATTGTCTTATAAAGACATAGATCCATAGCGTAGATCGGATGAGTCCTTCTTTAGTTTCTCTAGTCACAAAACAACCCGCCTCTTGAGGGATCCTAGTCATATCTCATCTCTCTGCCACCATGGTTGTAACCTCCACTTTTTTCCTACCTCCACCACTGCTCAACCACCTCCATATCCACACTCCATCCCCACCACCACAATAATCGCCACCTCTACCTTTTCCACCACCACCATCTAGATCTGTTGGAGTGATGTTCCGCCATCAAGGTTACTCTAGGTTTAGGTTGTAGTTTAATTTTATTAGGTTTAGGGTTTTTAATTTATTTTAATTTTTTTAGATTTAGAGTTTGTTTAGGGTTTAGGGTTTTGGTTTAGGGTTTAGGTTTGGGGTTTGATTTTAGGTTTAGTTTAGGTTTAGGTTTAGGTTTGATTTAGGTTTAGGTTTTTTTAGGTTTAGGTTTAGGGGAGGTTTAGGGTTTTAGGGAAAAAAGATTAGTAGGTGATACAGGATTTAGGGTTATTAGGGTTTAGGTTAGGGTTTTATTAGTGAGGCTCAGGTTTAGTTTAGTTAGGGTTTAGTGTGGGGTAGATTGGTAGGTTTATGTAGTAGAGAGGGTTGAGGGTTTGGGGATAAGTGGGAGATAGGAGAGGCAGCAGGAGTATGTTAGGGTTTAGGTTTAGAAGCAGGTTTAGGGTTTAGGGTTTGGGTTTATAGAGGGTAGATGGGGGGTTTAGGTTTGGTTTTTGGGTTTAGGTTTTTTTTAATTAAACCCAAAGTTTATTTAGTTAAATTTTATTTATTTTATTTTATTTTATTTATTCAGTTTTATTTTATTTAGTTTATTTATTTATTTTAGGTTTTTTATTTTAGTTTAATTTTTAAAGTTTAAGTTTAGGTTTATGTTTATTTTTTATTTAGCTTTATTTTTTTATTTTAGGTTTAAGTTTAGTTTATTTTTTTTTTTAGGTTTTAGGTTTTTTTGGTTTTTTTTAGGTTTTATTTTAGTTTATGTTTAGGTTTATTTTAGTTTCTTTTATTTTATTTAATCAAGGCTTAGGATTAGTTTATTTTAGGTTTATTTATTTATTTTAGTTTAGTTTAATTTAGTTTAGGTTTATGTTTAATTTATTTTAGGTTTAGGGTTTATGTTTTATTTTTATTTATTTTTTTTGGTTTTATGTTTAGGTTAATTTTTTAGGTTTAGGTTTTCATTTTATTTTATTTTATTTAGGATTTTGTGCCACCATCCTTCAAGATCTTTGATGTTAGTGGGAGTCCACGATAACACATTGCACACTTTAGAGCTAACACCAAAGCACTCCTCTTCGCCTTTTTTATAGTTTGTCGTGTTGCATTTGATTGGTACATCGAAGTGCCCAATGGTTCAGTGAAGACTTCTGCTGAGTTGGAGCACCTATTTATCAAGAGGTTTGCTGGAGCTTAATAGAGGGTGACTGTAGGAGACCTCATTGTAGAGAAATAGAAACTCAATGAGTCCCTTGTTGATTATAGTCACCGAAAACAGCATGAAATGAACCACATCTATCAACATGCCATTGAGATTCTTCTCAAGAATATCCATCCAGCCTTCATGCTTGAGGGCTTTACCATCAAAACATTTGAGAAATTTATCAACAAGGAGGCTAACCTACAAGAAGAAGCCAAATAGTTGCCCTTTCTCGACCAATCATCTAGGCCCAAGCCACAAAAGGTGTTCGAGAAGAAGCTAGAGATAGTTGCGTGAGTGGACAGAGGGAAGCAGCCATCCAGAGTTTAGTATGAGAGACTACAAGCTTAGCATCCTCCTTTACCACCTCCTCTTCCACCACCTCAACCATCATACCAGCCACCACAGCCACCACAATGACCATTTCCATCACCACAACATCCTATCGAGTAGTGGTATCCATATCCATCACTAGATAGCTACTTTACACCAACTCATACATAGATTGAATAAGCCATATTCATTCAAGAGGGAGGTAGAAAAATATTTAAGAATCTCTTAAAGAAACCTATCTTTCAATTACTGAGCTTAATACGTCAGAGGAAGTGGGCAAGAGCGATGATCCTAGCTATTGCCCCAACCACTGAATATTAGGCCATGTCTTAGAGTATTGTATCACTTTTAAGGACTAGCTTGAGCGTAGCTACAAGTTGAGAGCCATAGTTATCCCTAAGAAATACTTATTAGAACAACCATCCAATTCTATTAGAGTAATCCTTATAGAGGGGATACTAACGATCCTCTTAAGACCAAAGAAGGTTTGGATATATCCCTATCTAAAACCTCTAAGAAGATCATTTCTAAGATCAAGAAGCATTCCTTGCAAGTAGCTCAAACCTCCAAAAAGGTTTTTCTTGCAAAGGACAACTCGGGGATGGTGACATCCCAACAGTAACAGCAGCTCCCCATACTTGCCCGAGATAGTTCAGTAGTGCAGCCATCATCTGAGTCTAGTACTCACTCCACCGTTGCAGCTACCACTTCTTCTAATAGATCCTCTTCTATAAGTTGGAGCATTGTATATGCAGATAAGGGCACTAAATCCCTAACTCTGCTTACTTGATTTATATCATGTACCTCCACCCAAAAAGAAATTAATGAAGAATGTTGATTCTATTTATATATTTTCTACTTCTGATGCTCTTGATTTTATTCTGATGAAAGCTCTCTGAGTCTAAATAAAAATAATAGCTCTAGTAGTTTTGATCCTTTCCTTTTTGATTCAAAGTCAGACTACCCTTCTCTGAATCAATTGGGTTCACCTCTTGAGATTGACTTGGAGTCAATTGACTCATAGGATCCCATAAGAGAAGCTGTAGGTATGCCCCATGAGAAAGTATAATTTTTCACAAGCTCATCATTCAAAGAAGTCAATGAAGTCAACCTAGATCAAAGTTCTACCTCATTAGGTAGCCATTAGAAAAAAGGTAAGAAGTCATTGGTTCTAGTGAGCATTTAGCCCTCCATAGGATGCTCCACCCATGGATATGCTTAAGCCGAGTTGAATACAATGTCCCAGCTCACAGAAAGTTTCTTTGCTATATATGACACTTATCTTATCCAAATAAAGCACCCTTACCTTATCTAAAGAAATGAGGGAATCAGTAATTAAGGCCTTACTTGATCTAGAGATATACTTAACTCAACCAGTAATTAATAAAGAGGAGGCATGCCTGGGACATCTTAAGTGTTACATTCATGATGAAGATTTACTTGGGGATAAGGGAATTACCTCTTACATTGAAAGTGGATGAGGTAGATACAAGCTATCTAGAGTTGTGACCTAGGTATAATCAATATTATGAGTCTAAGAACCATTACCTACTGAGGATCATCATCTCCAAACTCCAAAAGAAAGAATGATGTTTAGAGTATTTAATCAACAAGGAGAGGGCATGTCTATTTTTTGGATGTATTGTGGGGGGTACTTTTGAGGTGATCATAACATTGAGGTATGATGTACTATGTCGAAAGATATAGGCATCACCCTATAATGAAAATAAAAGGATCAAGGCATGGGTAGAATGTTCAAGAGATTTTTCTTACTTATATGGATGAATAAAGTAGGTTTTATGTTAAACCAAGTTCTATCTATGAGGAAAGCCATAGTTAATTACATCTTAAGAAATGAAATTTCCTAAGAATACTGATTAAAGCATAAATTAGCATCTCCAAAGAATTAAAGGTTAAAAATCAAAGGATTGGTTGTATTTGGACCAGAGAGAGTTCAGAGAAGACTTATTTACCAAAATGAAATAAGTAGGAAATGCCCATGATATTTGGTGCCTAGTAAACATTCTAATCTATCTTATGATTGGGCTATAATTTTAAGTTAGAGATTTATATTTTTGAGTTGAAATTTATAGATATTAGGGCTTATAATCCAAAACATAAATTTTTTTAATGCCTAAGAAGTGAGGATTTATGCTTATGCAAAGAAATAATTAGCTAGAAGTGTTTTCCCACAAGGGATGCCCTCATAGGTCAAGCATTTCTTTATCGTGCAAGGATGGAGATCCTTCATGTTCAAGAGAGAAAAAATATGCATGCATGATGTGAAACATACAACCATATAGCTAAGGGTTGCTAAATCTTTTAATTATCTTATTTATGTCTTAGGCTTTATGATGAGGTTATGAGTTGTTTAAAATTTAGTTATGAGTGATTAGTTGGGTAGAAATGTTATTTTTATCCTAAGAGCCTAATTGTATCCAAAAGACATATTAAAGCATCAATCATTTAAGAAACTATGAAATCATGTCGTACTAATGCACAATCTAAACATAACAATAAAAAATTATATAAACTATCATAAAATAAAAGATGTTGGTACAATCGAGTACCGCCGTATAACCCGAAGAGAGAAAAGATGGGTAGCTGAACTCTACCCTTATACAACCTAGAATATGAAAGAATAATTATAATTGTATTAAATGTTATGGGGGTCTTCTTTCTTCAAATCTCTATTTTTTATTTGGTTCCTTCTTTGATTTGGATGGTGCTTGCTTCAAAGGCATCACAGGGCACCCCAGGATAAAGCCTTCTAGCCGCTACTCATCCTAATCCCCCATAGCACTAATCTTAATTCATATTACAAAAATTAAATTTATGTGGGAAAAGTAAATCTAACTATACCTACAAAAAATATACATATAATCTCCAACAGTTGTATTAATAATTTGGACTTAGCACCCTACATATGGGTAACTAAGCCCACTTGTCCTAACTTGATTATGCTTAAGAATTTAAGCAACCTACAACAGGAGCATTCACATTTATTTTTAAGCATCCCTTAAGCATAATCCATTGCAGAAAACATGATTAGGCTAATATTGGACTATCATCCAGTCTACGAAGCATACATCCTAACATCCAATCTAAAATAATACATCATAAAATAAAACATACATCACATCATACACCATCCTAACTTAGAGCTAGAAGTGGTGACTTAATTCTAATGTGTGTACTAAGGCTTGTGTGGTAAGTCTTGTTAAGCATTAGTGTTGTATTTTTTAAGTGTAGAAGGATTCCATTTAACATGAATAGTTGATTTCACTTGGAGTAGTTTAATTGATTTGAGAATTTTAATTTGTATTTTGTTTTGTTTCATTTGATCACACTTAGCAACTAAGTTATAAAGAGAGGAAAAGAGGATTGCCCTCTTTTATCCCTACCTTAAGTCACTTTCTAAAGTATATTAATTTGATTTAGTTCTTTTAGTGAATGGCTTATTAAATGATTTAATTAATCCTAAGTTTAAGTTCACTTTAAATAATCCTATAAAAAAATAAAGGCATCCTAAGGTTAATTTAATTGAATTACTGCCACATGAAAAATATTAAATCATTCCTTTCCAACACATGTAACATGCATATGATTTAATCCTAAGTGTATCTATACATGCAACATATTTTAGCACACTTAAATGATGAATGTATGTGTATGTTTAGAATTTATATTTTATTAAATATTTTAATTTAAAACTTTATCCAAATTCTACAAAAAGGACATATAAGAATGAAATTAAATTGTGCATGTGCCATTGTTAAACCAGGGAAGTGAGATAATCAAGTGACCTCCTTGGAGCTAGCTAAAGCCTCAATTCTTGGGATGTCCGTGACTATACACCATTTGCATTCAAACATATGTAAATTCATATACATGAACATAGGAAGTAATCTCCAATTCATATGGCTAACTGATTAAACCACTTAGTTAATTATGAATGCATGCAATTTTACTGTAAAATGGGATTTCCATTCACTAATCACATATACATATACATGTACAAAGATATAGGCAAGTATGTGTAATTATTAAACTAGAGAAGTGAGGTAATCAAATGACCTCCTTGGGGCTAACTAAAGCATTGTATTCTCGAGATGTCCAAACTATCTACTTGCTTTTCTTGGACACATGGGTGTATACATAAATGAGGGAATGAAAACCATGCAAAGATTGTATATTTTTTATTAAATCATTTATATATATGAATTAAAGCTCTATCCAAATTCTAATGATGAAATACATAAAAATGAAATCAAATGGGTACGTGTCATTGTTAAACCAGGGAAGTGAAGTAATCAAATGACCTCCTTGGGGCTAGCTAAAGCCTCATGTTCTAGGGATGTCTAGACTATATGCCCATTACCATTCAATCTTATATAAATCAACACATGAATAGAGGAAAGAGAACTTAACATTCATACACATAAGGTATAAGCACATGCATTTCTTATGTATTTATAACTAGCATCATAACACATTATTTTTCATTTATAAGCTTTTGAAAAATACATTTTGATTTAATAGTGATAATAGCAATGCATATATTAAATTAAATCAACACATGCAAGCTTACATAAAGAAAATACATTTTATTTTACTTAATTTTGAAAACATGGATGCATGAATTTAAATGACATACCAAATTTAACATGATTGGAAATAGTACAATCAAATATAAGCATGTGATTCATTTAACTAAACTAGTTCTTAAGGATAATCAAATCAATTAAGATTATTTAAAGCAAACCACAACTTCTTTATTAATTAAGTTTTGGATTTGATTTTATTTATAGAGGAGAAGAGAAATCATCAATTATTGTTTAAACCCATTCCCACATTAGTGATTTGATTTAATTTATAGAAATGTAATTAAATTGATTTTATGGGTTAATTAAGTTGAACCCTTAATTAGATGAATTAATTAACCTTACTTAAGTAACCTTAAAGTAATTAACTAAATATTTATGAGTCAACATGATATGCATGGAAAATAAACTTGCAATAATCCTAAGAAATAAAAGGGGCCTAATGCAATTGGCTCATGATTAATAGTTAACTAGATTAAGAGACTTAATTAATTATATTTATGATTTTCCCACACATGTGGACTAACCATAATTTCATTAAGCTCCTTTATGTTATTAAACACCTAAAGATCTACCCCATGATTTAATTTATTAAGGTCTGATGTGATTATGATTTTAATTTGATTAAGTTATTTAATTAATTAGTTAAATCTTAATTAATTTCATTTTAAAAAAGAGTGAAATGAACTTAAGGAAAGGGGTCCCAACCCTATTCCTTAGTTCGCCATGAACAATGATTAATAAACTTAATTAACTAATTTATTATTATTCATGGGATTAATTAATCATTAATTAACTTAAAATAGTAGTTAAGGTTTAATTAGTCAATTTTCTTAATTAAGTGAGTAATAAATCCCAAAAAATCATGGGAGTGAGGTCATCCCATAAAATTAACTCATAAAATTTGGGATTAATTATTCAAGTAATTAATGAGTAATTAAGCTAATTAATTTTGTAATTAAACCTTAATTATTGTTCAAAATTAGTTAAGGTCATTTTTAATTAATTCTCCTTTGAAATACCTTAAAAATGAGTATTTATTTACATTTTTTATTTCTCTATGATTATTTATAATTTTTAGTAGTTTCAGCCATTAAAAATGATTAATTAAGCCTAATTAAAGCTTAATCCTATTGGCACCACATGGCGCTGACGTGATGTGCTTTCCACATGGCACCGTGGGATTGGCTACTTAAAACTTATCTAACTTAGTGCCTACATGGCCATGGCGAATGCTCTCTCTTGTTTGTCATCCAATCAAAGATCAAATAGCTATAATTAATCCCACATCTTAATAGGATTAAATTAGATCGATCAAGTGGATCTAATCACCACCATCCATTCTAATCATGTGGAACAGACGGTGTGTGATCTAACATCACGTGAGTGAGGCAGAATGGAGTGCATCCGCCATTGCTCACTTGATGAGCTTACCCGAGCTCGGATCAACTCTAAAAGGATCCCACACCTGACAACATTGATCGAGGGGATCCAACAAAGATAACATGAGATGCAAGTTTTCAAAAAGCCCCAACCCATTTTTTGTAAGGATTTCTATTTGAAGCATACCTTGGGAGCTCAAGTCCAAAGATCTCAATGATTGAGGAAGCTTCTTCTAGTGGAGAGGGAGCCCTGTTGACTAGCAATTGGATCAATTCCTTGACGGTAGTTTGAAAAGCCATGAACTGATGATTTGGAGCTCGACTTTGATCAAAGTCCCACCTTCTGTGCTTGGGAAGCTTGGGAGATGATTCATTCTTGCTCGACGAGGCCTAGGGAAATGCGTGTAAAGTTAGATTGAGTTTGATGGAGAAAAGGGGAAGTTAGTTTAAAAATGGGAGTGTCCTATTTTGGGACAAATGGGAATGGTATTTTTTGATCGAGTAATGAGCTTGGGATCTTAAGGAATGGCTCTAGTATTATCTTGGGTAGGATCTAAGGAATGAATTTTTTTTGTTTAAGTGGAAAAGGGGTACATACCCCTCCCTTCATCTTGATGAGCGGTGGGATCGAGTTTGGCTTCTGGCCTTCCCACCATCTCAGGGAGTCATGGGTGGTAAGGAGGAGGTGAGTTGGCTCAGCTTGGTTGGTTGAAGGTGCGAGGTGGCTGCCAAAGAGGAATCAATTGGCTTGGCTTGGGTGTTGGTTTGGGTTTAGTTTACTAGTTGAAAATCATTGTAAGCTTTGATTTCAATTAATTTGGATTTGGTTTTGATTTAGGCCAACTTGAACCTTTAGTTCAATTTGGGCTAAGTATTTGTGTTCAATTGGGTCCAATCATGGCTATGGTCAAGTTCAACAATCAATTTGTAATGAACTTGAGCCATTTGTTGCAATCAATTTGGTTTATAGTTTGATTTGGCCCAATTTGGTCTTTTAGGTCAATTTGGGTCTACTTGGGTCAAGAGGGCCAATTGGGTTTGGTTTGACTCAATTGAAGGTCAAAAATATTGATTTTGATTTGGTATGAATTATTAGTTTCAAGGGATTTGGCATAGGTTGCAATTTGGCTAGTTTGGATTCATATGGGTTAAGGGGTTGACTTGGTTAAATGACCAAGTTGAATTGGTTTGACCCAATTTGTGACAATTGATCAACCTAGGGTGATCAACAATCATGATGAGAGGTTTTGAAGGGCTTGGTTCAATCCAATTTGGGTAGGATTACAACTTGGCTCAAATAGGTCAAATTGGCCACTTTGGGTCAAGTGGACCAATTTGGTTGGCTTGATTTTGGGTTGAGTTTGATTTAGTTTAGTTTATATATGGTTTTAGTATTGATATATAAATTCAATTGCAATTGTCTTGGGTTCAAATGGGTTTTGGTTCATTTAAACATTTCTAGTCAAAAGGGTTAAGTTGGGTTTGACTTGGGTTGATTTTGGTTTGGCTTGATGATTGTAGATTTTATTTGTATTTTAGAATATGATTGAAGGTATGATTGATTCATAAGAAAATCAATTGACTTTGGGTTTTGGAATGAAGGAATTTGGCTAAGTCCATGGAGTTGGGTCATGTTGCTTAGGTTTTTTGATTTGGTTTGATTTAGTTTTGATGATTTAAATGTATTTTCCATTTAAATTTGTGAAGATGATTGAAAATATGATTGCTTTGTGAGAAAATCAATCGAGTTTGACTAGATTTGGATTATGATTTGGCTAAGTCCATGGGATAGGTCATATGGCTTATGAAGGGTTTTGATTTAATTTCATTTAGTTTAATTTATTTTTGATCATTTGAATGCAGATTTGATTTTTTTATTTAGGAAGATAATTGAAGATATAAATTGATTATGAGAAAATCAATTGATTTTAAATTGATTTGGATTAAGATTTGGCAAAAGTCAATGGGATAGGTCATATGGCATAGGAAGGGTTTTAAGTTTGGATTCATGGGCTTCAATCATTTGGTTTTGGAATTTGGGTTTGGATTTGGATTCAAATTTGATGTTTGAATTGAACTTAATGTTTGGAGAAGGTGAACATGGATTGGATTTGGGTTGTAGGGTAATTATCCTAATCCCTAAGGCATAACCTAACCCTATGGTTAACCCTTCTAAGTCTTTAAGCTTAGGTTAAGTGTTTACCTAATTGTTAGAAGTGTCTTATGACTAGGGAAGTCTTAGTATCTAGAAGACTCCTACGTCTAAGATGGGAATATTGAATCTGGACTCCAAAATTGAGGTCAATAGGTCTTAGGCTCCATAGTGTTTCCTTGGAGATAGATGATTAGAAGACCAAAGCCAAGTTTCACATTATAAACTCGGATACATCTTTCAATGCTTTACTTGGGAGACCATGGATACTTGATAACAACATAGTTTCATCCTCTCTATATCATAAAGTTCATGAGAGGTGGGATCATCTACTGTGCCAAAGGAGATCTCAAGCCATTTACAGTTCATGAGGTTAGCATATATGAGAATGCAGCTTACTACCTCCCTAAAAATCAACAAGTCTACTCTTGTGAACTTGGCCAAAGTTTATAAATAAAAGAAAAAAGAAAAAGAAAAGGAAAGAGAAAAAGGAAAGGAAAAGAAAAGAAAAAATGAAAAAGAAAATAAAAGGGAGCGGAAATAGACTTGAAGGAGGAAGTGGAGCCTAACATTAGATTCCACGCATAGTTTGTTACTCCATTTGGACATATGGGTAAGTTGACCTAACCTCCATTAGGTAGAGGAAGAGGCCGTGAGGCACTCCTGTGGGTGGATAACCTCTTTATTGGCCACCCAATAGAAGATATATCCTAGCTTCCATGAGTACACCTGCTATCCATATAGACTTAGAATTTAGTTCAAAAGATGAGCCTTATATGGTTACACACACCTCTTCTCGAGAGATTCCCTTGGCGGTGACACATAGCATGAAGACTGAGCTCCAAAGCAAATCATATGTGCATCTAAGTCTATATGTGAAATAGTTAGGCATCAGTTGGAAACTTTAGCTGTAATCCCACTTTCCTTTCAAAAAGCTAAAGGTTTGGTAGTTAAGGAAGCCCCTAAGTCATCCATAGGTGTGAAGACTCAGAGGTTCTTTTTGGGAGCATCATCCTCAAATCAAGATGTTCCCTCACACACCAACAAGGTTCACGCAAACATATAAAAAATATATATATTCACTTGTGGATTAGGAGGAAACCCCTAGCAGTACCTTTTCCCAAGCAGGCATCCTATCTTTAGGAAGTATCAGGGAAACTCCCTATAAGAATCGCACTACTCTTGAGTTTATATAAGTCCTAGTGGCAATCACTCAAGAGCCCCTAAGTCAGGTTTGATTTATTGTGCTACCAACAAGTCACCCCATTGGTTGTTCCCTGCTTTAGAAGATGTAAGTTTGCTACACCTTCTTCCTAGTTGCATACCAAAGGAAACCCTTAGGTTTAGCTAGCTCTATCCCACCAATACTATCCATTTGGATTTATAAATCTGAGATAGGATAAGTCCGATATAGCCCCTTCTTAGTGGGTCCATAGCACACCGACATGATCCATACATTAACTCAGATTAAATTAAACCCAATATGATTTTTCCTAGTGGAGTTAATTATACCCTTCTCCCCAGTGGTGCCCTAGATCATATATAAAAAAGTCAAGCAAACAAATCAAATTCAAAACTGACTTCCCAAATGGAGCCAAATTAAACCAACTCCCCCAGTAGAGTCTAAATCAAAGAAATCCCACCAAACTCTTATTCTGGATGCATCCCCAAACTAATCAATGAAATAAAACTCAAATCCCAATCCCCTGGATAGCTAAACCGCTTCTCTAGTGGAAGGTTCATATACTGATCCCTCGTGGACTCGAGCCCATATCTCTAGAGATATGCCTCCACATCAATAAAATAAAATAGATTAAATACAATTCAACCTTCTTAGTGGACTATAGATTATTAGCGTAACTTCTTTCCACAAATCATATAATCAAATCAAATTCAAACCTTATCCCCAAATTTTCTTCTTTTATGCCTCGACATAGACCCCTCACATGTCATGTCCAAAGCATGTGTGATCCTCTAGCGGATCTCCTCCATGTCCTTAACATGGAATTCTCATCAAATTTTATTTCTCTTATGCACACCTTTAATTCTTCAACCAAAATCCTAACAATGTATTCATCAAATTATAGCATCTTAACATTATAATCAACATTTTAAGAGTTGTGTTGGTGCAAGCTCAAATACAATATCATGCTAAACATATTATTGTGTGAATTAACACTATATTATATTATAATATATGATGTTATATTATAATTTGCTATAATCTAATATATTGTCTAACATTACACCTCATTAAAATTTTCTCAAAATATGAATAATGTTCATTTTGGATGTAAAATTGTTATTTTTCTATTATAAATGGTACAAAATAGCATAATTTTGGTGTTGCTTCTTAGTGTGTGCCATGAATTTGGCCAAATTCTTCCATCTCAACTGACAAATTAACATTTTTTGAGTTTTGACCCAATGTATTATAACAAAAGTAAAACATACTAAAATGTACATTAAAATTTTATAACACACCACCACATTCATATATATGTGAAGTTATATTGTTATGTACATTATATTTTTAATATGCTTTTATATAATATATTATCTTACATTACACCTTAAAATGAATCACTTTAAGAAAAAAAATTATAAAATTTGGTTGAAAAGTGAACATTTATTTTAGATGCTAATTTCCATTCTTTTGATTAAATGACACACCATAGCACACCCCCAATGATTTTCCCTAAAGCTTACCTTAAATTTGGCCAAATCCTATCATCTTAGCCTATAAATTAGTATTTTAAGAATTATGCCAGCACAAACTCTACTACATCATACTATAACAAACTAAAATATGCTAAATAACAAGTAATAATACATAATAGTATGCTATATGCATGTGAACTATGTTATGGCATATATATTATAATACACTATAACATATTATATTATGTTATATTGCATATCACATCACAAGGGATTTCTTAAGATAAAAAATCATAAAATTAGCCTAAAAAAAAACTATATATTTTAGGTATATAACTTACATATTTTAAATTGAAATAATATATTACGATGCCATGCTCTACCTATTGTGAATTTCAACAAATTCCACCATTTTAAAGTATAAATCAATATTTTTATAAATAATGCTAGTGTAGATCGCATGATTGTAAAGTACTAAAAGAATTTAAAATTCACATAATATATTATGATATATGATGATATACTATGCTACAACATATAATATTTATTTTGAACATAAAATCTTACTTTTTAGACTACAAGTGGCATTGCACACCTTTGGTACTGCAACCTAATTCCCACATCAAATTTAACAAATTTCATCGTATGATTTATTAAATAAATATTTTTATGATTTATCTTAATATTGACTATAAGGCACAATACCATAATATTCTAATAAATTTCAAAACAAAACATATTATAACATCCAAAACACATCACTACATGCTCAAACATATGATGCTACATTATATATATATGGTATTATAATATGATTTAGGTTAGGGTTTAGGGTATTCAAATCTCTAATCTTGAAGACATTTTCTTTAGCTACCATAACTATGTTAGGATTAGGTCATTCTTTAGATCTACTCCTAATGACATCTTTATTCAAGGTTTAGGGGTTTAAGGTTAGGGTTTAGGGTTAGTTTAGGTTGGGTTTTAGGGTTTAGAGTTACAGTTTAGTTTAGGTTTAGATTTAGGTTTAGTGGGTTCAGATTTAGGTGGTTTAGTTTAGGTGGGGTTTAGGAGGGTATGGTTTAGGAGTGGGGTTTTAGGTTTAGGGGTTGGGGTTTAGGGTGTGGTGGTTTAGGGTTTAGAAGGTTTAGGGGGGTTTGGTGGGTTTAGGTGGGTTTAGGGTTGATATTTATGGTTTAGGCTTTTGGATATTCTTCTTTTTTCATCAACCATGTGATATAAGTAAATATTGAAAGGAGCACACATAGAGCAAATCAAAACCCTAGATGAGTAGAACTATCTCTACTAAATAAATAGTTCAGTTCTTAAATCATTCCCACCATTATGGCGGGATTATCCTGATCTCCCCACCATAACCTCCATCTTTCCTCCTGCCTCCATAACCACCACTTCTCTAACCACCTCCTCCATATCCACTAGCACCTCTACATCCCCACTAGGGTAATCAGCCTCCACATTTTCCTCCACCACCATATTTAGACTAAGCCTAATTGATGGTGATGTTCCCTCAAGGTTCTACCCATTCTTAGAGTTTAGGGTTAATTTAGGGTTTATGGTTTAGGCTTACTTTAGGGTTTAGTGTTTAGGGTTTAGGGTTGTAGGTTTTAAGGTCTAGGATTTAGGGTTTAGGCTTTAGGGTTATAGGGTTTAGGCTTTAGGGTTTAGGGTTTTCGGGTTTAGGGTTTAGGGTTTAAGATTTAGGATTTTTGGGTTTAAGGTTTAGGATTTAGGGTTAGTTGGGTTTTTTTTTTTAAAATAAAAAACCAATATGTTTAAGTTTATTTAGTTTACTTTTAATTATCCGAGTATATTTATTTTTATTTATATTTTGGTTTATTTATTTTAATTTAGGCTTTTATTTTAGTTTATTTCTTAAGTTTAGGTTTATTTTTTGGTTGAGTTTTATTTATATTTTTTTTTAGGTTTAGGTTATATTTTTTTGTTTGATTTGGTTAAGTTTTATTTTATTTTTTTTTAGGTTTAGGTTTTAGGTTTTTATTTTAGGTTTATTTTTAGGTTTTATTTTTGAGTTTAAGTTTATCTTTAGTTTATTTTATTTTATTTAGTTTAGGTTTTATTTATTTTAGTTTAGTTTATTTTAATTAGGTTTAGGTTTATTTTATTTTGTTTTTATATTTTATTTTAGGTTTATGTTTTTTTTTAGTTTAGGGTTTAGGTTTTATTTTATTTTTCTAGGTTTTAGGTTTATTTTTAGGTTTAGTTTTATTTAGTTATTATTTTATTTTATTTTAGGTTTAGCTTTATATTTTATTTTTATTTTCATTTTATTTTTAAGTTCAGTTTAGGTAGTTTGTGTTTTATTATTTTTATTTATTTTATTTTGGTTTAAGTATTTTATTTATCATATTTTAGGTTTTATTTAGTTTAAGTTTAGGTTTTAGCTTTAGGGTTTGTGGTTTAGGGTTTATGATTAGTTTAGGATTTAGGGTTTAGTGTTTAGTGTTTGGGGTTTTAGGGGTTTAGGGTTTAGGTTTTAGGTTTAGGGTTAAGGTTTTAATTTAAGGTTTTTTAGGGTTTAATGTTTAAGGTTTTTTTTAACAGAATAAATTTAGATTCAACATTTCTTCTTTTTGATTTTATCAACCAAGTAGCACCCCAAGTTTTCTAAGACACAAGCGATGACATAGATTAAAAATGAGCACCTATAGAGCAATTCAAAAACTCTAGATAAGAAGAATCATCTCTACTGTAAAGACATAGTTCCATAAGCAGTAGATCAGATCGATTATTTTTCAATTTCTCTAGTTCCCATGAGATCCACCCTTGCCTCTTGACTAGCAGGATCCGCCTTCATATCCCCGATCTCTCCCTCCATAACCACCAGGGTTGTAACCTCTATCGTTCATCCCACCTCCATAACCACCACGCCAGCCACCACCTCCATATCCACCAAAGACTCCAATCCCCACCCCACGGATAACTGCCACATCGCTCCATCGCCAAATCTGGGAGCCTGGGCTTGTGATGTATATGTCACATTATTAGAGTTTAGGGTTTAGGTATGATTAGGTTAGGGTTAGTTTAGTGTTGTGGATTTAGGTTTAGGGTGGGTTTAGGTTTAGGGTTTTAAGGTTTATGGTTTAGGATTTATTTTTTTAGGGTTTTAGGTTTGGTTAGGGTTTAGTGTTTAGGGTTTAGTGTTTAATGTTTTAGGATTTAGCATTTAGGGTTTAGTGTTATAGTTTGGGTTTGTTTTAGGGTTAGTTTTAAGATTAAGGGTTTAGGGTTTACATTTTTAATAAAAAATTAAAATCAGTATAGTTTATTTAGTTTATTTATTTATTTTATTTAATCTTTATTTTATTTTATTTTAATTTTATTTAGGTTAATTTTTAAAATTTTATTAAATTTATTTATTTTAGGTTTAATTATTTTAGTTTTGGTTTTATTTTAGTACATTTTAGGTATAGGTTTATTTTTTAGTTAGTTTTATTTTGATTTTATTTTTAGGTTTAGGTTTTATTTTTTATTTTTTAGGTTTAGTTTAGGTATTTATTATATTTTTTAGGTTTAGGTTTTCTTTTATTTTAAGTTTATTTTTGAATTTATTTTTTAGTTTAGATTTATAGGTTTAATTTATTTTTGGTTTAGGTTTAGATTTTATTTATTTTAGTTTAGGTTTAGGTTTATTTTGTTTATTTTAGGTTTAGATTTTTTTTAGTTTAGGGTTTTAGTTTTATTTTTTTATTTATTTTTGGGTTTTATTTTTAGGTTTATTTTTTAGGTTTAGGTTTTTCTTTAGTTTTTATTTTATTTTATTTTAGGTTTATTTTATTTTTATTTTACGTTTAGGTTTTATTATTTTAGTTTTGTTTAGGTTTTATTTATTTTATTTTTTTTAGTTTTTTATTTAATTTTGTTTAACTTCAATTTTTTTATTATACTTTTAGTTTAAGTTTAGTTTAGGTTTTAGTTTAGGTTTTTATTTTATTTTATTTTATTTTATTTTATTTTATTTTATTTAGGTTTAAGTTTTTTATTTATTTTATTTTTTTTAGTAGGTTTTAGGTTTAGGGTTTATTTTAGGATTTAGGTTTAGGTTTAGGTTTGTGTTTGGGTGTTAGGGTTTTAGGGTTTTAGGTTGGGGCTTTAGTGTTTTGGGATAGTTTTACGATTTAGGGTTTAGGATTAGGGTTATTTATTTATTATTATTATTTTAAATTACGTAAACGGGTAGGTTTATGTTTATTTAGTTTATTTTTTATTTTATTTTTTTTATTTTATTTATTTCTTTTATTTATTTTATTTTTATGTTTATTTAGTTTAGTTTGTTTATTTTAGTTTATTTTTTAGGTTAAGGATTTGGTTTATGTTTATTTTTAGTTTAATTATTTTTTATTTTATTTTTTTGGTTTAGGTTTTTTTTTACTTTAGGTTTAGGCTTAGGATTTTATTTTATTTGTTTGGGTTTATTTTATGTTTTATTTTAGGTTTATTTTTAGGTTTTATTTTTAGTTAAAGTTTAGGTTTATTTAGTTTATTTTATTTTATTTAGTTCAGGTTTAGGTTTAGGTTTAATTACTTTTAGGTTTAGGTTTAGGTTTTATTCATGTTACTTTAGTTTATTTTATTTTAGTTTTAGGTTTATTTTATTTTTATTTGGTTTTTTGTTTTAGTTAGTTTCTTTGGTTTTTTTTTATTTATTGTTAGGTTTATTTTTTTTAGGTTTATTTTAGGTTTTTATTTTAATTCATTTTATATTTTAGCTTTAGTTTTATTTATTTTATTTTTTATTTTTTTATAGTTTAGGTTTTATTTATTTTATTTTAGTTTAGTTTTTATTAATTATTTTATTTTAAGGTTTAGGTTTTAGTTTATATTTTTATTTTATTTTATTTTATTTTGGTTTTATTTTTATTTATTTTATATTTTATTTTATTTTAGGTTTAGGTTTTTAGGTTTTAGGGTTAGGTTGGGTTTCATTTGTTTGGGGTCAGGTTTTGGTATTAGGTTTGGGTTTGGGGTTTAGGGTTTTAGATTTTAGGGTTTAGGATTTAGGGTTTTGGTTTTTCGGTTTAGGGTTTAGGGTTTAGGGTTAGTTTTAGGGTTTAAGGTTAGGAATTTTTTTATTATTTTTATAATTATTATTTTTAATTTTTTTTTAAAAAAATAGTAAATTGGTCAGTTTAGGTGTATTTAGTTTATTTTTTCTTTATTTTAGTTTATTTTATTATTATTTTTATTTAGGTTTATTTTATTTTTTAGTTTAATTTATTTATTTTGGTTTATTTATTTAAGTTTAGGTTTTTATTTTATTTATTTTTTTTGGTTTAGGTTTAGGTTTTTTTGGTTTAGTTTCATTTTATAATATATTAGGTTTAGATTTTATTTTTTATTTTAGGTTCAAATTTTAATTCTTATTTTATTTTTTAGGTTTTATGTTTTCATTTTGGTTTATTTTAGATTTAAGTTTAGTTTTTTTAATAGACAATAAATTTAGATTCAACATTTCTTCTTTTGATTTCATCAACCAAGTAATACACCAAGTTTTTTAAGACACAAGCGATGACATAGATAAAAATGAGCATGCATAGAGCAAATCAAAAGCCCTAGATAACTACAACCGCCTCTAGTATAAATACACAGTTCCATAAGCAGCAGATCAGATCGACCATTCTTGAGTTTCACCAGTTCCCATCAAAACTAACCTGACCTCTCAAGTAGCGGGATGCAACATCATATCACCGATCTCTCCCTCCACCACCACCACTGCTCTGACCATCACTTTCATATCCTCTAGCACCTCTAGATCCCCCACCACCACTATGATAATTGTGGCCTCCGCCTTCACCTCCACCGCCAGATCTGGACTGAGCCTAGTTAACGGTGATGTTCCTACCATCAAGATTCTACCCATTCTTAGAGTTTAGGTTTAAGTTTAGGTTTATTAGATTTTAAGCTTTAGGGTTTGTTTAGAGTTTAGGGTTTAGGGTTAGGGTTGGGTTTAGGGTGGGTGTTTAGGGTTTAGTTTATGGTTTAGAGTTTATGATTTAATTAGGGTTGCGGTTTAGGGTTTGGGTTTAGGGTTTGTTCTGTGGTCTTAGGATTAGTTTTAGTGTTGTTTTAGGGTTTTATTTTTTATTGTTTATAGTTTATTTTATTTTATTTTTTATTTAGCTTTATTTTTATGTTTATTTTATTTATTTATTTATTTGCTTTATTTTTTTTGTTTAAATTTTAATTTTAGGTTTATGTTTAGGTTTATTTTTTAGTATAGTTTTATTTTTATTTTATTTTTTAGGTAAAGGTTTTAATTTTTACTTTTAGGTTTAGCTTCAGGTTTTTATTTTATTTGTTTGGGTTTAAGTTTTAGGTTTATTTTTAGGTTTTATTTTTTAGTTCAGGTTAAGTTTTACTTTTAGTTTATTTTAGGTTTAGAATTAGGTTTTATTTATTTTAGGTTTTTTATGTTTATTTTTTTAGGTTTATGTTTTTATTTAGTTTCATATTTATTTTAGGTTTAGTTTTTATCTTATTTAGGTTTTTTATTTTTTTAGTTTAGTTTAGGTTTTTATTAATTATTTTATTTTCTTTTTAGGTTTAAGTTTTAGTTTTTGTTTCCATTTTATTTTATTTTGCTTTAAGTTTTTGAATTCATTTTATTTTTTAGTTTTGTTTAGTTTAGGTTAAAGTTTTAGGTTTTAGGTTTTAGGGTTTAGGGTTTAGGGTTTAGGGTTTAGGGTTTAGGGTTTAGGCTTTAGGGTTTAATGTTTAGGGTTAAGGTTAGTTTTAGGGTTTAGGGTTTAGGGTTTAGGATTTTAGGGTTTAGGGTTTAGGGTCTAGGGTTTAGGATTAGTTTTAAGGTTTAGGTTAGGGTTTTTTGTTGGTTTTTTTTTTATTTTTTTATTTTTTTCTAAATTATCTCAATAAGTGGTATAAGATTATTTAGTTTATTTAGTTTATTTTCAATTTATTTCATCTTATTTTATTATTTTTATTTTTATTTATTTTAGTTTATTTATTTTAGGTTTATTTATTTTAGTTTAGGTTTTTTATTTTAGTTTTTTTTAGATTTTGGTTTAGGTTTAGGTTTATTTTTTTTTTTTTTTTTTATTTTATTTTATTTTAGGTTTAGGTTTTTTATTTTTTATTTCTATGTTTAGGTTTAATTTCTTATTTTATTTTTTTAGATTTATGTTTTTTGTTTTTATTTTAAGTTTTTTTTAGGTTTAAGTTTAGTTTTTTTTTAATAAAGAACAAATTCAGATTCAAAATTTCTTCTTTTCAATTTCTTCAACCAAGTAACACACCAAGTTTTCTAAGACACTGGCTGATAAAAAATGAGCACGCATAGAGCAAATCAAAACCCTACATAACTAGAACCATCTCCACTATAAAGATCTTGTTCCATAGCGGTCGGATCCATTCCTTTATTTCTCAGTTCCCATCACCACCCGCCTCTTGAGTAGAGGGATCCACCTTTATAGCCCCGATCTCTCTATCCACCACCACCATGGCTGTAACCTTCCACGCCCCTCCCGCATCCATAAGCACCACTACTCTGACCACCACTTCCATATCCACCAGCACCTCTAGATCCCCCACCACCACTGTAGTAACCACCGCCTCCACCTTCGCCTCCACTGCTAGATCTAGACTGAGCCGGGTTGATGGTGATGTTCCATCAAGGTTTTGCCAATTCTTAGGGTTTAGGTTTAGGTTTAAGTTTATTAGGTTTTAGGGTTTAGGGTTAGTTTAGAGTTTAGGGATTAGGGTTTTAGGATTTAAGGTTTAGGGTTTAAGGTTAGGGTTAGGTTTAGGATTTAGGGTTTAGTGCTTACGGTTTAGGGTTAGTTTAGGGTTTAGGGTTTAGGTTTTAGGGTTGTATATTTTTGGTTGTAAGTTTAGGGTTTAGGGTTTAGGGTTAGTTTTAGGGTTGTAGGTTTAGGGTTTAGGGTTAGTTTGAAGGTTTAAGATTTAGGGTTTAGGGTTTGGGTTTTTTTTTGGGTTTAGGGTTTAGGGTTAGGATTTTTTTATTTTTTATTATTTTATTAAAATTAAGTAAACTAGTAAGTTTAGGTTTATTTAGTTTATTTTTTTATTTTAGTTTATTTTTATTTTAGTTTATTTTATTTTTAATTTAATTTAGGTTTATTTTTATTTTTATTAGTTTTCTTTATTTATTTAAGGTTTATTTATTTTAGTTTTGGTTCCTTATTATAGCTTATTTTTTAGGTTTAGGTTTATTTTTTAGCTTAGTTTTATTTTTTTATCTTATAGGTTTAGGTATTATTTTTTACTTTTAGGTTTAGGTTTTTATTTTATTTTTTTAGGTTTAGGTTTTAGGTTTTTATTTTATGTTTATTTTTAGGTTTTAGTTTTTAGTTCAGGTTTAGTTTTATTTTTAGTTTATTTTATTTTATTTAGTTTAGGTTTAGGTTTAGGTTTTATTTATTTTAGTTTAGTTTATTTTAGTTTAGGTTTAAGTTGATTTTATTTTTATTTTAGATTTAGGTTTTTCTTAGTTTAGGTTTAGGTTTTATTTTTTTATTAAGTTTTTATTTTTTTAAGTTTAGGTTTTTATTTAAATTTTATTTTATTTTATTTTAAGTTTATTTTATTTTAATTTATGTTTTATTATTTTTTAGTTTAGTTTATGTTTTTATTTATTTAATTTTAGTTTAGTTTTTATTTTTTATTTTATTTTATGTTTAGGTTAGGTTTAGGTTTAGGTTTTAGTTTATGTTTTTTTTTATATTTTTATTTTATTTTGGTTTAGTTTTATTTATTTTATTTTTAGGATTTATTTAGTTTAGGTTTAGATTTTTAGCTTTCAGTATTTAGGGTTTTGGGTTAATTTATGTAGGGTTTAGGTTTTGGGGTTTAGGGTTTAGGGTTTAGGGTTTAGTGTTTTTATTTTAGGGTTTAAGGTTTAGGGTTTAGGGGTTGAGGTTTAAGGTTTAGGGTTAGGGTTTAGGGTTTAGGGTTTATGGTTTAGGGTTTAGGTTTTAGGTTTAGGGCTTTGGTTTTAGTTTAAGATTTAGGGTTTTTTTGTTTTTTTATCTTTGTTAACACAGAGAAAATTTAGATTCAACATTTCTTGTTTTTGATTTCATCAACCAAGTAACAAATTATGTTTTCTAAGACACTAGTGGCGACATAGATAAAATGAGCACACATAGTGCAAATCAAAACCTTAGATAACTAGAACGTGTCTATAAGGACATTTCCATAAGCATCGATCAAATCAATCATTCTTTGGTTCTCTTATTCCCATTAGAAACCACTCTCAGTAGCGAGATCCACCATCATATCCATGATCTCTCCCTCGCCCATGGTTGTAACCTCCATCTCTCCTCCCATCTCCATGCGCTTCCAACCACCACCTCCATATTCACCACCTCTAGATACCACCTATATGTTGCCACTCGCCTTCCTCCATCGTGTATCTAAAGCGAGCCTAGTTGTGATGATCTTCCTTCAAGGTTCTCTTCATTCTTAGGGTTTAGGTTTATTAGGTTTTAGGATTTAGGTTTATTTTTCAATTTATTTAGCTACTTTAGGTTTAGCTTTATGGTTTAGGGTTTAGGGTTAGGGTTTAGGGTTTAAGGTTTAGCATTTAGAGTTTTAGGGTTTTTGTACTTTTAGGGTTTAGGGTTTAGGGTTTAGGGTGTAGAGTTTTTTAGGGTTTAGGATTTAGGGCTTAGGGTTTAGGGTTTAGGGTTAGCTAAGGGTTTAAGGTTTTTTAAATTAAGTAAGAGGTTTAGGTTAATTTAGTTTATTTAGTTTATTATTTATTTATTTTAGTTTATTTTATTTTTATTTTAATTTATGATTATTTTTTTATTTAGTTTATTTATTTTTAGGTTTATTTTATTTTAGTTTAGCTTTAGGGTTTAGGTTTAGATTTATTTTTTGGTGGGTTTTTTATTTTATTTTTTTGGTTTAGGTTTTATTTTTTATTTTTTAGTTTATGTTTAGGTTTTTATTTTATTTTTTTATGTTTTTATTTTAGCTTTATTTTTAGGTTTATTTTTAGTTAGTTAAGGTTTATTTTTAGTTTATTTTTTAGTTTATTTTAGGTTTAGTTTATATAATTTTCTATTTAATTTTTTTTTTTTAGTTTAGGTTTTTTTTTTAATTTAGGGTATTAATTTTAGGTTTATTTTTTTAGGTTTATGTTCTTATTTAGTTTTATTTTATTTTATTTTATTTTAGGTTTATTTTAATTTTATTTTATGTTCAATTTTTATTTTAGATAGGTTTTTTATTCTTAGGTTTATTTTATTTTTTAGTTTAGATTAGGTTATTATTATTTTATTTTATTTTATTTTTAGTATTAGGTTTAGGTTTTAGTTTATACTTTTATTTTATTTTATTATTTTATTTTATTTAGGTTTAGGTTTTTTTATTTATTTTAATTTTAGGTTTTATTTAGTTTAGATTTAGGTTTTTTGGTTTTTAGGCTTTAGGGTTTAGTGTTTAGGGTTTAGGGTTTAGGGTTTAGGGTTGTAGGGTTACTGGTTAGAGTTTAGGGTGTAGGGTTTAGTGTTTAGGCTTTAGGGTTTAGGGTTTTTAGGGTTTAAGGTTTTAGGGTTTAGGGTTAGTTTATAGTTTAGTGTTCAAGGTTTTTAGGGTTTTAGGTATTAGGGTTTAGGCTTTAGGCTTTAGGTTAGGGTTAGGGTTTAGGATTTAGGGTTTAGCCTTTAGGGTTTAGGGTTTAGTTTTAGGGTTTAGGGTTTAGGTTTTTTTAGGGTTTAGGTTTAGGGTTTATGGTTTAGGGTTTAGGGTTTAGGGTTTAAGGTTTAGGGTTTTAAGGTTTAGGGTTAAGGTTTTTATATTATTTTTATTTTTCTTATTTTATATTTTTTAAAAAATTAAGTAAAAGTTAGTTTATTTTTTATTTATTTTAGTTCATTTTATTATTTATTTTGATTTAGCTTTATTTTTATTTTTATTTTGTTTAGTTTATTTATTTTAGTTTAGGTTTTTTATATTTATTTATTTTTCAAGTTAAGGTTTAGGTTTATGTTTATTTTAATGTTCAGTTTTATTTTTATTTTATTTTTTAGGTTTAGGTTTAGGTTTAGCTTTAGGTTTTATTTATTTTAGTTTAGTTTAGGTTTATGTTTATTTTATTTTTTTAGTTTAGGGTTTAGGTTTTATTTTTTATTTATTTTTAGGTTATTTTTGAGGTTTAGGTTTCTATTTAGTTTTTATTTTATTTTATTTTATTTTATTTTAAGTTTATCTTATTTTTATTTTAGATTTAGTTTTTATTTTACTTAGGTTTTTTATTTTTTTAGTTAAGTTTATGTTTTTATTTATTTTATTTAGTTCAGTTTTTATTTTTTGTTATTATAATTTTTATATTTATGTTTAGGTTTAGGTTTTAGTTCATGCTTTTATTCTATTTTATTTTTATTTTATTTTGGTTTAGGTTTATTTATTTATTTTATTTTTAGGTTTTATTTAGTTTAGGATTAGGTTTTTACCTTTTTAGGGTTTAAGGTTTATGGTTTAGGGTTTAGGATTTAGGGACTTTTTTGGGTTTAAGGTTTAGGGATTAGGGTTTATAGTTGAGGGTTTAGTCTTTAGGGTTTAGGGTTTAGGATTTTAGGGTTTGTTTAGGGTTTAGGATTTTATGGTTTAGGGTTTAGGGTTTAGGGTTTAGATTTTAGGTTTAGGGTTTAGGGTTTAGGTTTTATGTTTTAGAGTTCAAGTTTTAGTTTAGGGTTTAGGATTTTTGGTTTTTTTTTAGAAAATTAGGTTCAACATTTCTTCTTTTGATTTCATCAAAGTAACTCACTAACTTTTAAGACACAAGGGATGACATAGATAAAAATGAGCATAGAGCAAATCAAAACCCTTGATAACTAGAATCATCTCTCTTGTGTGACACTTCCATAAGTAGATCGAATTGGCCTATCTTCAGTTTTTATTTTATTTAGGTTTTTTATTCTTAGGATTGTTTTATTTTTTAGTTTAGTTTAGGTTTTTATTTATTTATTTTAGTTAATTTTATTAATTTATTTTATTTTATTTTTACGTTTAAGTTTATGTTTTAGTTTAGGTTTTTATTTTATTTTATTTTATTTATTTTATTTAGGTTAAGTTTTTTTATATATTTTATTTTTTAGTTTTATTTAGTTTAGGTTTAGGTTTTTAGGTTTTTAGAGTTTAGGGTTTAAGGCTTCAATTTTTAGGCTTTAGTGTTTTAGGGTTTAGGGTTTAAGGTTTGGGGTTTAGGGTTAGGGTTTAGAGTTTAGGGTTTCGGGTTAACTCAGGGTTTAAAAATTAAGTAAACTGATAGGTTATGTTTATTTAGTTTATTTAGTATTATTTATTTATTTTAGTTTAATTTATTTTATATTTTTATTTATGTTTATTTTATATTTTTATTTAGTTTGCTTTATTTATTTTAGTTTAGGTTTTAATTTAGTTTATATTTTAGATTTAGGTTTAGGTTTAGGGTTAAGTCTATTTTTAGTTGAGTTTTTCTTTTATTTTATTTTTTTATGTTTAGGTTTCATTTTTATTTTAGGTTTAGGTTTAGGTTTTATTTTATTTTTTAGGTTTTGGTTTTGGTTTAGGTTAATTTTTAGGTTTTATTTTATTTATCTTAAGTTTAGATTTATTTTAGTTTATTTTATCTTATTTAGTTTAGGTTTAGGTTTATTTATTTTAGTTTAGTTCATTTTATTTTAGGTTTAGTTTATTTTATTTTGTTTATTATATTTTATTTAGGTTTAGGTTTTTTTAGTTTAGAATTTTGGTTTTATTTTTATTTATTTTTAGGTTTAGGTTTTATTTAGTTTTATTTTCTTTTATTTTAGGATTATTTTACTTTTCTTTTATTTTTATTTTACATTTAGTTTTTATTTCATATAGGTTTTTCATTCTTAGGTTTATTTTATTTTTTAGTTTTGTTTAAGTATTTATTTATTTTATTTTATTTTATTTTTAGGTTTAGGTTTAAGTTGTAGTTAGGTTTTTATTTTATTTTTCATGTTATTTAGGTTGAAGTTTTTTATTTATTTTATTTTTAGTTTTTATTTTGTTTAGCCTTAGATTTTTAGGTTTTTAAGGTTTGGGGTTTAGGGTTTAGGGTTTAGGGTTTTAGAGTTTAGGGTTTTAGGGTTTAGGGTTTAGGGTTAGGGTTTAGGGTTTAGGGTTTAAGGTTTAGTGTTTAGGCTTTAGGATTTGAGGGTTTTAGGGTTTTAGGTTAGGGTTTAGGTTCTTAGGGTTTAGTATTTAAGGTTTAGAGTTTAAGTTTGATTAAGGTTTAGGTTTAGGGTTTAGGGTTTAGGTTTTGGGTTTAGGTTAATTTGGGTTTAGATTTAACATTTTAAGGTTTATAATTTAGGGTTTAAGTTTAGAGTTTAGGGTTAGGGATTTAGTTTAGGGTTTAGGGTTTGGGGTTTAGGGTTTAGGTTAGTTTAGATTTAGGGTGTTTAGGGTTTAGAGGGTTTAGGTTTTGGTTGGGTTTAGGTTTTAGTTAGGAGGTTTAAGGCTTAGGGTTAGTTTTAGGTTTAGAACTTAGGATTAGTTTATTTTAATTAAAATTATTAGTTTATTTATTATTTTATTTTTTATTTTTATTTGAGTTTATTTTTAATTTTTATTTAGTTTAGTTTATTTATTTTAAGTTTATTTATTTTAGTTTATGCTTACTTTTTAGTTTAGTTTTATTTTTATTTTAATCTTTAGGTTTAGGTTTTATTTTTTATTTTTAGGTTTAGGTTTTTACTTTATTATTTTAGGTTTAGGTTTTAGGTTTTCATTTTAGGTTTATATTTAGGTTTTATTTTTTAATTTAGGTATCGGCCTTTTTAGTTTATTTCATTTTATTTAGTTAAGGGTTTAGGTTTAGTTTAGTTTAGGTTAAGGATTAGGTTTTATTTATTTTAGTTTAGGTTTAGGTTCATTTTATTTTATTTATTTTAGGTTTTTGTTTTTTTTAGTTTAGGGTTCAGGTTTTATTTTTTAATTATTTTTATGTTTATTTTTTAGGTTTAGGTTTTTATTTTATTTTATTTTAGGTTTATTTTATTCTTATTTTATGTTTAATTTTTATTTTTTTAGATTTTTTATTTTTTAGTTTATGTTATTTTTTAGTTTAGTTTAGGTTTTTATTTATTTTATTTGAGTTTTATTTTTATTTTTTATTGTATTTTATTTTTAGGTTTAAGTTTAGGTTTAGGTTTTGATTTTAATATATATTTTTATTTTATTTAGGTTTATGTTTTATTTATTTATTTTATTTTTAGGTTTATTTAGTTTATGATTAGGTTTTTAGGTTTTTAAGGTTTAGGGTTTAGGGTCTAGCATTTGAGATTTAGAGTTTAGGATTTAAGGTTGTAGGTTTTTGTGATTAGGGTATAGGGTTTAAGATTTGGGGTTTAGGGTTTAGGATTTAGGGTTTAGGGTTATAGGTTTAGGGTTTAGACTTTAAGGTTTAAGGTTTATTTTAGGGTTTAGGGTTTAGGGTTAGGGTTTTTTTATTTTTTTAAAAATTAAGCAAATGGTAGGTTTAGGTTTATTTCTTTTTTTTTTTTTTATTTATTTTAGTTTATATTATTTTTTATTTTTATTTACATTTATTTTTATTTTTATTTAGTTTAGTTTATTTATTTTATGTTAGGTTTTTTATTTTATTTTATTTTTGAGGTTTAGGTTTAGGTTTAGGTCTATTTTTTAGTTTAGTTTTTTTTTTTAGGTTTAGGTTTTATTTCTTATTTTTTGGTTTAAGTTTATGTTTAATTTTAGTTTATTTTATTTTATTTATTTATTTTTAGGTTTAAGTTTATTTTTAGTTTATTTTATTTTATTTAGTTTATGTTTTGGTTTTGGTCTAGTTGATTTTAGGTTTATGTTTCTATTTTGTTATTTTAGTTTAGTTTATTTTAGTTTAAACTTAGGTTTATTTTTTATTTTTTATTTATTTATTTATTTGTTTTTTTTTATTTTATTTTAGGTTTTTTATTTTAGTATATTTTTTAGGTTTAGGTTTATTTTTTAGTTGAGTTTTATTTTTATTTTACTTTTTTTTTTGTTTAGGTTTTATTTTTTTAATTTTAAGTTTAGGTTTAGGTTTTTATTTCTTAGGTTTAGGTATTAGGTTTTTTACTTTAGGTTCATTTTTAATTTTTATTATTTAGTTTAGGTTTAGGATTATTTTTAGTTTATTTATTTTATTTAGTTTAGGGTTAGGTTTAGGTTTTATTTATTTTAATTTAGTTTATTTTAGTTTATGTTTAGGTTTATTTTATGTTGTTTATTTTATTTTTATTTTAAGTTTAGGTTTTTTTTAGTTTACGGTTTAGGTTTTATTTTTTATTTATTTTTAGGTTTTATTTTAAGGTTTATTTTTATGTTTAGTTTTTATTTTATTTTATTATACATTTATTTTAGGTTTATTTTATTTTATTTTTTATTTAGTTTTTATTTTCTTTAGGTTTTTTATTCTTAGGTTTAATTTATTTTTAGTTTATTTCTATTAGTTTATTTTATTTTATTTTTAGGTTTAAGTTTTAGTTTAGGTTTTTATTTTATTTTATTTTTTTATTTTATTAGGTTTAGATTTTTTTAGTTATCTTGAAAAAGTTGGAGTAGCTCCAGTGGTAGATAAGATTAGGGAGAGTCGCCTTAGATGGTTTGGCCACATGCGTCTAGTCAGATGGCGATTAGGAGAGTAGATTGATTTTCCTTATGTTAAGAAGGTAGTAGACCTAAAAGACTTTGTTAAGATGTATAAAAATGATCTTAGTATACTCAATTAAATGAGAATTTGACACATAATAGGACCTGATGGAGAAGGATTCATGTAAGTGGGATTAAGGCTTGTTGTTGTTGTTGTTGTTGTAGATTTTTTTAGTTATCTTATTTTTAAATTTTATTTAGTTTATTTTTGGGGTTTTAGGTTTTTAGGCTTTTAGTGTTCAGGGTTTATGGTTTAGGGTTTAAGGATTAGGGTTTAGGGTTTAGGGTTTTAAGATTTAGGGTTTTAGGGTTTATGGTTTAAGGTTAGGGTTTAGGGTTTAGGGTTTAGGGTTTAATGTTTTGGGTTTAGGCTTTTTAGCATTTAGGGTTTACGGTTAGTTTAGGGTTTAGGGTTTGAGGTTTTTGGGTTTTGGATTTAGAGTTTAGGGTTAGGGTTTGGGTTTAGGGTTTAAGGTTTAGGGTTTAGGGTTTAAATGTTTTGAGTTTAGGGCTAGTTTAGTGTTTAGGGTTTAGGGTTTAGGGTTTAGTGTTTAGGGTTTTAGGGTTTAGGGTTTAGGGTTTTGGATTAGTTTATGGTTTAGGGTTTAGGATATTTTTATTAAAATTAAGTAAACTGGTAGTTTTAGGTTTATTTATTATTTTTTATTTATTTTGTTTATATTTTTTATTATTGATATTTAAGTTTTTTTATTATTTTTATTTAGTTTAGTTTATTTATTTTATGTTTATTATTTTTGTTTAGGATTTTATTTTAATTTTTTGTTTATGTTTAGGTTTGTGTTTATTTTTTAGTCTTATTTTTATTTTATTTTTTAGGTTTAAGTTTTTTTTAGGTTTAGGATTTTATTTTATTATTTTAGGTTTAAGTTTTAGGTTTTCATTTTAGGTTTATTTTTAGATTTTATTTTTTTTAATTTAGGTATAGGTTTTTTTTTAGTTTATTTTATTTTATTTAGTTTAGGGTTTAGGTTTAGTTTAATTTTGGTTTTGGTTTTGGTTCTATTTATTTTAGTTTAGTTTCTTTTTATTTTGGCCTAGGTTTATTTTATTTTATTTATTTTTTTTGGTTTTAGTTTTTTTAGTTTAGGGTTTATATTTTATTTTATTTATTTTAGGCTTATTTTTAGGTTTAGGTTTTCATTTAGTTTTATTTTATTTTATTTTAGGTTAATTTTATTTTTATTTTTGTTTAGTTTTTTTAGGTTTTATTTTTAGGTTTATTTATTTTTTTTGTTTAGTTTTGGTTTTTATTTATTTTATTTGAGTTTAGTTTTTATTTTTTACTTTATTTTATTTTTAGTTTTAGGTTTTGGTTTAGGTTTTGATTTTAGTTTAATTTTTTATTTTATTTAGGTTATGGTTTATTTATTTATTTTATTTTTAGGTTTTATTTAGATTAGGTCTAGGTTTTTATGTTTTTAGGGTTTAGGGTTTAGGGTATATGGTTTGGTGTTTAGAGTTTAAGGTTTAGGGTTTAGGGTTCTAAGTTTTTGGGTTTAGGGTTAAGGGTTTAGAGTTTTAGGGTTTAGGGTTGAAAGTTTACAATTTAGACTTTAGGGTTTAGGGTTTAGGGTTAAGGTTTTTTTTAAATTTTTTTTAGTTTTTTTTTAAATTAAATAAACTGGTAGGCTTAGTTTATTTATTTTATTTTTTATTTATTTTAGTTTAGTTTAATTTTAATTTTGATGTAGGTTTCTTTTTATTTTTATTTAGTTTAGTTTATTTATTTTATTTTAGGATTATTATTTTAGTTTATTTTTTAGGTTTAGGTTTAGGTTTAGATTTATTTTTTGTTATAGTTTTTATTTTATTTTATTTTTTTTTTTATGTTAGGTTTTATTTTTTATTTTTAGGTTTAGGTTTAGGTTTTTATTTTATCCTTTTTAGGTTTAGGTTTTTAGTTTTTTTATTAGGTTTATTTTTAGGTTTTATTTTTTAGTTTAGGTTTAGGTTTAATTTTAGTTTATTTTATTTTATTTAGTTTATGTTTTGGTTTTGGTTTATTTTTAGTTTTTTTATTTAGTTTATGTTTAAGTTTATGTTTAGTTTATTTTAAGTTTAAGTTTAGGTTTTATTTATTTTAGTTTAGTTTATTAAATTTTAATTTTTTTTTAGTTTAGGGTTTAGGTTTTGCTTTTTTTTATTTATTTTTAGGTTTATTATTTAGGTTTATGTATTTATTTAGTTTTTATTTTATTTTATTTTAGCTTTATTTTATTTTTATTCAGTTTAGTTTTTATTTTATTATGATTTTTTATTTTTTAGTTTAGTTTAGGTTTTTAATTATTTTATTTTAGTTTAGTTTCTATTTTTTATTTTATTTTTTATGGTATAAGTTTAGGTTTTAGTTTATGTTTTTATTTTATTTTATTTTTTATTTTATTTTGGTTTAGATTTTATTTATTTATTTTATCTTTAGGTTTTATTTAGTTTAGGTTTAGCTTTTTAGCTTTTTAGAGTTTAGTGTTTATGGTTAGTTTAGGGTTTAGGGTTTACAGTTTAGGATATGGGGCTTAAGGTTCTTTTATTTGGGTTTAGGGTTTATGCTTTAGGGTTTAGAGTTTAGGGTTTTAGGGTTTTAGGGTTTAGAGTTTAGGGTTTAGGGTTTAGGGTTTTTAGGGTTTAAGGTTAGGGGTTTAAGGTTTAGATTTTATGTTTAGGGTTTAGAGTTTTGAGTTTTTGGTTTTTTTTACAGGGTATAAATTCATATTCAACATTTCTTATTTTGTTTATTTATTTTTTATTTTATTTATTTTAGTTTATTTTATTTTCTATTTAGTTTAGTTTATTTATTTTAATTTTTTTTTATTTTAAAATTTTTATTTTCTTTTATTTTTTAGGTTTAGGTTTTGGTTTATGCTTATTTTTAGTTGAGTTTATTTTTATTTTATTTTTTTTGGTTTAGGTTTTATTTTTATTTTTTTTTGGTTGGTTTGGTTTTTTCCTTAGGTTTTGGTTTTAGGTTTTTATTTTAGGTTCATTTTTAAGTTTTATTATTAATTTAGGTTTAGGTTTATTTTAAGTTTATTTATTTTTTGTTCAATTTAGGTTTAGGTTTAGGTATTATTTATTTTAGTTTAGTTTATTTTAGTTTACGTTTAGGTTTATTTTATTTTGTTTATATTTTTATTTTAGGTTTAGGTTTTTTTTTAAGTTTAGGGTTTAGGTTTTATTTTTATATTTATTTTTAGTTTAGTTTTTAATTTTATTTTATTTTATTTTATTTTAGGTTTATTTTATTTTTATTTTCGTTTAGTTTTCTTTTATTTAGATTTCTTATTCTTAGATTTAATTTATTTTTAGTTTAGTTTAAGTTTTATTTATTTTATTTTAGTTTATTTTTTTATAGTTTAATTTATTTTATTTTTAGGTTTAGGTTTTAGTAGGTTTTATTTTATTTACTAAGGTTTAGGAATTTTATTTATTTTATTTTTAGATTTTATTTAGTTAAGGTTTAGGTTTTTAGGTTTTTAGGATTTTGGGTTTAGGGTTTAGGGATTAGGGTTTATGGATTAGGGTTTAGGGTTTAAGTTTTATGGTTTAGGGTTTTGTATTTAGGGTTTAGGTTAGAGGGTTTAAACTTTATTATTTTTATGGTTTAGGGTTTAGGGTTTAAGGTTTGAGGGTTTAGGGTTTTGGGTTAAGAGTTTAGGATTTGGGTTTTTGTTTAGGGTTTAAGTTTTAAGGTTTAGGGTTTAGGGTTTTGAGTTTAGGGTTAGTTTAGGGTTTAGGTTTTAGGGTTTAGTGTTTAAGGTTTTTTAGGGTTTAAGGTTTAGGGTTTAGGGTTTAGGGTTTAGGGTTTTAGGTTGACATTTAGTGTTTAGGTTTTAGGGTTTAGGATTTATGACTATAGGTTTAGGGTTAGTTTTAGGGTTTAGGGTTAGGAGTTTTTTATTATTTTTTATTATTTTAAAATTTTTACTTTTTTAAATTAAGTAAATTGGTAGGTTTAAGTTTATTTTCTTTATTTATTATTTATTATAGTTTATTTTATTTTTATTTTGATTTAGCTTTATTTTTATTTTTATTTAGTTTTATTCATTTATTTTAGAATACTTTTTAGGTTTAGGTTTAAGTTTTGGATTATTTTTAGTTTAGTTTTATTTATATTTTATTTTTTAGGTTTAGGTTCTATTTTTATTTATAAGTGTAGGTTTAGGTTTTTATTTAATTTTTTTAGGTTTAGGTTTTAGGTTTTTATTTTAGGTTTATTTTTATGTTTTATTTTTTAGTTTAGGTTTACATTTATTTTTAGTTTATTTTATTTTATTTAGTTTAGGTATAGGTTTAGGATTAGTTTATTTTAAGTTTAGGTTTAGGTTTTATCTATTTAAGTTTAGCTTATTTTAGTGTAAGTTTAGGATTATTTTAATTTTATTTTAGGTTTTCATTTTTTTTTAGTTTAGGGGTTAGGTTTTATTTTTTATTTATTTTTAAGTTTTATTTTGTTTATGTTTAGGTTTTATTTTTATTTATTTTTTATTTATTATTTAGGTTTAGGTTTTTATTTTGTTTTTATATTATTTTGTTTTTGATTTATTTTATTTTTATCTTAAGTTTACTTTTTATTTTATTTATTTTTTATTTCTAACTTTAGTTTAGGTTTTTATTTATTTTATTTTTGTTTAGTTCTTTTTTAATTTTATTTACCTTTTAGGTATAGGTGTAGGTTTCAATTTAGGTTTAAGGTTTAGTTTATGTTTTTTTTTATTATTTCATTTTTCTCTTAGGTTTTCTTATTTATTTTGTTTTTAAGTTTTATTTAGTTTAGGCTTAGGTTTTTAGCTTTTTAGGGTTTGGGGTTTTATTTAGTTTAGGTTTAGGTTTTTAGCTTTTTAGGGTGTAGGGTTTAGGGTTTGGGGTTTAGTGTTTAAGGTTTAAGGCTTTTATTTATTTAAAATTTTATAGGTTTAGGGTTTAGGGTTTAGGGTTTAGGTTTTAGGGTTTAGGGTTTAGGGTTTAAGGTTTTAGGGTTTTTTGGGTTTTGGGTTTGGGTTTTATGGTTTAGGGTTTAGGGTTTAGTGTTTAGGTTTTAGGTTTAAGGTTCAGGTTTTAGTTAGGGTTTAAGTTTTTGGTTTAGGTTTTAGGGTTTAAGTTTTGGTTTTTTGTTTTAGTTTATTTTTTAGGTTTAGGTTTATTTTTATATTTTAGTTAAGTTTTATTTTTATTTTATTTTTTAGGCTTAGGTTTTATTTTTTTATTTTTAGGTTTAAGTTTAGGTTTTATTTTATTTTTTTAGGTTTTAATTTTTTTTTTTACTTTTAGGTTTTATTTTTTAGTTTAGGTTTAAGTTTTTTTAGTTTATTTTATTTTATTTAGTTAAGGGATTAGGTTTAGTTTATTTATGTTTAGGTTTTATTTATTTTAATTTAGTTTATTTTATTTTACGTTTAGGTTTATTTTATTTTTATTTTTGAGTTAGGAATTTTTTTAGTTTAATGTTTAAGTTTTATTTTATATTTATTTTTATGTTATATTTTTAGATTTATTTTTAGATTATGTTTTTGTTTAGTTTTTATTTTATTTTATTTTAGGTTCATTTAATGTTTATTTTACTTTTTATTTTACGTTTAGGTTTTTTGTTCTTAGGTTTATGTTATTTTTTAATTTAGTTTATTTATTTATATATTTTATTTTAGTTTATTATATTTTCTTTTTTGGTTTAGCTTTAGGTTTTAGTTTAAGATTTTATTTTATTTTATTTTTAGGTTTTATTTAGTTTAGGTTTAGGTTTTTAGGTTTTTAGGGTTTAGGGTTTAGGGTATATGGCTTAGTGTTCAGAGTTTAGCATTTAGGGTTTTAGGGTTTAGGGTTTTAGGGTTATGGGTTTAGGGTTATGGTTTAGGGTTTACTTTAGGGTTTAGGGTTTTAGGCTTTAGGTTTGGGGTTTAAATTAAGTATTTAGTTTAAGGTTTAGGTTTAAACTTTAGTTTAGGGTTTTAGGATTTTAGGTTTTGGGTTTAGGGTTAGTTTATGGTTTAGGATTTGTTTGGGGTTTTGGGTTTAGGGTTTAAGGTTTTTTTAGGGTTTAGGGTTTAAAGTTTAGGGTTTAGGGTTTAGGGTTTAAGGTTCAGGGTTTTTGAGTTTAAGGTTTAAAGTTTATGGTTTTAGGATTTAAGGTTTAGTGTTTAGGATTTAGGGTTTAGGGTTGTAGGTTTAGGGTTTGGAGTTTATGGTTTAGGGTTAGTTTTAGGGTTTACGGTTTAGCGTTAGGGGTTTTTTTAATTAATTAATTATTATTTTTTAAATTATGTAAACTGGTAGGTTTAAGTTTAATTAGTTTATTTTTTAATTATTTTATTTTGTCTTATTTTTTTATTTTGATTTAGGTTTATTTTTATTTTTTATTTAATTTAGTTTATTTATTTTAGTTTATTTTTTTGGTTTAGGTTTAGGTTTAAGTTTATTTTATAGTTTAGTTTTATTTTTATTTTATTTTTTAGGTTTAGGTTTTATTTTTTATTTATAACTTTAGGTTTAGGTTTTATTTTATTTTTTTAGGTTTTGGTTTTTTTTTTATTTTGGTTTATTTTGAATTTTATGTTTTAGTTTAGTTTAGGTTTTTTTATTTTATTTTTTTATTTAGTTTATTTTTAGGCTTAGGTTTTATTTTATTTTTAGTTTAGGATTTAGGTTTTATTTTTTATTTATTTTTATGTTTTATTTTTAGGTTTATTATTTATGTTTTGCTTTTTATTTAGTTTTTATTTTATTTGATTTTACTTTATTTATTTTATTTTAGATTTAGTTTTTTTAATTTAGGATTTTAATTTTTATATTTTAGTTTAAGTTTTTATTTATTTTATTTTAGTTTAGTTTTTATATTTTATTTATTTTATTTTTACGTTTAGGTTTAAGTTTAGGTTTAGGTTTTCACTTTAGTTTATTTTTTTAATTATTTTTTACTTTTTTATTTATTTTATTTTTAGCTTTTATTTAGTTTAAGTTTCAGATTTTTTTCTTATTAGGGTTTAGGTTTAGGGTTTAAGATTAGTTTTTATGGGTTTAGGGTTTAGGGTTTTAGGGTCTGTTTAGTTTAGGGTTTAGTGGTTTGTGTTTAGGTTTAGGTTTATTGTGGGGTTTAGTGGTGTATATTTTATTTTATTATTTATATTTTAGTTATTTATTTTAAATTTAATTAGTTTAGGATCTAGTTTAGTTTAGAGTTAAGGGATAATGAGAAGGTGGTGGTGAAGTTTAGAGAGGAGAGGTTGGGGGTATCAGTTTAGGGTAGGTAGTACAATCAAGATGACAAGAGTGGGTTTAGGGTTTGTTTAGTTTAGGGTTGGTTTAAGTTTAGGTTTTGGGTATGGTGTTTAGTCTTTAGGGTTTAGGGTTTTTAGGGTTTAGGGTTTAGGTGTTAGGGTTAGCTTAGGGTTTAGGCATTTTTTGGGGGCTTAAGGTTTAGGGTTTAGGGTTTAATTTGGTTTGAGTTTAGGGTTTTAGTTTGATTTAGTTTTAGGGTTTAGTTTAGGATTTTTTTGGTTTACAATTAGGATTGGGGTTTAGGTTTAGGATTAGGGTTTAGGCTTAGTTTTAGGGTTTAGGGTTTAGGATTTAAGGTATAGGATTTACGGTTTATTTACTTTGTTTTAATTCTTTTTTAGTTTTCTTAGTTTATTTGATTTTTTTTATTTTTATTTAGGTTTACTTTTTATTTTTAAGTTTAGTTTATCTATTTTAGGTTTATTTTTTGTAGTTTAAGTTTTTTTATTTTAGTTTATTTTTTAGGTTTAGGTTTAGGTTTATGTTTATTTTTCTATTTAATTTTATTTTTATTTTTATTTATTTATTTAATTTTGGATTTAGGTTTTATTTTTTATTTTTTGGTTTAAGTTTAGGTTTTTTTTTTTTTGGGTTCAGGTTTTAGGTTTTTATTATAGGTTTATTTTTTTGGTTTTTTTAGTTTAGTTTTAGATTTATTTTTTCATTTTATTTAGTTTAGGATTCAAGTTTAGTTTATTTTTAGGTTTAGGTTTAGGTTTTATTTATTTTAGTTTAGTTTAGGTTTATTTAGGTTTATAAATATTTAATCATATATAAATTAACTTAGGTTTAGGTTTATGTTTTATTTAGTTTTTATTTTATTTTATTTTAAGTTTATTTTATCTTTATTTTACATTTAGTTTTTATTTTATTTATGTTTTTTATTTTTAGGTTTATTTTATTTTTAAGTTTAGTTTAGGTTTTATTTATTTTATTATAGTTTAGTTTTATTTTTATTTTCTTTAAGTTTATGTATAGGTTTATGTTTGGGTTTAGGTTTTATTTTATTTTATTTTAATATGATTTTATTTATTTTTTTTAGGTTTTATTTAGTTTAGGAGTTTCTAGCTTTTAGGATTTAGTTTAGGGTTATTGAGGGTTTAGGGTTTAGTTGGGGTTTAGATGAGAATGGCATTTTGAATGAGAATGAGCTTGAGAGGGAATGGCTCAGCTTGTCTTGGGTAGGAGCTCAGTGATCTTGTGTGTGTTGGGTGGAAATGAGGGGTGTGTATACCCACATTCATCTTGATTGGACGGGGATCAGTTTGGCTTCTAGACACCATCTTAGGGAGTGTAGTGGAGGAGGTGAGTGGGCTTTGGTGTGGAGGAGTCGCCAAGGAATCATGGATGTCTTATGGGTTTCAAATGCTCCAATGAGGAGGGTGAGGTGATTTCACTTCCATTGAGTCATGGCCAACCCAACCACTCATTAGGGCAGGTCCTGCCTAGTGGACCATTAGGAGAGTAGTAAGTGGCGGAATGGAAATGACCACTTACTAGTGATTTGTCTCATGTGATGCCCTTGACCCAAGTAATGATCATTTGGCATTGATTTGGTTTTGGGAAGATTTGAAATGAGCAAAAGTGAGTTAGCTCAAATTTCAAGTCAATTGGAGTTGATTTGGTTAGTTTGGCTCGTTTGACTTATTTATCAAATTAGGTTGGGTCAACCAATTAGTCAAATTCAAAAACCAAGGGTCAATAAGTTCATATGATCATTTGTAATGTTTTGGTTCAATTGGTTTGGTTTAGTTTGGCTTAGATTTGATTTTGGCTCATTTGAATTCATTTGAGTCAAATGGCTTAAGTTGACCAATTTGACCAAATTGGCCAAATTGCATTGGGTTGGGTATTGGTTTTGGTTTTGATTTAGGACAACTTGAACTTTTAGGTCAATTTTGGCTAAGTAGGTCAATTGGGTTCAATTGGGTCCCATCTTTGGTCAAGTTCAACAATCAATTTGGAATGAACTTAAGCCATTGGTAGCAATCAATTTGGTTTATATTTTATTATGAACCAATTTAGGTCAATTTGAACTTGGGTCAAGAGGGCCAATTGGGTTTGGTTTGACTCAATTGAAGGTCAAGTCATATTCAAATATTGATTTTGTATGAATCATTGGTTTCAAGAGATTTGGCTTAGGTTGCAATTTGGCTAGTTTGGGTTCATTTTTAAGGGTTGACTTGGTCAAATGACCAAGTTGACTTGGTTTGACCAATTTGTGATAATTGATCAAACTAGGTGATCAACAATCATGATGGGAGGTTTTGATGGGGTTGGTTCAATCCAATTTGGGTAGGATTAGAACTTGGCTCAAATCAAATTGGCCATTTTGGTCAAGTGGACCAATTGGGTTTAGTTATTTGATTTTGGGTTGAGTTTGATTTAGTTGATTTTATATATGGATTTGGATTGATATATAAATTCAATTACAATTGTGTTGTTCAAATGGGTTTTGGTTTATTTGAACATTTCAAGTTAAAAGGTTAAGTTGGGTTTGACTTGGGTTGATTTTGGTTTGGCTTGATGATTGTAGATTTCATTTATTTTTGTGAATATGATTGAAGGTATAATTGCTTCATGAAAAATCAATTCAATTTGGGTTTTGGAATGAAGGAATTTGTCTAAGTCCATGGAGTTGGGTCATGTGGTTTAGTTTGGATTTTGATTTGGTTTGACTTAGTTTTAATGCTTTAAATGTATGTTTCATTTAAATTTGTGAAGATAATTGACAATATGATTGATTTGTGAGAAAATCAATTGTGTTTGACTTAATTTGGATTAAGATTTGGCTAAGTCCATAGGATGAGCCATATGGCTTAAGAAGGGTTTTGATTTAATTTGATTTAGTTTTGATCATTTGAATGTAGATTTCATTTATATTTATGAAGATGATTGAATATATAAATTTAAGAAAATCAATTGATTTTGGATTGATTTGGATTAAGATTTGGCTAAGTCCATGGGATAGGTCATACGGCTTAGGCAGGGTTTCAAGTTTGGATTTGATCGTGGGCTTCAATCATTTGGTTTTAGAATTTGGGTTTGGATTTGGATTTGAATTTGATGTTTTAATTGAACTTGAGGTTTTCTTTGAGAAGGTGAACAAGGATTTGATTTGGGTTGTAGGTGGATTATCCTAATCACTAAGGCATAACCTAATCCTATGGTTAACCCTTCTAAGTCTTAGCTTAAGTTAAATGTTTACCTAATTAGAAGTGTCTTATGAGTAGGGAAGTCTATGCCTAGAAGACTCTAAGTCTAAGGTGGGAAGATTGAATGGCACTCCAAAAGTGAGGTCAATAGCCTTGGCTCCATAGTGTTGCCCTTAGAGATAGATGATTGGAAGACCGAAGCCAATTTTCACATTATAGACTCGGATACATCTTTCAACGCTTTGCTCAGGAGACCATGGATACATGAGAACAACATAGTTCCATCCTCTCTACATTAGTGTATGAAGTTTGTGAGAGGTGGAATTATCTACTGTGACAAAGGAGATCTCAAGTCATTTACAATTCATGAGGTCAACATATATGAGGATGTGGCTTACTACCTCCCTCAAAATCAACAAGTCTATTCTCACGAACTTGGCCAGAGTTTAAAAATAAAAAAAAATAAAAAAAAGAAAAAATGAAAGAGAAAAAGAATAAGAAAAGAAAAGAGAAAATGAAAAATAAGATCAAAGGGAGTGAAAATAGACTTGAATGAGGAAGTGAAGCCTGACATTAAATTCCACCCATAGTGCATTACTCCATTCGACCATATGGGACACAACCCGACCTCCACAGGTAGAGGAAGAGCTTTAGATATCCTAGGGTGGAAAACCTCATTATTGGCCACCCAATAGAAGATACACAGCTACTAAAAGTACACATTCCATCCTTATAGACATAAAATCTAGTTCATAGGATGAGTCTTATATGGTAAGCACACCAGCCAGCTCTTCTCAATAGTAGATTCCCTTGGAGGTGATAGTTGAGCCAGATAGCAATGAAGACTGGCTCTAAAGTAAAGCATAAGTGTATCCAAGTCTATATGTGAAATAGTTAAGCATTAGTTGGGAACCTTCACTCTAACCCCACTTTCCTCTCAAAAAGCTAAGGGTTTGGTAGTTAAGGAAGCCCCTAAGTCATCCAAAGTGTGAAGACTTAGAGGTTCTTTTCGGGAGCATCATCCTCAAGTTAAGAAGTTGATGTAGAACTTGAGGATGATTCATATAAAGATTTAATAGAATTACCTTTTGATTGGTACTTTCCTTGTGTTCATAATTTCCACATACTTGGTCAAAGTTCAAGTCAGACTACTTCGAAAGAATATATAAGAACAAATGAAAAAGCTCTCAATCAAGACTAGAACTAGATTCGCATATTGGTCCTGATGATGACGATTATTACTTAGTCTCACCAATCATTTGGAATCTGATAGGTTCGTTTCAAATCACATTAACTAATATGAGGAGCTATTCTTAGAAACTTCAGATGATCCAGATGATTTTGAAGTCAAAGAAGTACCACTAGAGTTCAAAGAAGAGATCAAGTCAACCATCGACGAGCATAAAGAAATCAACTTAGAAATTGAAGAAGATCAACGCCGAACATACATTAGTTCTTTATTGAATAAAATTGAAACCAATGACTTAGTTTGGCTATTGACTGAGTTTAAGGACTGCTTTGCATGGAGTTATGAAGTTATGCCTAGATTGGCTCCTAATGTAGCATTCCATAAACTCGCATAGAGCCTACTGTTAACCCTATCAAGCAAGCTCTTAGACGCATGCGATTTGACATAAAATAATAAGTCATTTCTGAAGTCAAGAAATTGATTGATGTTGGTTTCATCCGGGAAGAAAAATACCCTACCTAGTTAGCCAACATCATCCTAGTTAAGAAAAAGAATGGCCAAATTCAGATATGCTTCAATTTTAGGGACTTAAATAAGGAATGTTCAAAAGACAAATTACCACTACCAATCCCGGAGCTGATGGTGGACATTGCCTCATCTCATGCAGTCTTCTCTTTCATGGATGGCTCATCTAGATATAACCAAATAAAGATGGCTGCTAAAGATGAAAGAAACACTGCTTTTGGAACCCCCAATAAGAATCTATTGTTATAAGGTCATGCATTTCAGCCTTAAAAATATCAGTGCTACATACTAGCTGGTTATGAATTGAATCTTCGACGAACTCATTCATCATCTAGTCAAGTGCTATGTCGATGATCTCGTGGTCAAAAGTAGAGAAAAGGAAGACTATCTCATTGACTTGAGAGTAGTTTTTGAACAATTAAGAATATTTAACCTCAAAATGAACCCCTTGAAGTGTGTATTCAGAGTAGCTTTAGGGAAATTCCTTGGGTTTGTTGTCCAACACTAGGAAATCGAAATTAATTCAGAGAAGATCAAGGGAATATTAGAAATGCTACCGCCTAAAATTTTAACTCAACTCAGATCATTCCAAGGGCGGTTGGGGTATCTAAGATGCTTTATATCCAACCTATTGGCAAGATCTCAGAAATTTTCAACACTTGTCAAAAAGGATGCCAAGTTCAAGTGGGATGATAAGGGTGAGCATGCCTTCGAAGACATCAAGCATTACCTGATGACGGCACTAGTTCTAGCAGCCCCTATCCCATGCAAGCCCCTCATACTTTACACTACTATGTTAGACGACTCCAATGGTGCTTTGTTGGCCCAAGCCAATGATGAAGGGAAGGAAAACACACTTTACTACCTCAGCCATCGTCTAATCCCTATTGAGCCTAATTATCCACCCATTGAGAAGCATTGCCTATCTTTAATCTTTGCATCCCAAAAGCTACAACACTACATGCTTTCTCATAAGGTGAACTTAATCTTTAGGATCAATCCACTATGATATCTCATGACATGGCCGATGCTATATGAACGATTAGCATGAAGGTCCATAATCCTCTCACAGTTTGACATTACCTTTGTACCCCTCTGCGCGGTGAAATGACAAGCGCTAGCGGGTTTCTTAAAAGCACAACAACTTCCTGTTGGCTCTCCGCTTAGTGATGATCTCCCTGATGAACAAGTCATGAACTTAGGGGATACTAACATTCAGTATTAGGAGATGTACTTTGATGGTGCAGCTTCCTCTCAAAGAGGAGAAGAATCATAATCTACAGTTCCAAGAAAGGCAGGGGTAAGAATAGTTCTCTTAACTCTAGAACATGATGTGATGAGATTCTCATATCATCTATCTAATCCTTGCACCAACAATGAAGCTTATGAGGCTCGATTGCCGCCTGAGTTAGCTTACTCAAGCATCCGTAACATCAACATCTTCAGGGATTCTCAACTAGTTATCAACCAAATTGCTAGTTCCTATAAGGATATAAAGCCCAAGCTCCATCACTACCACAAGTACACCATGGAGTTGTTGGCCCAAATCCTAGAGGTTACCTTTTATAAGATTCCATAAGGAGACAATGTCGTAGCATATGATTTAGCTAAGCTTGCCAAGGAGTAGGTATGTCCGGAGGTACACTCAAGATTATGTGGTTATGTTATTTAGACAAGTACGACGCTCATAAGATCATGATAGAGGTACACTCAGGATTATGTGGAGCCAACCAATCTGGTCAGAAGATGAAAACCAAGATCAAGATACTAAGATAATAATGGATGTTGATGATCAAAGATTGCATGGATACGGCTAGGTTATGCCACCAATGTCAAATACCTAGTGTGGTCCTACACTGGCCACCTTACATTCTACATCCTACATTTGCCTCAAGGCCATTCGAGTGTTGGGAGACCAACATAGTGGGTCCGATTGATCCTCCTTCTTCCAAGGGTAATCGGTTCATCTTAGTTGCTACTGAATACTTTTCCAAATTGGTGAAGGAGATTCTGCTCAGAGTGGTCACAATTCAGTAAGTGCTCCTAATTTTTAGAAACCATATTATATATTGGTTCATACTGCCTCGAAAAATTATATCTGATAATGGTACTGTATTAAAGAGCACCGAGATCAACAATTTTGCTTAGAGACTGTTGACCTCATTTATAAGATGAGCTGTCAACCCCTCCATCTTAGACTTTAAGAGTTCCTTAGTCTTAAGACACATCTAGTGATTAGGTGGACACTCAACCTAGGCCAAGAGACTTAGAAGAGTTAGCCATAGAATAGTCATGCCTGGGTGTTAGGAAAATTTTCCTACCCTTAGCTTAAACCATTCCTCACTTTTCTTCCTTCAAGTCCCAAATCAATCTTATTGATTTTCTCAAACTCAATCATATGATTGAAATCCATGATTTAAATCAATGATTGAAATCTATGATTAAAACCAATGATCAAAATCCATCAAAATAAGTCCAAATCTTCTAAGTCCTTAATCACTGAGGACTTAGCCAAAATCTTGATCCAAATCAATTAAAACCTTTGAGATTTTCTCATAATTCATTAATATTCTCATTTATATTTACATATATAAATGAAATATAAATTCAAACTAATCAAACTAAACTCAAAAGTCAAATTCAATTCATGAAATTCTCTTTAAGTCCTTAATTTTCCATTAATGGGCTTAGCCAAAATCAACTCTAAACTAATTTGAACTCATGGGATTTTCTTGAAAAACATTTATATTCTCATTTATATTGACATATATAAATGAAATATAAATATAAATCAATCAAATCAAATCCTCAAATTAAATTCCAAATCTAAAACCTTTCTTAAGTCCTTAATTTTCCATTAATGGACTTAGCCTAAATCATCATCAAATCAATCAAATTCATGGGATTTTCTCATAATTCATTTATATCTCATTTATATTCACATATAAAATGAAATATAAATATAAATCAATCAAACCAAATTCAAAAATTCAAACTCCAAACTCCAAAATTTTCTTAAGTCCTTTAAATCCTTCTTAATGGACTTAGCCCAAATCATGATTAAACCAATTCAAATCCTTAAAATTTTCTCATGATCCATTTATATTCACATATATAAATAAAATATAAATTCAAACAATCAAAACTATTTCCAAAATCAAACTCAAATCTACTCAAAATCCAATCTAAGGCCTTCAAGTCAAAATCTTGAACTTAGCTAAATCAATTTCAAATCGAACCAAAGTCTTGATTTTTCTTCATGATTTAATTAACCCTACAATCATGAACTCATATATAAATCCAAACTTCAATCACTCAATCAAAACCCAAGTCAAAAATCAAACCCAAAATCCCTTCATATCCTTCCTTTGAATATGAAATTGTCAAATGAACCAAAACCCATTTGACTTCAAACCACTTGTAAATGGATTTATATTTCAATCATAAGTCCATATACAAGATCAATCAAGCTCAAATCAAGCTTTGACCAAGCCAATTGACCCACTTAGGCTCACTTGACCCAAAGTGACCTAAAGTACCCTTATGAGCCAAATTCTAATCCTAACCAAATTGGATTGAACCAAAGTCACCTATGCCTCTCATCATGATCAACAATCATCATGGGATGATCAATCAATCAAATTGGGTCAAACCAAGTCAAACCTAAGGGTTGACCAAGTCAACACTTATTCCAAAATGAAACCTAACATAGCCAAATTCCATCATAGGCTAAATTGATTGAAACCATTGATCTAAGTTCACTCATGACCTATGTTTGAACTTGACCAAGCCAACATTTGAGCCTAACCTAGCCCAATTGGCCACTTGACCCAAGTTGACCCAACTTGACCTAAAAAGTCAAAATGTGTCAAAACTTGATCTAAGCCAAATTGGTTGAAACCAATGGGTCAAGTTCATTCCAAATCACTTGTGGAACTTGACCAAAGCCTCAATTGGCCAACTAAACCTCCTACAATTGACTTAGACCCAACTTGACCTAAAACATTAATTGAACAAAGAATAATCCACTCCATATGACTAACCTAACCTAAACCTACCCATGACCTAGCCCAAATAGGTCAAATGGGTCAAATAGGTCAACTTGAACCATTTGACCTAAATGAAGTAATATGAGCCAAATTCAAAACTATACCAAATTGAACAAAACCAAAGCCACCAAAACATTTCAAATGGTCATATGAACTTGACCCAACCCTTGGTTTGACCCAATTTGAACAATTGGTCAACTTGACCCAAGTTGACCCATTTTGACCTAAATAGGTCAACATGAGCCAAACCTTATCAAATGAATTCCAAATCTCATGAAACTTGGCCAAACCTAGTTTGTCTACATACCCAACATATTCAAATTAAAAAATTAGCAAAATGACCATTCTACCCCTAGGCCATAGAACAAATTTTGACCTAATCCATGGGTAATTTGGTCATACCCTCTTCATATCCACTTGATGCTTTCTAATAGCTCAAGGGGACCTAATGAAGAGTGGTGCACCCAACCCAATGGGTTTGGGTCAGCCCAATTGGCCCAAGGCCAAACCCAACCCCATGGGTCAAATTAGCTCATTCCAAATCCCTCTTCCACTCAATTCAACCACATGGGAGATTGGAAATCCACTCAAGGCCTCAAACCGACCATGTGCCAACTCAAAATGGATCAAACAACCTTCCCATTATGGTCAATTGGATCAAAATGGCAAAGAAGCTTGTGGCCATCCGATCCTTCAAGGGGGAGATATACTCCTTCTAATTCAATTCAAAACCATCATTCCTCAATTGATCAAGCCCTGAGAGTGTTACAAAGATCGAGAGCCTTCTAAGCATTCTTAGAGGGATTTGAATTTGAGATTTCTTTTTTCTCCATTAGAAAATGGGGAGCTCATTTGAACTTCTAAGTTTCTCCACACCAAAACCACTCTAATTCCTCTTGCACACTTCCTCTAAGGATCAATCAGCACACTCAAGCTTCCACTTGAGTTCCAGCAAGGAGAGGAGCAATTGGATCAAACGCATGAGATTTGAAGTGGTGTTGGTCCATGAGCAATCCACTCAACCCCAAGGCCTAAGAATTTCAACAGGCTTTCATCTCCACTGAGGCTACCTATCGATCTCAAGCATCGGATCACCAGGTATGGAATTTCCAACCACCTAGCATAGGAGGTGTTGGTCTTTGTGAAAGGAATTTTCAATTCATGCAAATTACAGTTGGATGTTCCTTATTGGCTTTAGATGGTGAGGGTAAAATTTTGTTTCAATCCGAGCTCAATCAAGCTCGATCTTCCCTATCATGATGAGATCTCTTGATCTAAGGGAAGAACTGGGAGATCTTGGTCATCCATCTGCATGTTTTGGATGGACAATTGAGATTATTCCCACATTTAGAATTTCTTTTATCCCTTTTAAAATTGCGGGGAGATCCTTGGCCATCCGATCTTTGATTGGACCGTAGAGATCAAAGCATGTCCTGCCACCACACCACCACTTGATGTGATGTATAAGTTGCGGGCTCACGGCATGACGTGTGTAAAGCGCCGACACCACCGCGCATGCACGTGAGTGAGGGATTAGTTAGGATTCTTAATTAATGCTAATTAATCTATGGATCTTCTAAAATTTATACCTCTCTCAATAAAATTTAAAAAATATGAAATAAATTTAATTAGAAAGATAATTCGACCCAGAATATTTTAAAAATAATTTCAATGGATTTTGAATAATGCTTTTCTATGATTTTGGGTTTTAATGGAAATTTCATTTTGCTAATTACCTCTTAATTAAGCCTCTGGTTAATTCCAAACTTCTTGGCTATATTTTAGGGGATGACTTCTACCTCCCCTAATTTTCTTGGGATTTATTGAAGGCTTAATTGGGGGAATTGCATATGGGTTACTCCCTTAACCTAATTAAGATAATTATGTGATTAGTGGTTTTAATCCATGATTAGATTAAGGTTAGATCCAAGATAGAGGTTTAAAATAATTTTGGGGAATTTCTTAAACCCCTTTTCTTTCCTTAATCTTCTCTTAATTAAGTGTTAATTCATTAATTATGCCCTTAATTAATTTCTAAAAATTCTAAAAATTTTTAGAACTTAATTAATCTACATTGGGTAGATGCTTAGGTGTTGAATAGCCTAAGTTCAATTAAGGAAATCAAAACCCAATTCATATGTGTGAAAGGGTGTTTTGAAATAACTTAAGCTAAACCCTTTGCTTAATTAACCATTAATTATGAGCCAAATTGCATTAGGCCTTTTCTTATTAGGTGCATTGCGAATTTAAATTCCTTGTGAGTTTTTATGTCTTCTCATTGGCCCATAATTATTTGGTTAACTATGTTAAGGTGGTGTAGGTAAGGTTTAATTAAGTTACTTAATTCATACCTTAATCTAATTAATACATAAAAAATGAATCTAATCATCTAAAAATTAAACAAAAATATCAAACACATGTGGGAATGTGTTAGGAACAACAAACTCAACTCACATTTTCAAAATTAAACCAAACTTCAAACTAAATAAAAATCACATTGAATACACTTTGATTTATTTTAAACTTTCTTATTCTATAAGAATGTCTTTAGGATTTAATTAAAGTGAATTTGTTTACATGCTTTCATTGCTTTGAGTCTTTCCCCAACATGTTAAATTTGTATGTCATGTGGTTTCATGCATTCATATTTTTCAAATTCAAGTTTAAAATGAAATTGTTTACTTTATGTCAAATTTGCATGTGTTGGCTAAAGTAGAAATATGAGTGGCTATTATCACTACTAAATTCAACTTATTTCCAAAACATATAAATCAAGTATCAAATCTAAAAGTATGCTACTTTTATTATAATTATGAGCATGCATGTGAAAGAATATAAAGGTGTGCATAGCATAGGTTTCTCCTCTATTTTATGTTAGCATAGTTTTGGATAGGAGTTGGTAAGATGTATGGTTCATTTGAAAAGAACCTAACACTTACATAATTCCATATCCTATTCATCTATATGCTACCACTTAAGAAGGGTTACCTATACTAGCGCACATAAATTGCATAAACAAAAATGAATTAACTAATACAATTTTGGCATTCTTTCCTCTCCATTTCATTTCTTTTATACACATGTTTATATTTAAGGAAAGTGGTATATTAGTCTGACAACCCGTGTGAGGCTTTAAGTAGCCCTAAGTAGGTCTTGTACCTTACACCTCTCGTTATCAATGGCGCTTCACTTATGCCTTTCTTACTTTCATGTGTGTATGTGAAAATTTTGATATAGAAACCCTTTTCTATGTTAATAAATCATGCATAGTAAAATTCTAAATTTCCTTAAATAGATTACTTAAAATGCATCATAAAGTGTGTTAAATGTTCTCATTTGTATGTATAGATATGCTTAGGATTCACTCATATGCATGTTATACATGTTGAGAAAGAAATGAAGTGATGTGTGTTTTGTAAATTTGGTTCATTTTGTTTAATCTTAAAATGCCTTTCTTTTTGAATAGGTTTTTTTAGAGTTCATTTAAACTTATGATTAATTAAAATACTTAATCAAAACATTCACTAAACAAAACTAAAATGTGAACCTACTTTAGAAATTACTTAGGTTAGGGAAGGAAAGAGAAGTTATCTTCTCTTTCCCTCTCTTCATAACTTAGTAATTAATTATATGATTCACTTGAACCTAATCAAAACATGAAATAAAATCAACCTAAGACAACTAAACAACTTACATGAAACCCTCCTCTAAGTTGAACATGTTTTCACACTTAGAAAATTTGAACCTAAACCCATAGCTAAGCATACCACACAAACCTTCAAAGCACACACATTAGCCTATGTCACCATTTCTAGCTTTAGGTTAGGTCGGTGCATGGTTTGATGTTTCATTTTGTTTTGTGATATATGTTTAGACTGGATGTTAGGGTGTATGCTCATAGAATGAATGATAGGATTCTCTTAGTCTTATCATTATTTTTTGCAAAGGATTGTACTTAAGGGTGCTATCATAAATAAAAATATAAATGCTTTTGCTTGCGGTGCTTTATACTAAGCATAATCCAATAGGCTACATGGACTTAGTCACCTATGTTTGGGGTGATAAGTCCAATATACATGCTTGGGATTTGTTTGGTCTATTTTAGCTAACCATTATTTTGCGTGTGTTAGTTAGATTTAATTTTTTCTTTTCATGTAAATTTGTGCAATTAGGATTTTGAATGATTATTATGGGGATTAGGATGAGCATTGGTCATAAGATCCTAACTTGCTTGACCTTTAAGAGCCATGGTGGAAACTCACCTCCTCCCTTCTCAATTTTGGCCAATAACTTTATTTCTCATGCATTAGGCATATGAATCCTTATTAGCAGTCAAAATAATTATCCAAAAATAAAAAATAAAATGAAATTTGAATTGCATTAGATTTAGGTCATTTGAAGCATGCCCTTTACATGATCTAGTCTCTTTAAGGAGTGAGTTTAAGGACTTAGTCTCCTTCTAAATAAATAATAGCCTAGCTATCTTGCATAAGCATAATGACTTGCCTACATGTATTTAAAATCATAGGAAGAGTTAGTTGGCCACCCCCCGTGTTGTATGTCCATATCGGGGTGGTTTGTCCTCTCTTGTGGAGGCAAACCAATTACCCATTTTTGTCTTAGATTTAGGTTCTACTTTCGGCCCTCGCCAAAGCTCCCTAGGTTTATGTTATGAGGTTGCTTCTCCCCTTTGTGGGGCATAAGCATAATTCCTCACCTCTTAGGCATTTTCTTAATCTTGTATTAAAGAATCATAAGTCCTAGATTTCTAATGAAAAATTCAACTCAAATAAATTAAATCAGTATAAAAAATATAAAGCCTATCTATAGGATAGTTTGAGATTGTTCGCCAGTTTCTAACATCATGGGCATCTCTTTATCTTCCATTTTTGGCTTCAATAACTCCCTCTCTTTGATCAATCCCTTTGATCTTCAAAATGAACCAATCCATTGATAGTCCTTTCCTATTGAAATCTTTGAAGAAGACAACGATCATTTACCTTAATCGAGAGTTTTCTAAGGAATCATCATTCTATAGGATGTAATTAACTATGGGCTACCCCTGTAGGGAACTTAACGAACTTTTAAAATAAACTCGCTTACTTTTTTCCATGTAAAGTAGGGAAGAATCTCTCTTACATACCCATCATCCTTAGAGTCCTTATTGAGGTGATTAGGTCCATTAAAGGGTAGTGACTTCTATCTCTCGAGACAGTACACTATTTCCTTGATGACATACCCGATCACCTAAATAAGTACATCTACAGATCTGCATTGCATCCTAAAAAGATGAATTTCTATATGGTTGCCTCTTTCATTTCTCCCCACAGATTTGAAGGTGACTCCCCTCCCATATAGAAATTTTTCACCAAGGCTTTTTCTAGCGAGATTGATGGTCTCTCCATCTTTGGTAAATGATCATTATATTTGAGTATCGATAGTAGGCTTGTAATTTGGTATGAATCCAAGATTATCTTTCTTTATGTTGGCACTTAGTTTATTTCATTCTTAATATTGAGTTAGCCAACATCTTTAGGTTTTAGGACCGCACACCATGTTGGTCTTAAAACCCCCTTTGGGTTCTCCAATGGGTAAAATTGAAAAGATCTAAATAAAAATGAAAACATTTTAAAGACTTCCTCCTTATCATTTTCATGATAAGGAAAGGTTCATCCTAAAATAATGAAGATAAGATAAATTTTCTATAAGAACTTTGCTTTTCAAAAAGCACATTTTCAAAAATGCACTTAATAAAATATTTTTCACAAAAATTTATGACCCTCATTTAACAATTCCATAATTTTGATTTTCAAAATAAAACTAACAACATTTTCCAAAAGCACAAATGAACATCTTCCTTCAAATTCATTTTGAGGAGATTTCATTTTGAAATAAAATAAACAATCATCTTTCCAAAAAAATCAAAATCATAAATAGAAGTTTTCAAAAAGCATACATGAATCTTCCCATTCAATATATTCACATTTTCAATGGAAGTTTCATTTTCAAATAAAACTAAACTTTTCAAAATACACATGAACACATTCATTTAATATACTCAAATTTATTAAATGAAGATTTCATTCCCAATTAAAATAAATATCATTTGGAAATCCCCTTAAACATATTCCACATATGATTAAGTTGGAATTCCTCTTTCAAAAAAAAATCACACATAAAATAAAATTTTCACTTTTTCAAAATAAGATTGATCTCCATTCTACATACCCAAATTTGTTGAATGGAAGTCCTCTTTTTCATAAAAATTAAAACTTAAACAATCACATTTTTAAAATTCTAAACATATATGAAACTTCATTTAACATATCCAAATTTGTTAAGTGAAGTCTCCAAATCCAAAATCCAAAATTTTTTCAAAACACATTTGGAACTTCATTTAACATACCCAAATTTGTTAAGTGAAGACTCCATATTCAAAATTCAAAATTTTCAAACACATTTTGGAACTTCATTTAGCATACTCAAATTTGTGAAGTTTCCAAATCCAAAATTAAAAATCAACAATCATATTTTAAAAATTTTCAAACAACTCTTTGGAACCTCATTTAGCATACTCAAATTTTCTAAGTGAAGTTTCCAAAGTCAAAACCAAAAAATCTCAAACACCTTTGGAACTTCTTTCCTTAGCATACCAAATTTTCTAAGGAGAAGTTTCCATTTTCAAAACTAAAACAAATCAAAATTTTGAACACACCATTTGAGTTTCATTTAGCATACCCAAAATTGCTAAGTGAAATTTCCATTTCACAAAACCAAGTGGGACTTCATCTATAGCATACCAAATTTGGTAATGTTAAATCTCCACTTTAAAAACACATCAAAACAAATGAAACATTTAGGATTTCCTTAGCATAGCTAAATTTTCTAAGGATCCTACCTTTTCAAATATCAAAACATCAAAATAAGAATGAAACACTTAGGCTTTTCTTAGCATACTTAGATTTGCTAGGAATACTATTTTCAAAAATCAAACAAAACACACTTGGGTTCTTCACTTAGCATACCTAAATTTGCTAAGTAAGAATTCCAAATTTTCCAAAAATCAAAATAAAAAAAATTTACAAAAAGAAACAATTACTTTCTTCAAATATTTCACTTAGCATACCTAAATTTTCTAAGTAAAATTCCAAAATCACCAAACAAAAATAAAATCAATTGACCCTTACTTTAACATACCCAAATTTGTTAAAGGAAAGGGCCCTCAAATCAAAAATTCAATTTCAAACAAACATGAACCTATGGAAGCATCCTTATCAAAAAATTTGAATTCATATTTCAACATACCCAAATTTGTTGAAGTTGGATTCATATTTAAAATTCCTCTTTCAATCAATCTTCTCAAATCCATTTGAACCCCACTTAACACTTCCAAGTTGTTGGATGTGGGTTCAAATTTTTAAGTTCAAAATTCAAAAATCTATAAAGACAGAAATCTATTATGAACTCATTTCTCATTGTAGATTCTTATAAATGAGTAGAGGTTCAGCTCTTACAATTGTTGAAATGTCTCGAAGTTCATTTTACATTCCCCATGGTATGGATCTCAGGATCAAGCCAACTTCCCTTGTCTAGACCATATGCGATTCACTTTGGTGGGGATTGAGGAGCAGATTACTTGTGAGGGTACTCCCCTCACAATTAGACCATGAGCGAAGCCATCGGATTGACTTACCCTCAGATGTCTCTCAAAGAGGAAAGCAGTACCACATGCTTCAATTATATTAGTGCCAACATTACTAGCCCAGATTGTAGTGTGCCCAAGAATGCCCTAGTGAGGGCTAGTGCCATCTCATATGTACCCTCTAAGGGTAAGGCTCCCCTGGTCTCAGGGCTTTCCTCCCCTACATTTGAGTATGGGTCTAGCTCACACTCCTCCCATCCTACCTATACATAGCGTAGGAATAAGAACTGTATGATCAAGCGGTACCACACCAGGATCACTAGGGAGTTAGAGTAGCCCATTCAGCTATCGAGGAGTTCCTCATTGTTACTTCACCACTGGTTATAGAAAACTAGTTCCATCCTCTCTCTAGATTAGATAGAGAGGATGTCAATAGGATCTGTTCATCACTCCTCCAGTGGTGCATTATCACCGTTTTAAGAGTAGAGGTCATATGTGCCCGATCTATCTTTAGTAGGTGGAGCACATGCTCAGAGTTTGGAACATAGTTTGATCTTCAATCCATCATCCCCATAGCTGGGGAAGCATGCAGGAGAGGCAGGCCCATACAACCATATTACTAGGGAGAGGTGGAGGTTCATCCGTAGTCGCCTTCACGATTGATTTTCCACTCGCTACCCACCATACGACGATCCTCCTCACTGGACTAGTCATCATGAGGATAGCTCCTGCATAAAGAGTTGGTGGTGTCTCCACCCCGCTCTACCCCTCCTCAACATCGCCGTCAGTTACATCATCTCTATTCCATCTAAGGCCATGTGGGAAAAGCACCCATTGGTGATCCTACTATGGGGATCCTACCCTTCTACACCACCCATTATGTGGGGAAGCTTGTCCCCGCTCTAGTGGTGGAGAGCGGGAGTGGTGACCCCAAAGCATCGGTCATCCCTTCACCAACTCCCATACATGGATATGGAGATAGGTGATTTTAGATATTCCGAGATGACGCCAGCTAGTGGTAGTGGAACATCCTAGGATTATTACCCCTCTCATAGCCACTAACAGTCATGATGTCTTCATCTAGTGAGAACACACTGTGATTGACTCTAATGACAGGGTTGGTCCTCTCAAGACACAATAAGTGATCACACCTGCTCATTTCTATTTGTACTCAAATGAATCATTCTTTAGATGAGATAATTGCACATTATTTCATGGAGAAGAAGAAAATCTTGGGTACGATTGGTCGAATGAAGAGAAAGTCAGCTTCTATCCCAATGAAGATGACTTATTGGGGACTCAAAGATGGTCATGACAGGGGATCTCTTCTTAGGGAACAACAAGCCATGGAAGGTGATAAGGTTGATCAAGAAGAGACAGAATTAGCCAGACCTCTAACATTGAGGTATGATGAAAGGATTGATAGATTACATTGTGTGTTGTTAGAAGTTTCGGCTTGAAATAAGCCCCTTTAGTTCATCTTTCTCCAAATCAAAGTCACAAGTTAGTGTCTTGGACCCTCAAGAATCTACCTCTGTTGAGCAAGGTAGCACTATTATAAGAAGGAAGTGGAAAGTACCTCCATACAAGAAAAGACATAAAATCCATGGTTGAGCAACAGGTGAAGGAAGCTTTGGCTCAAGCCTGGGAGGATCATCGGTTCCAAAGGGTAGACCCTACCTAGAGGAATTCGATGCTATCCAATATTCCAAGGGTTTCATGCCTCCTTCCTTCAAAAGCTTTGATATTGGAAACCCATAAAGCACATTTCAGGGCCAGGTGTTGCAACACAGGTGGCAACGATGCTTTACTTTTTTTCCTTTTCGTTAGTAGGCTAGTGGGTATTGCTTTTAATTGGTATGCTAAACTTCCTAATGGTCCAATAAAGACATTTACTCAGTTAGAGCAACTCTTCATCAAGAGATTTGCTGGAGTTCAGCAAAGGGTTACTGTAGGTGATCTCGTAGTAACAATAACACCTTGAGTTCCTTGTTGATTATATTCTCGATGGTGTAACCTAAGTATGAAGTGTGAACTATGCTTCAATAGCATACATGCCATTGAGATTCTCTTGAAGAATATCCATGGCAATCGCCTTCATGCTTAAGGGCTTCACTTGACATTTGAGAAGCTAATCAACAAAGTACTAGTATACAAGGAGAGAGGCCAAACAGCTTTTTTCAAGATCGCTTGCCTAGCTGGCAGAAGGTCTATGAGAAGAAACTAGGAGCAATAGTAGTCATTGACAAGGGGAATCAACCAACTAGAGATCAATCAGAGACCACAACCTCAGCAACCTCCACCTCCTTTGCCACCATCGAGGTAGCCCTATCGGCCTCCACCACAGCCTCCACGGCCGACACCCATACCACCACCAACAAGCATGCATACCCGCCATGTAGCTATGGTCCACCTATGCTATTAGATAAGTTAAACAAACCTTATTCTTTAAGAGGGGTAATCAAGAAAATCTTTAAGAATCTCTTAAAGAAACTTGATTTTAGCTCCTGGGAGAGAAGAGGAAGTAAAAAGTCATGATCCAAACTTTTTCCCTTACCACCGTATGCTAGCCATGTTTTAGAGGATTGCTTCACATTCAAGGACCGCTTGAACACGCTTTCAAGATTGGTGTAGTTATCCCAAAGGAATACCTTGTGGAACAACCTTCCCATTCCATTAGGTAATCCTTGGGGATACATGTGATCCTACCAAAACTAAAGAAGGTTGGGATATTTTTCTATCTAAAACCTCTAAGAAGATCATCTAGAAAAATCAAAAAGCTTTCCTTGCAAGTGCCTGAGTTAGTTCAAACCTCCAACACCAAGGAAGGTTTGCAAGTTGCCTAGTGCCAACTCTAGAAAGGGGAGCTCGGATAACAACAAGAACATGTGTCACCAGGATAGCCCCTTACCATAGCCATCGACCATCCAGCCTCCATCCTTCAGTTGTAGCTTCCACTCCGGTGACTTCTTCCATTTCAACTAGCTCTTCTATTTCTTCTACTAGTATAACTCTTGTATCAGTGGATAAGGGCATCAAATCCCTTACTCCACTCACTGTACTTGACTTCTACTTTGTACCTCCAAATAATTCCAAGAAATTGAAGAATAAAGCTAGTTTGAATTACATCTACATCACTTCTGATGGGTTATCTTCTTCTATTCCTAATGATAACTCTTCAAGTCTAAATAACTATAACAACTCGATCTTCATCTTTCTGATTCAGAGTTGGACTTTCCAACTCTGAATACTATGGGTTCACCTTTTGAGATAAACTTGGAATCATCCAATTCTGAGGGTCCCATAGGTGAAGTTGTAGGTGAGCCTCATGTGCAAGTAGAACCTTCCATTACCCTGCCACAAGAGATCACCAAAGTTAACCTCCATATTGGCAAGGTTCTACCTCCTAGGGTAGCACCTCAAGATAGAGGGAAACAAGTCATTGGTAATGAAGATCGAGAAGCCCTTCCACATGATGCTCCACCTTTGGATATGCTTATGGAAGACTAGCCGAAGGTGGGCTACAACATCCTTTTCATCTAAGAAAGTTTCCATCTAAGCTAAGAATATATGATGCCCTTGTCTTATCCAAAGAGATGAGGGAATCAATAATCAAGGCTCTCCTTGATCCTAAAATATGCTTAGCTGACCGTGAGGAAGCACATTATGCAAAAGAAGAAAGGATCACCTTCATATGAAGACCTTTTGGGGACTTGGAGCACAACCCTCCCCTACATCATTGACATGGATAGGTTCGGACTCGCTGGTTCATGGAAGTGCATCGGTGAACATTATGAGTCTAAACACCCTTGCCTATTTGAAGATTGACATCTCTACACACAGGAGATAAGATGATGTTGAGAGGATTCAATGATCAAGGTGAGCTGTGTTCTATAGTGTTACCTTTGGAGATAGGTGACTGGAAGATCAAGCCAAGTTCTACATCATTGATTTGAATACTTCATTCATTGCTTTGCTTGGTAGGCCTTGGATGCATCGTAACAAGGTTGTCATCCATCCTCCTTCATCATCAAGTTCAAAAGATGAAATAGAATCAACAAAGATGAAAACCATTTTTAGAAGTTGAGATTTATGAGGACCTACTATCTTCCTCAAAACATCCTTTCTCATGAACTTGGACAAAATTCAAATGCAAATACAAAAGAAAAAGAAAATGAAGCAAAAGAAAAGATAAAATAAAATGAAAGAAAAAGAAAAGTCCAAGTGAACAAGAAAGGGGAATTGAAGAAATAGATCACATATCACATTCCACCCATAGTTCATTATCCATCACATGGACATGTGGATGGCTCAACCTCCACCGTAGAGATAGAGGCCAAAATAAAGGCGTTCCAAAGGTGGGAGATAGTTGGCCTTCACCAATAGAGGTCGTGTTCCAGTTCAAGTACCCTAGTATTCACATAGACTTGGAATCCATCTGAGGATGAGTCTAATGTGATTAGTGTACCAACAACCCCTCTCCGGGTTCCAATGGAGGTGACTTTGATCCGACAAAGATGAAGACCGTGCCTCCAAGAAAAGCAAAGTATTCAATGGTTTATGTGAAACTATTAGGAAGTTGGGAACCTTAGCTCTTACCTCACTTACATCTCAAAAGTTGAAGGTCTAGTAGTTAAGAAAGTCCCTAAGTCTTTCGGACATGAAGTAGAAGAAGTTCTTTTGGGATCATCATCCTCCAAAGTTGATGAGCTTGAGGAGGATACTTTTAAAGAATTAATGGAATTACCTTTTGACTTTTACTTGCCTTATGTTCAAAATCTTATACAGAAAAGTTTAGTTCTTCACACATGGTCCAAGCATAAATACTTCAAGAAGCTATGGAATACAGGAAGCACAATCAAGAGCACTAGATTCGATAAGGGGTCCAATCGATGATGAAGATTATTGCCTACTTACCAATCATTGAGTCGATAGTTCCTTCTCACACATCCCCAACTCTTATGAGAATGTGTTTAGAAACTCGATGATCCGTGATAATCTTGAAAGAGGCACCACCAATTTGAAGAGGAGATTCATTCAACAATAGAAAAGCTTAAAGAAATCAACCTGGATAGAAGAAAATCCATGCCGATATACATCGCTCATGTTGAAAGAAGAAACCAATGACTTAGTTATTGACTAAGTTTAAAGACGCATGGAGTTATGAAGAGATGCGATTATCTCCACAAGCCACAAGCTAATAGATAATGCTACCCCTATTAAGCAAGCTCTAGATGCGATTAGAAATCGAACAACATGTCAAGTCAAGAAACTGATCGATGTTGGTTTCATCGGGAAGAAAATATCCATGGTTAGCTAGTGTCATCCTAAGAAGAAGAATGGCCAAATTCACATTTGCATCAATTTTAGGGACTTAAATATAGCATGTCCTAAGGATGAGTTTCCTCATCCTATACCAGAATTAATGGTGGACATTCCCTCATCTCATGTAGTCTACTCTTTCATGGATGGATCATCTAGCTATAACCAAATCAAGATGTATCCTGAAGATGAAAGAAATATTTCTTTACAAACCCTGATCGAAATCTTCTATTATAGGGTCATGCCTTTCAGCCTTAAATATGCTAGTGCTACATACCAACGGGCCATGACTCAAATCTTCAATGAACTCATCCATCATCAGGTTGAGTACTACGTTGATGATCTAGTAGTCAAGTGAGAAAAGGAAGACCACATCTTTAACTTGAGAGTAGTTTTGAATGATTAAGATAATAACCTCAAAATGAATCACCGGTGTGCATTTGAGTAGGGAAATTCTTGAGTTCATTGTTTAACACCGGGGAATAGAAATAGATCCTAAAAAGGTTAAAGCTATCTTAGAAATGCCACCTCCTATGAGTTTACTCAACTCAGATCCTTTCAAGAATGGATGGCATATCTAAGATTCTTTATCTCAAACCAATCGGGGAGATGCAAGCCATTCTCAGCACTTATCAGAAAGGATGTCAAGTTCATGTGGGATGACAAGTGCCAACATGATTTCAAAGACATCAAAGAGTTTTTGGTGAAGCTGGCTATTCTAGTAGCCCCTGTCCCATGCAGGCCACTCATCCTTTACAATGTTGCATTGGATGACTCTCTCTGTGCTCTTTTGGCGCAAGACAATGACGAAGGGAAAGAGAGTACATTCTACTACCTTAGCCATCATTTGATCCCCACTGAAGGAAACTATCCACCTATTGAGAAACATTACCTAGCTTTGATCTTTGCATGTCAGAAGCTACGACACTATATGCTTTCTCATAAAGTGAACTTGATCTCTAGAATGAATCCACTATAATATCTCATGACACGCCAATTGATATCCATGTTTGGCTCATCGGTCCATGATACTTTCAATTTGATATCACATTTGTACCTCTATGTAAAAAAGGACAGAACAAGGATTTCTTAACAACACACCACTTCTGCTAACCCTTCGTAGTGATGATCTCCCATGAACAAATCATGAACTTAGGGATAACAACCGCCGATGGGAGATGTATTTTGATGGTGCTTCTTTTCTTAAAGGTGAAGCACCATGATCTATTCTCCAGGAAAAAACAAAGGTAGAATAGTTCTTTTAACTCCAAACCATGATGTGATGAGATTCTCATATTATATGTCCAACCCCTGCACCAACAATGAAGCTGAGTATGAGACTTTGATTATCGGTTTGGAGTTAGCCATCACTATCAGTGTCAAGAGCATCAACATCTTGGGATTCTCTTGGTCATCAACGATTGCCATGTCTTACCAAGTTCTCAAACCCAAGCTTCATTTACGAGTATACCATGAAGTCATTGGCTCAAAGTCACCATCTACAAGGTTCCCCGAAAGAGAGAACTTAGTAGATGCCTTGGCCAAACTTGCCAAAGAGTTGGCATGTCCAAGATGAGTCCATTTCAAAGGGTTCAAAATAGACAAATCCTATCTTATTGATGTTGAACTCATCGAGAGACTTTCTCTTGAAGGGGAGGTTACCATTGCCAAAATGGACAAGGAGGATTGGAGGCAACCATTCATAGATTACTTGAACACCGATAAACTACCTCAAGAAAAGTCACAAGCCCATCAGGTGAAACAGAGAGCTCTCTTCAACGCTCTTGTTGATGGCACCCTGTACCGTCAGCCCTTTGACCAAATGTGGTTGCATTATTTAGACAAACATGAAGCCCATGGCACGGTACACTCCCATGTGGAGAGCATCAATCCAATCCGAAGATGAAGATGGAGATCAAGCAACTTGAATACTACTGGCCTTCGATGATTATAGATTGCATGCATGTAGCTAGGATATGCCATCAGAGTTAGGTGCATGGTGTGGTCCTCCATCAGCCACCCAATATTCTACACCCTACATTGGCCTCATGACCACTTGAGTGTTGGGGTACCGACATTATAGTTCGATCGATCATCCTCCTTCTTCCAAGGGGCATCAATTCATCTTAGCTTCCACCTACTACTTTCCAAGTGGGTGGAAGCCATCCCACTCAGAGAGGTCATAGATCGATGTGCTTCTTTTCAAAACCATATCATATATAGGTTTGGGGTGCCTCGATGAATTATATCTGATAATGGTACTGCATTCAAAAGCACAAAGATCAATAACTTCACCAGAAGACACGGTATTGATTGAGATACTCACCATCTACTACCGAGAAAAATGGCTTAGCGTAAGCATTCAACAAAACTTTCATCCAAATAATCAAAAAAGACTCTTGATGAATAAATGATAGTGAATGAGTAATTAGTTGAAGCCTTACCTACCGCATCATGGACTCCAACATTCTACCCCATTTTCTTAGTGTATGGATCCAAAGCCATTCTACCTTTAGAAGTTCAACTCCATCACTAAGGATAGCATTGGGTAACAAGATCACTATAGAGCGAATGCAGTTGTTAGAAGAGCTCAAAGGTTTGAGTATGGTCGCCTACGGCGTGAACCTCGAAGTTGTACAAAGCCAAAATGATTGAAGCTCACAACAAGTTGGTGCACCCTAGGTCTTTCTGAGTAGGAGAACTTGTGTTAGTCCTAAGGAGACCAATTGTTTCCAGTTGAAAAATGAGTGGCAAGTTTGAACCCACTTGGGAAGGCCCCTATGTCATAGAGAAGGCCTACCAAGGAGGATCTTATTAGCTTATTGATTGTAACACTGATGCTTCCAAATTAATGGGCTCTATCTAAAGAAATATTACCCATGAAACAAATCATGTGAAAAAAAAATATTAAAAAAAAGAACAAAATCTAATTCATCAAATCTTCTCTTCAAGTGTTGTTTTCTTATCTTGTGAATTCATCGTGATGTGTTTAGGGTAGTTCTAAGAGTCCCCCAGTGGCATCTTATCCCTCTTTCAGAACACAAACACAATCTCTTGATCCTTTTAGAATAGGTGTAAGAGAACCCAAGAGGCATCCTATTTTGATTAGCATAACTAAGTTAAATGCTAGAGAACCCAAGAAGCATCCTTTCTTAGTGGGAATCCTTTTTTGCCATCCATGGAAACAAACCCTTAATGTGTTTAAGGTAGGTGTAAGAGTCCCCTAGATGGATCCTATTCCTTTTAACACATGCACAATAAACACAAATCTTTATCTCAACCTATTTGATGTGGGAGCAAGCCCTGGCACTCACTCATAGTCGCTCTAGGTTGGGTCTACATCACCTCAAGTATGTCACCCGGATCATTTATTGGAAGATGTGAGTCCCCGCACATTCTTCCTAACTTGACCATTAAAATCCAGTGAGTGCCTTGTTAGTATGGCAACCTTCACTGCCCAACAAGTAAGATTGATGACTTCATTGAAGAAGATGTGAGTCCCCGTGCTTTCTTCTTGAACTAGCCGTCATGCTCTAACTAGGTTGAGTATATTTGAGGTTCAAGATAAGTCCATCAAAGTCTCCTTTCCACTTAACTAATTTTGAGTTGATCTAAGTCCCTAAGTGGTATTCACTCAATAGTCTCCCTAGGTCAGATAACACCTATCGAGCTGAAGAAAAACTATCCCAATATTCAGTTGGTTGATGTTCACAATGCTAATAGTGACACACCCGGTTAGTGCACCACTCTTGGAAGATGTAAGTCCCGTGCTTTCCCTTGAGTCATTAACACCTATTGATATATGACTAGCCATGTCATCTTCTCCAGGGGGTTGGATTAAGCCCTTAGCAGCCCCATCCCTTGTGGGCACTCTATTTGGATCAAGTATTTTTTGACCCCATTTAGACACTACCCAGGTTACTTTTGGATTAGATAGTTCCTCTTTCCTAGTTTCCACCCCTATGGTTGAAGAATTTGTTTAGCGGATGCACAGATTCTCCCTTGGTTTATTAAGTCTAAGATAGGTCTAGGTTGATCTGAGCTCCTTCTCATTATTATCCCTTGCAAACTAATAAGGTCCACACTTAAACAATCAAATAACTAAAACCAACAAAATAAACAAAGTTAATTTTTTTTGTGGATTAGGAATTTAAGCCCCCAAAGGGCCCCTTTTCCCAAGCAGGCATCCTATCTTTAGGGAAGTGTCTGTAGAACTCCCTATAAAAAATGCTTGACTACCTAAGTTGAGATAAATCATTGGGTTAGTACTCACTCTGTCGTCTCCCTTAGGTCGGGTTCAATCTATTTTGCCACAAGTAGGTTACCCCGTCAATCATTCCATTTTGAAAGATGTAAGACTATGATGCATTCTTTCTAGCATGATTGTCGCAAATCGATGGGCAGCCCTAAGTAGGGTTCGATTTGTTGCCCAAAGCAATCGATCACCCCAGTGATCTTTTCTAGTGGAAAATGTGAGTCCCCAAGCTTTCTTCCCTTCAATTGATCATTACAAACCAAAAGGCACTCCTTTGGTCAGATAGTTCTCCCATCGGTCGGGAAGCTACTCCCTTTGGTTCAAGAATCGAGATAGGTCTAGCTTCTATAAGCTCCTTCAAGATGATCCATCACAAACCAACATAATCCAACAAAACCAAAACTAAAAATAATTTAATCTTTGACTATTCTTGGATTTAAGTCCCCAATGGCATTCACTCAGTTAATTTATTGCCCAAAGCAATTGATCACTCCAATGGTTCCTTGTTTCTAAAGATGTGAATCCCATGCTTTCTTCTTAAGACTTGATCATTGTATACCAAAAGGCATTTCCCCTTGGTTGGATAGTCCTACCTTATGGTTGGTAGACTACTCCTTTTGGATAGGTAAATTTGGGTTAGGTCTAGGCCTCCATGGCCCCTACTCAGTGTAGTCTATCGCAAACCTATGGGATCCATCATAATTAAAATAAACAAATATAAAAATGAAATCAATCTTGACTATCTTTGAGTTGATTTAAGTCCCCCAACTACATTCACTCAATAGTCAACCCTAGGTTGGGTTCAATCTGTTGCCTTGCCAATAGATTACCCCAACAACTGATCTCTACTTTGGAGGATGTAAGTCTACTATGCTTTCTGTTGCTTTTACCCAAAGGCATCCCTTTGGTTGGCTAGTCCTACTATATGCTTAGTAGACTACCCCTTTGGATTGATAAATCTAAGTTAGGTCTTAGCCTCCACAGCTTTTACTTAGTGCAGTCTATTGCAAACCAATAGGGTTCATCTAAAAATTCAAACCTAACCAAAATTAAAACAAATTCAACCCTCTTCCCCAATGGAATTTGAATAAATCAATTTTTCTTCAGTGAGAGTCAAATAAAATCAAACCTCTCATCCTCTTGTGGATGATTTGAACTTGCTTCCCTAGTGGAAGGTTCACACACTATCCCTTAGTGGATTCTTTCTTTTTCTTATGTCTTGGACATAAGTAGAGCCACATTGCACTAAGCTCTGGATTCTTTCTGTGCCTTAGGTTAGGGATAGATTGTTTCTATTAGTGCTTATGATCTATCAGTGTTGTTGATCATTTCAATACATGGTGTTCCTTGTCGGCCACACCACCTATTGGCCCTTTGTTGACCTCATTTTTAGATGAGATCTCAACCCCTCCATCTTAGACATAAGACACCTCTTGAACTTTAAGAGTTCCTTAGTCTTAAGACACATCTAGTGATTTGGTGGACACTCAACCTAGGCCTAGAGACTTAGAAGAGTTAGCCATAGGAATAGGTCATGCCTTAGGGGTGTTAAGAAAATTTTCCTACCCTTAGCTTAAACCATTCCTCACTTTCCTTCCTTCAAGTCAAACTCCAAATCAATCTTATTAATTTTCTCCAAACTCAAATCAACTCTATGTGATTGAAATCTATGATTGAAATCCACGATTAAAATCCATGATTGAAATCTATGATTGAAAACCATGATCAAAATCCATCAAAATTCCTAAGTCCAAATCTTTCTAAGTCCTTAATCTTCCCATAAAAACTTAGCCAAAATGTTAATCCAAATCAATTCAAACCTTTGAGATTTTCTCATAATTCATTTATATTCTCATATATATTCACATATATAAATGAAATATAAATTCAAACTAATCAAACTAAACGAAAAATTCAAAATCAATTCTTGAAATTCTCTTAAGTCCTTTATTTTCCACTAATGGACTTAGCCAAAATCAACTCTAAACCATTTCTACTCATAGGATTTTCTCAAAACTCATTTATATTTACATATATAAATGAAATATAAATATAAATTAATCAAATCAAATCCTCAAATTAAATTCCAAATCTAAAACCTTTCTTAAGTCCTTAATTTTCCATTAATGGTCTTAGCTTAAATAATCATCAAATCAATTCAAATTCATGGGATTTTCAATTTATATCTCATTTATATTCACATATAAATGAAATATAAATATAAATCAATCGTTGAATTCAAAATTCAAACTCCAAACTCCAAAGTTTTCCTAAGTCCTTTAAATCCTTCTTAATGGACTTCAAATCATGATTAAACCACTTCAAATCCTTGAAATTTTCTCATGATCCATTTATATTCTCATTTATATTCACATATATAAATGAAATATAAATTTAAACAATCAAAACTATTTCCAAAATCAAACTCAAATCTACTCAAATCCACCCCTTCAAGTCAAAATCTTGAACTTAGTCAAATCAATTTCAAATCAAGCCAAACTCTTGATTTTTATTCATGATTCAATTAACCCTACAATCATGAACCCATAAATAAATCCAAACTCCAATCACTCAATCAAAACCCAAGTAAAAAATTGAACCCAAAATCTCTTCATATTCTTCCTTTGAATATGAAATTGTCAAATGAACCAAAACCCATTTGACTTCAAATCACTTGTAAATGGATTTATATTTCAATCATAAGTCCGTATACAAGATCAATAAAGCTCAAATCAAGCTTTGACCAAGCAATTTGACCCACTTAGGCTCACTTGACCCAAAGTGACCTAAAGTACCCTTATGAGCCAAATTCTAATTCTAATCAAATTGGATTGAACTAAACTCACCTATGCCTCTCATCATGATCAACAATCACCATGGGATGATGAATCAATCAAATTGGGTAAAACTAAGTCAAATCTAAGGATTGAATAAGTGAACACTTAGTCCAAAATAAAACCTAACATAGCTAAATTTCACCATTGGCTAAATTGATTGAAACCATTAATCTAAGTTCACTCATGACCTATGTTTAAACTTGACCAAGCCAACATTTGAGCCTAACTTGCCCAATTGTCCACTTGACCCAAGTTGATCCAACTTGACCTAAAAGTCAAAATGCATCAAAACTTGATCTAAACTAAATTGGTTGAAACCAATGGGTCAAGTTCATTCCAAATCACTTGTGAAACTTGACCAAAGCCTCAATTGGCCAACTAAACCTAACCTAGCCCAATTGATCTTAGACCCAACTTGACCTAAAGGGGTCATGTTGGGAAAAATTTTAACTTAACAAAAATTAATTGGAAAGAAAGATACCAATCCACTCCATAAGACTAACCTAACCTAAACCAACCCATGACCTAGCCCAAATAGGTCAAATGGGTCAAATAAGTCAACTTGACCCATTTGACCTAAATGAAGTCAAATGAGCCAAAATCAAAACTATACCAAATTGAACCAAACCAAATCCACCAAAACATTTCAAATGGTCATATGAACTTGATCCAACCCTTGGTTTGACCCAATTTGACCGATTGGTCAGCTTGACTTAAGTTGAATCATTTTGACGTAAATAAGTCAACATGAGCCAAACCTTATCAAATGAATTCCAAATCTCATGAAAATTGACAAAACCTAGTTTCTCCACGTACACAACATATTTAATTTGAAAAATAAGTAAAATGATCCTTTTACCCCTCAGCCATAGAAGAAATTTTGACCTAATCCATGGGTAATTTGGTCATACCCTCTTCATATCCACTTTATGCTTTCTTAATAGCTCAAGGGGACCAAATGAAGATTGGTGCACCCAACCCAATGGGTTTGGGTCAGTCCAATTGGCCCCAAGCCCAAACCCTACCCCATGGGTCAAATTGGCTCATTCTAAATATCTCTTTCACTCAATTTCAAGCACATGGGAGGTTGGCAATCCACTCAAGGCCTCAAACTGACCATGTGGCAACTCAAAATGGATCAAGCAACCTTCCAATTGTATTCAATTGGATCAAAATGGAAAATAAGCTTGCGTACATCCGATCCTTCAAGGGGGAGATATACTCCCCCTAATTCAATTCAAAAACCATCATTCCTCAATTCGATCAGCCTAAAGAGTGTTAAGAAAGATTAGAGAGCCTTCCTAAGCATTCTTAGAGGGATTTGAATTTGAGATTTCTCAGTTTTCTCCATCGAAAAATAGGGGAGCTTACTTGAACTTCCAACTTTCTCCACATTGAAAACCACTCTGATTGCTCTTGCACTTCCTCTAAGGATCAATCTGAGCACACTCAAGCTTTTACTTGAGTTCTCATAGCAAGGAGAGGAGCAATTGGATCAAAGCTGCAAGAGATTTGAAGTGGTGTTGGTCCATAGAGAAATCTACTCAACCCCAAGGCCTAAGAATTTCAATAGGGCTTCATCTCCATTAGACGAAGCTACCTCATCGATCTCGAGCACCGGTGAGGTAAGGAATTTTTTGACCACCTAGTATAGGAGGTGTTGTTCTTTTATGAAAGGAATTTTTAATTCATGAAAATTTCACCATTGTTTGTGTTTCTTATTGGCTTTAGATGGTGTGGGTAAAATTTTGTTTCAATCCGAGCTCAATCGAGCTTGGATCTTACCCTAGATCATGTACGGTTAAGATTATTCCCACATTTGGAATTTTGTTATCCCTATTAAAACTGTGGGGAGATCCCTGGCCGTCCGATCTTTGATCGAACGGTAGAGATCAAAGTGTGTCACGCCGCCATCCGCCACTTGATGTGATGTTTAAGTAGTAGGCTCACGGTGCAATGTGTGTAAAGTGCACTGACCGCTGCTGCCCCGCATCACGTCGTGCGCTGAGGGATTAGTTAGGATTCTTAAGTAATGCTAATTAATCTATGGATCTTCTAAAATTCATATCTCTCTTAATAAAATTCAAAAAAATATGAAATAAATTTTTATGGAAAGATAATTCAACCTAGAATATTTTAAATGTAATTTCAATGGATTTTGAAATATGCGTTTCCCTGATTTTAGGCTTTATTGGAAATTTCATTTTTCTAATTAGCTCTTAATTAATCCTCTGATTAATTCCAAATTTCTAGAGTATATTTAAGGGGATGACTTCTGCCTCCCCTAAGTTTCTTGCAATTTATTGAAGGCTTAATTGGGGGAATCGCATATGAGTTTCCTAATTACTCCCTTAACCTAATAAATGATAATTAAGGTGTTATTTGTGGTTTTAATCCATGATTAGAGTTGATTAAGGATATATCCAATAGATGGAGGTTTAGAGAATAATTTTGGGGCATTTCCCCTAAGCTATTCACTAAACCTCCATTGTGTTTCTTTAATCTTCTCTTAATTAAGGGTTAATTCATTAATGATCCCCTTAATTAATTTCTAAAAATTTTAAAAATTTCTAGAGCTTAATTAATCTACTTTGGATAGATGCTTAGGTGTTGAATAACCTAAGTTCAATTAAGGAAATCAAAACCCAATTCATATGTGTGAAAGACTATTTTGAAATTACTTAAGCTAAACCCCTTTGCTTAATTAACCATTAATTATGAGCCTAATTGCTTTAGGCCTTTTTTTTATTAGGTGCATTGTGAGTTTTTATGTCATCTCATTGGCTCATAATTATTTGGTTAACTATGTTAAGGTGGTGTAGGTAAGGTTTAATTAAGTTACTTAATTCATACCTTAACCTAATTAATACATAACAATGAATCTAATCATCTAAAAATTAAACAAAAATATGAAACACACGTGGAAATGGGTTAGGAGCAACAAATGCAACTCACCTTTTCTAAATTAAATCGAACTTCAAACTAAATAAAAATCACATTGAATACATTTGATTTATTTTAAACTTTCTTATTCTATAAGAATGTCTTTAGGATTTAATTAAAGTGAATTTGTTTACATGCTTTCATTGATTTGAGTGTTTCCCTAACATGCTAAATTTATATGTCATGTGGTTTCATGCATTCATGTTTTTCAAATTTATGTTTACAATGAAATTATTTACTTTATGTCAAATTTGCATGTGTTGGCTAAAGTAGAAATATGAGCGGCTATTATCACTACTAAATTCAAATTATTTTCAAAACATATAAATATAGTATCAAATCTGAAAGTATGATACTTATATTTTAATTATGAGCTTGCATGTGAAAGAGTAGAAAGGTGTGTTTAGCATAGGCTTCTCCTCTCTTTTATATTAGCATAGGTTTTGATAGGAGTTGGTAAGATGTATGGTTTGTTTGAAAAGAACCTAACACTTACCAAATTCTATATCCTATTCATCTCTATGCTACCACTTAAGAAGGGTCACCTATACTAACACACATAAATTTCATAAACAAAAATGAATTAACTAATACAATTTATGCATTCTTTCGTCTCCATTTCATATCTTTTATACAGACATTTGTATTTAAGAAAAGCGAGGTTGTGTGGCTTTAAGTAGTAGGACTTGTACCTTACACCTCTTAACAATGACACTGTACTCACTTATGCCTTTCTTACTTTAATGTGTGTATGTGAAAATTTGGATAAAGAAACCCTTTTCTACTTAAGAAAATTCATGCATAGTAAACTTCTAAATTTCCTTAAATAGATTACTTAGCATGTGTCATAAAGTGTGTTAAATGTTCTCATTTGTATGTATAAATATGCTCAGGATTCACTCATATGCATGTTATACATGTTGGGAAAGAAATGAAGTGATGTGTATTTTGTGAATTTGGTTCATTTTGTTTAATCTTAAAATGCCTTTCTTTTTGAATAGGTTTATTTAGAGTTTGTCTAAACTTAGGATTAATTAAAAGACTTAATCAAAACATTTACTAAACAAAACTAAAATGTGAACCTACTTTAGAAATTACTTAGGTTAGGAAAGGAAAGGGAAGTTCTGTTCTCTTTCCCTCTCTTCATAACTTAGTAATTAATTGTAGGATTCACTTGAACCTAATCAAAACATGAAATAAAATCAACCTAAGAAAACTAAACAACTTAAATGAAACACTCCACTAATTTCAACATGTTTTCACACTTAGAAAATTTGAACCTAAAGCCATAGCTAAGCATACCACACAAACCTTCAAAGCACACACATTAGCCTAAGTCACCATTTCTAGCTTTAGATTAGGTTGGTGCATGGTTTAGTGTTTTGTTTTGTTTTGTGATATATGTTTTAGACTAGATGTTAGGGTGTATGCTCGTAGAATGAATGGTAGGATGCTCTTAGTCTAATCATTATTTTTTGTAAGGGATTGTACTTAAGGGGTGTAATCATAAATAAAAATATAAATGCTTTTTCTTACAGGTGCTTTATACCCCTAAGCATAATCCAATAGGCCAGGTTGACTTAGTCACCTATGTGTGGGGTGATAAGTCCAATATACATGCTTGGGATTTATTTGGTTTATTTTAGCTAACCTTTATTTTGCAGGTGGTAGATAGATTTCCACTTTTTTTTAATGTAAATTTATGCAATTAGGATTTTGGAATGATTATTATGGGGATTAGGATGAGCATTGGTCATAAGATCCTATCTTATAGACCATGTGAAGCCTTGGAGCATCTACCTTCCAACCATCCAAAAAAAGGAATCAAAGAAAGAAAAGAAAAAGAAGAAGAAGAAGAAGAAAGAAGAATGAATCTTGAAGACCCCCATAATAATGGATTCCTTTCTTAATTATAACTTAATTCATTTATAATCAAAGTTTTATAAGCATAGAGCTCAACTTCCCAATTTGATATTTTTGGGTTTGTGCGATGGTGGCCGACCACAACGGCCTTTTATTCTTTTTGTAATTAGTTTTATAAATTAATTGATGATTTGTTTAGCTTCTGCATTAAGTGGCATGCTTTTCTTAGTTTATTCCTTGCTTTATGTATGGACTGGATGTGGATTAGGCTCTTTAGGGAAAAATAAATCTTTTACCAAACTTAACAACTCAAATTAAAAATAAAGAACTCATAACCTCACCTAAAGCTTAGGTTTAAAATCAAGATAAAATAATTAGCAACCCCTTAGCTGGATGAGTATTTATTTTGCAATATCATGCACAACAAGATCATATTTCACTCTTGATTAGAGGGCTTCCACCTTTGCCAAAGAAACTTGGCTTGACCTTTGAGAGCCATGGTGGAAACTGACCTCCACCCTTCTCAATGATTTTGGCCAATAACTTTATTTCCCACGCATTAGACATATGAATCCTATTAGCCTAAGTCAAAAATAATCATCCAAAAATGAAAATAAAATGAAATTTGAATTTCATTAGATTTAGGTCATTTGAAGTATGCTCTTTACATGACCTAGTCTCTTTAGGGAGTGAATTTAAGGCCTTAGTCTCTTTCTAAATAAATAATAGCCTAACTATCTTGCATAAGCATAATGACTTTCCCATATGTATTTAAAATTGTAGGAGGTGTTAGTTGGTAGCCACCCCTAGGTGATTGTAAGTCCAAGCTGTTGAGTAGTTTGTCCTCTCTTGTGGAGGAAAACAAATTACCCATTTTTGCCTTAGATTTAGGTTATGCTTTTGGCCCTCTTTAAAGCTCCCTAGATTTAGGTTCTAAGGTTGCTTCTCACCTTTGTGGGCCATAAGCATAATTCCTCACCTCTTAGGCATTTTCTTAATCCTGTGTTAAGGAATCATAAGTCCTAGATTTCTAATTAAAAATTGAACTCAAACAAATTAAATCAATTTCAAAAATGTAAAGCCCAACTATAAGATAGTTTGATATTGTTCACTAGGTTTCCTAGCATCATGGGCATCTCCAACTTACCTTCCATTTTTGGCTTCAATAATAACTCCCTCTCTTTAATCAATACAATTTGATCTTAAAAAATGAACCAATCGATTGATAGTCCTTTGCTATTAAAATCTTTAAAGACAATGATCATTTATCTTAATTGAGAGTTTTCCTAAGGAATCACCATTCCTTAAGATGTAATTAACTATGGGGGCTTTCCCCTATAGAGAACTTAATGAACCTCGTTTAAAATAAACTTTGCTTTACTTTTCCATGTAAAGTAGGGGAAGGATCTTTAGTACATATGCAGACCCATCATCTTTAGGAGTCTTTATTAAGGTGATTTGGTCCATTAAAGGGTATTGACTTCTATCTCTCGAGATATTATACTATTTCCTTGATGACATACCTGATCACCTGAATAAGTACATCTATGAATCTGTGTGCCATCCTAAAAAGATGAATTTTTATATGCTTTCTTCTTTCATTTATCCCCATAGATTTGAAGGTGATTCCCCTCCTATATAGAAAATTTTCCCTACAGAGATACAACATAGATTGGAGATATTCTACAATCAACTACCCGAGACTAAAGGGCTTAGCAGTTAGTTGAAGCCTTATGGGCCTACCACACCACCTATATAACTCCAACTTAGTCTACTCTTTTCTCCTTAGTGTATGTGTCTGAAATCATTCTACCATTAGAAATATAACTCCCATTACTAAGGATAGTTGTGGGTAGCAAGATCACAACAAAAGAGAACATCAAGTTGCGGTTAGAAGAGCTTAAAGGTTTGGAAGAGAGAGGCCTGTAGGCATGCCAAAACCTCAAGTTCTACAAAGCTAAACTGATTCAAGCCCACAACAAGTTGGTCCATCTTAGAGCTTTTCAAGTATGAGAGCTTGTTTTAGTTCTAAGGAGACTGATTGTTTCCCGTCATAATATGGGAGGCAAGTTTGTACCCACATTGGAAGGCCCTTTTCCCATAAAGAAGGCCTACCAAGGAGGATCTTATCAGCTTATTAATCATAAGGGTGAGCACCCAAATCTTCCAATCAATGGGCTTTACTTAAAGAAATATTTTAAATCATGTTTAAAAATAAGTTTCATCAATGAAAATTCCATTTTGAATTCAATCTCTTTCATGTTGAAAGTATTCTTGTTTGTCAATCTGCCACGATGTGTTTAGGGTAGGTGTAAGGAAGTCGAGAGATGTCTTATCCTTTATCTACACAACACAAACAAAAACTACACACAAAAATATAAATCAAATGCATATGTTTTGTCTCGGGTTACTCTGAGTTGAGATAATGCCCCTAGAGACACTCACTTAGTAGTTATTTTAGGTCGGGCTAACATGATACCCTGCTAATGTGTCACCCTAGTGGTCTTCTTGCTTTGGAGAATGTAAGTTTGCTACACTTTCTTTCCTTGGCCATTAGACACTAATGATCGCCATGTTAGTTTTGTAGGCCTTACTGCGTGGCTGGTAAGCTTTCTTCTTGGATTAGCCTTCGTGCACTGACTGGGATGAGTATATTTGAGATTTAAGATAACACCCCTAATGGCTCCTTCCCTCCTAACTACTTCAAGTCCGGGTCCAACACTTCTTCGGGGCTTCATGCTTAGTAGTCTCTCAAGGTTAGATAACATCTGTCCCATCGATGATAGATTATCTCGATGATCAGTTCCACTTGGAAAGTTGTAAGCCCACATTCTTTCTTTTTAGGTTGATCATTGAAATCGATGGGAACCTTAGGTTGGTTGGTTCTCACTATGTTGATGGATACTTATGTTGACAGATAGAAGTTAGGTTCGTTGGTTCTCCCACCATAGAAGACACCACTCATGGCATATGTAAGTCTACTATGCTTTCTCCTTGAGTTAGCCACCGTACACCTATAGGCTTACTTTTCCTGTGCTCAGGATAATGCCCTTAAAATCACCTTCCCTATGGGCACTATATCTGGATCACATCCTCAGTGACCCTATTTAGACACTACCTGGGTTACTAAAGAATTAGGAAGTACCCCAGATTCTCCCTTGGTCCAGTAAATCTAAGATAGGTCAAGGATGACATAGCCCCTTCTCAATGTGGTCCCTCGCACACCAATAGTGTCCATGCAAACATATAAATAAAATATATATTTACTTGTGGATTAAGAGGACACCCCTAGCGATACCATTTCTAAAGTAGGTATCCTATCTTTAGGGTAGTGTTAGCAAAACTCCTTATCAATCGGTTGACTACTCTTGAGTTGATATAAGTCCCTAACGAAATTCACTCAGTAGTCTCCTCTAAGTGAAGTTTCATTTGTTGTGCTACCAAAAGATCACCCCAGTGGTTATTCCCTACTTTAGAAGTTGTAAGTCTGCTACGTGCACAATCATTGTACACCGAAAGATAGCCCCTTAGGTTGGCTGGCTCTACCCCATGGCTAGTAGACTATCCCTTTAGATTTGCAAATCTGAGATAGGATAACTGCGATATAGCCCCTTCTTAGTGGATCCATCACACACTGACATGTTCCATAAATTAAATCTATTAAATTTGACCGAGCTCACATCCCTAGTGGATACGCCCTTAATTCAAAATCAAACTAAACCAAACAAACCATATCAAATCACAAGAAATTATGAAAAAAATAATCTTGACTACTTTTGAGTTGACATAAGTCCCCAGCGGCATTCACCCAATAGTCGTCCTAGGTCAGGTTTGATTAGTTGTGCATTCAACAGGTCACCCTAGTGGTTGTTCCTCACCTTCGAAGATGGTTTATTTTTATATTTATTTAGTTTAGTTTATTTATTTTAGGTTTTTTAGTTTAGTTTAATTTTTTAGGTTTAGGTTTAGGTTTAAGATTATTTTTTTATTTTAGTTTTATTTCATTTTATTTTTCATGTTTCAATTTAATTTTAAATTTTTTGGTTTAGGTTTAGGGTTTTATTTAATATTTTTAGGTTAAGGTTTTAGGTCTTTATTTTAGGTTTATTTTTAGGTTTTATTTTTTAATTTAGGTTTAGGTTAATTTTTAGTTTATTTTATTTTATTTACTTTAGGTTTAGGTTTAAGTTAAGTTTATTTTAAGTTTAGGTGTAGGTTTTATTTATTTTAGTTTAATTTATTTTAGTTTAGGTTTAAATTTATTTTATTTTTATTTTAGGTTTATGTTTTTTTTAGTTTAGGGTTTAGTTTTATTTTTTATTTGTTTTTAGTTTTTATATTTACATTTTTTATTTAGGTTTAGGTTTTTATTTTTATTTTTATTTATTTTAGGTTTATTTTATTTTTATTTTAGATTTAGTTTTAATTTTATTTAGGTTTTTTATGTTTTAGTTTAGTTTAGGTTTTTATTTATTTTATTTTAGTTTAGTTTTTATTTTTTATTTTATTTTCTTTTAGGTTTAGTTTTAGGTTTTAGTTTATGTTTTTAATTTATTTTATTTTGTTATTTTATTTTGGTTTAGGTTTTTTGGTTTTTAGGGTTTAGAGTTTAGGATTTAGGGTTTATGGTTTGGGGTTTAGGGTTTAGGGTTGTAGATTTAGGGTTTAGGGTTTAGGGATTAGGATTTAGGGTTTATGGTTTAGGGTTATAGATTTTGGGTTTAGGGTTTAGGGTTTAGGGTTTATGGTTTAGGGTTTTAAGGTTTAGGTTTAGAGTTTAAGTTTGTAGGTTTAAGGTTTGGAGTTTAGAGTTTAGGGTTAGTTTTAGAGTTTAGGGTTAATTTTAGGTTTAGGGTTTAGGGTTAGGGTTTTTTTGAAATTATTTTATTATTATTATTTTTGAATTAAGTAAACTAGTAGGTTTAGGTTTATTTAGTTTATCTTTTATTTATTTTAGTATATTTTATTTTTGATTTTTATTTAGGTTTATTTTTATATTTATTTAGTTTAGTTTATTTATTGTAGTTTCTTTATTTTAGTTTATTTTTTAGGTCTAGGTTTAGGTTTAAGATTATTTTTTATTTTACTTTTATTTACATTTTATTTTTTACGTTTCAATTTTATTTTTTATTTTTTGGTTTAGGTTTAGGTTTTTATTTTATTTTTTTAGGTTTAGGTTTTAGGTTTTTATTTTCGGTTTTTATTTAGGTTTTATTTTTTAATTTAGGTTTAGGTTTATTTTTAGTTTATTTTATTTTAGTTACTTTAGGTTTAGGTTCTAGTTTAGTTTATTTTAGGTTTAGGTGTAGGTTTTATTTATTTTAGTTTAGTTTATTTTAGTTTAGGTTTAAATTTATTTTATTTTTATTTTAGGTTTATGTTTTTTTTTTAGTTTAGGGTTTAGGTTTTATTTTTTATTTATTTTTAGTTTTTATATTTAGGTTTTTTTGTTTAGGTTTAGGTTTTCATTTTAGTTTTATTTTATTTTATTTTAGGTTTATTTTATTTTTATTTTAGGTTTAGTTTTAATTTTATTTAGCTTTTTTATTTTTTAGTTTAGTTTAGGTTTTTATTTATTTTATTTTAGTTTAGTTTTTTTTTTCTTTTTAAGTTTAGTTTTAAGTTTTAGTTTATGTTATTAATTTATTTTATTTTGGTTTATGTTTTTATGGTTTAGAGTTTAGGGTTTAGGGTTTAGGGTTTAGGGTTTGGGGTTTAGGGTTTAGGGTTGTAGATTTTAGGGTTTTGTGTTTAGGGTTTAGGGTTTAGGGTTTTAGGGTTTATGGTCTAGGGTTTAGTGTTTTAGGGTTTAGCATTTAGGGTTTTTTTGTTTACGAAGCTTCAAGAAATAAACTAAACATAAAAGCTAAAAGGAGTTCCTAAAATGAAAAAAAATCTAAACTTGTTTGCATTAATAAAAGATGGATCTTAAGAGAAAAAGGTTAAAACCATAGGTGCATAAACACAAAGACGCTAAGTGCTCAAAATAGTGAGGACGTAGTAGACTAAGACGTGGCCTTTTCCATCTTCTCCTTAAAAAGATCCACGAGGGACATGCCAGAAACCTTCACAACCTTAAACCTAACTCCGAGAATATCTCCTACAGATGCTCATTGTAGCCAAATCCACCAATCAATACCTCATCATTGTCCTCGATAAAGTTCAAACAACCATCATTTGGAGCAAAGGCTGCAATTTTTTTCCCAATCTTGATCAATTGAGCTCTAGCACATTTTCTGATAGCAGAGTTGGGTTGCTTTGCCTCAATGCCAATCTTTTCGAGCACAATGCCCTTTGCATGAAAAGATCATGTGAATTGATTCATCCATACATTTCCAAGGTGACTTTTCTTGTATGATTTGTCTGCCTACCTCTGATTTTTTCTATGGGTCTTCGCTTTTGACTCCCATACCATGTGTTTTCCCATGTTCAAGAAATGAAAGAAGAGCCTTCTGATCTAATTGTGGATTTTGTGAGCCACATGCATGAGTTGAGAGCTCAAATGTTGGGACTTGTTTAGCTTAGTTAGTTTTAGTTTTTAATTAGTTAGTTATTAGTTTAGTTTTCAGCTAGTTTTTAGGGTTTAATGTTTATTTATTTATTTTTTATTTGTTTTATTTTTTTTAAAAATTACGTAAATTATTAGGTTTAGGTTTATTTTGTTTATTTAGTTTACTTTTTATTTATTTTAGTTTATTTTATTTTATATTTTATTTAGGTTTATTTTTATTTTTATTTTTATTTTGAGATTTAGGTTTTATTTTTTATTTTTAGGTTTAGGTTTAGGTTCTTATTTTATTTTTTAAAGTTTAGGTGTTAAGTTTTTATTATAGGTTTATTTTTAGGTACTATTTTTAGTTTGGTTTATTTTTAGTTTATTTTATTTTATTTAGTTTAGGTTTAGGTTTATTTTATTTATTTAGTTTATCTTAGTTTATGTTAATTTTATTTCTATTTAAGGTTTAGGTTTTTTTTAGTTTAGGGTTTAAGTTTTATTTTTTATTTATGCTTATGTTTTATTTTTCAGTTTATTTTTTAGGTTTAGGTTTTTTATTTAGTTTTAATTATATTTAATTTTAGGTTTATTTTAATTTTATTTTAAGTTTAGTTTTTTCTAATTTGGTTTTTTATTTTTTTTAATTTAGTTTAGGTTTTTATTTATTTTATTTTTTATTTTAATTTTATTTTAGGTTTAGGTTTAGGTTTAGGTTTTAGTTAATGTTTTTATTTTATTTTATTTTTTCATTTTATTTTTGTTTAACTTTATTTATTTATTTTATGTTTAGGTTTTATTTAGTTTTGGTTTACGTTTTTAGCTTTTTAGGGTTTAAAGTTTAGGGTTTAGGCTTTAGGTTTCTATTTTAAGTTTATTTTTAGGTTTTATTTTTTAGTTTAGGTTTAGGTTTATTTTTAGTTTATTTTCTTTTATTTTGTTTAAGGTTTAGCTTTTTTTTATTTTAGGTTTAGGTTTAAGTTTTATTTATTATATTTTAGTTTATTTTAGATTATGTTTAGGTTTATTTGGTTTTGTTTATTTTATTTTTATTTAAGGTTTAGTTTTTATTTTTAGTCTAGGATTTCAATTTTTTTTATTTTTTTAGGTTTTAATTTTAAGATTATATTTTAAGTTTAGGATTTTATTTAGTTATTATTTTATTTTATTTTAGGTTTATTTTATTTTTATTTTTTGTTTAGTTTTTATTTTATTTAGGTTTTTTATTCTTAGGTTTATTTTATTTTTTAATTTAATTTAGGTTTTCATTTATTTTAATTTAGTTTATTTTTATTTTTTTATTTTTTTTATTTTTAGGTTTAAGTTTAGGTTTTAGTTTGGGTTTATATTTTATTTTATATTTTTATTTTATTTAGGTTTTAGTTTTTTATTTATTTCATTTTTAGGTTTTATTTACTTTATGTTTAGATTTTTGAGTTTTTAGGGTTTAGGGTTTGGGTGGAGGTAGGTTTAGAGTTTAGTGCCTATGGTTTAAGGTTGTTATTTTCAGTTTAGGGTTTAAGGTTTTAGGGTTTAGTATTTTAGGGTTTAGGGTTTAGGGTTTAGGTTTAGGGTTTAGTGTTTAGGGTTTTCAGTGTGGGGTTTAGAATTTTAGGGTTTAGGGTTTAAGATTAGGGTTTTTTATTTAGTTTTATTTTTTTTAATTTTTTTAGAGTTTAGGATTTTGGGTTTAGGGTTTAGGTTTTAGGTTTAGGGTTTAGGTTTTAGTTTAGGTTTATTTTTATATTAAGTAAACTAGTAGGTTTAGGTTTTTTTAGCTGATTTTTAGTGTTTAGGGTTCATGGTTAGCTTAGGATTTAGGTTTTTTTCTTTTTAAAATTAAGTAACCCTATAAGTATATGTTTATTTAAAATATCTAATTTTTATTTATTTATTTCAATTTATTTTATTTTTTATTTTTCTTTATTTTATTTTTTATTTTTATATTAAGTAAACTAGTAGGTTTAGGTTTTTGGTTTCTTTTTTAACAGAGAATAAATTCATATTCAACATTTCTTCTTTGTTTATTTAGTTTATTTAGTTTAATTTTCATTCATTTTAGTTTATTTTATTTATTATTTTTATTTATGTTATTTTTTAATTTTATTTAGTTTAGTTTATTTATTTTAAGTTTATTTATTTTAGTTCAGGTTTTTTATTTTAGTTTATTTTCTTAGGTTTAGGTTAAGGTATCAGTTTATTTATTAGTTTAGTTTTATTTTTATTTTATTTTTTAGGCTTAGGTTTTATTTTTTATTTTTTGGTTTAGCTTTAGTTTATTATTTTATTTTTTTAAGTTTAGATTTGAGGTTTTTATTTTAGGTTTATTTTTAGGTTTTATTTTTTAGTTTAGGTTTAGGTTTATTTTTAGTTTAGTTTATTTTATTTAGTTTAGGGTTTAGGTTTAGTTTATATTATGTTTAGGTTTAGGTTTTATTTATTTTAGTTTAGGTTTAGGTTTATTTTATTTTAGGTTTAAGTTTTTTTTTAGTTTATGGTTTAGGTTTTTTTATTTTTTTTATTTTTAAGTTTTATTTTTATGTTTCTTTTTTTATGTTTAGATTTTTATTTAGTTTTTATTTTATTTTAATTTAGGTTTATTTTTTTATTTTAAGTTTATTTTTATTTTATTTAAGTTTTTTATTCATAGGTTTATTTTAATTTTGTAGTTTAGTTTAAGTTTTTATTTATTTTATTTTAGTTTGTTTTTATTTGATTATTTTTTTATTTTTACATTTAAGTTTAGATTTTTCTTTGGTTATGATTTTATTTTATTTTTTTATGTTATTTAGGTTTATTTATTTATTTTATTTTAGGTTTATAGTTTAGGTTTAGGTTTTAGGTTTTAGGTTTATGGTTTATGGAGAATTTAGGGTGTGGTTTAGGAGGTTTGGGTTTAGGTCCGTGGTCAGTTAGGGTAGTTTGGGAGGTTTAGATTTAGGTGTGGTGTGAGAGGTCAACCCAGTTTAGTTTAGGGTCAGAGGATGATGGGTTTAGGTTTAAGTTTTATGGAGTGGTAGGAGTTTAGCATTTAGGTTTAGTGTTGGATTTAGGGAAGGAGGGAGAGAGTGGATGATGCACAGTTTAGGGTTTAGTTTTAATGGTTAAGTTATGGTTGATTGTGGTTTTTTTTTTAGGTTTTATAGGTTTAGTCTTTAGGTTGTGGGATTAGGGTTTTTGGGTTTAGGGTTTAGGGTTTAGGGTTTAGGTTTTAGGGTTTAAGGTTTAGTGTTGTATGTTTAAGGTTAAGAGTTTAGGGTTTAGGGTTAGTTTTAGGGTTTAGGGTTAGGGTTTTATTTTTTATTCATTTTTAATTTATAATTTTTTAAAAAAATAGGTAAACTAGTAGTTTAGGTTTATTTACTTTATTTTTTATTTATTTTAGTTTATTTTATTTTTATTTATTTTTATTTTGATTGGCATTTAATTGCATTTTTATGTTTGATTAAGCTTAAGTTTAATATAATTAATTTGATTAACTTAATTAGCATATTTAAGAGGTGTGATCAAATTAATTAGTAGATTAATTATGTGTTTGATTTGAATTAATTTTAATGAGATCTATAAAGTTAATTTGGTTCAATAAGATGATGGATTAATTCATTAAGTTTACATTAATTAAATGTTAAATTATTTAAGTTTGATTGGGGGTAACTAAATTTTTAAATCATTATATTAATTAAAGGTTTGTTTAATTATAGATTAATGATTACCCATATATGAGTTATTTGATTCAGTTAAGAGTTTTACTTAAGTTTGATTTGATCAAAGGATTATTATTATTATTATCATTGTTATTAAGTGAATTAACTGTTTATTTTATTTCAGTTAAGTTTGATTATTTATGATTAGAGTTTTATCTAATTTGATTCATTTATTATGTTTATTTAATTTCATTAACGTGTTTGATTTAGTTATTAATCTAAAATATTTAATGATTGAGTAACTCTCTTATTCCAAATAGATTGATTTAGATATTAAATTAACTAAGTTCACTTTAGCTTCATTTAGTTTGGTTTGGTTTAATGAATGTGAAAGAGATTTGCTAATCCTAACCCCATTTCCCATGTGTGTGTTAATTTGGTTTAATAAAGAGTTATTAAGTTGATTTTTATGGTTTAATTAGGTTAAGGTGTGAATTAAATTAATTAATTAATTAACCCTTATCTATTTAATTAACTAATTAAATAATGAGCCAATATGATATGCATATGCTTTGGAAATAAAATTAGCAATGATCTTAAAAAATAAAAGGGCCTAATGCAATTTGGCTCATGATTATTAGTTAATTAAACTAAGGGGCTTAATTAAGTACTCTTATAACCCTCCCACACATGTAGGCTAGTTATAATTTCCTTAGAATTCTCTTTGATTGTTTAATACCTAAGAATCAACATGAAACTCAATTAGACAAGTTCTGGAATGATTATGATTTCAATTTGATTAATCAAGCCATTTAATTAATGAATTAAACTATGAATTAATCTCATCTCAAGTGAATTGAACTTAGGGAAAAGAATTTTAATGAGGCTCCAATCTCATTCCCCATGTCCATCCACTGCCTCACAATGATTAGCAAGCTTAATTAATGATTTTCTTGCTATTTAGAATATTAATTAATCACATAATTACTTAAGAGAGTAATTAAGGCTAAGACAAACAATATCTCTAATTAATCAAGGAATAATTCTCAAGAAAATCATAGGAGGTAGAAGTCATCCCATTAATCAACTTCAAAAAGTTTTGAATTAATTACTTGGGTAGTTAGGTATTAATTATGCTAATTAAGTTTTCAATTAAACCTAAATTAAGCCTTAATTACTATTCAAAAATAATTAGAATTAATTTTAAATTAAGCCCCTCCAAAATACCTTTAAAATGAGCCCTCATTTATATTTTTTGGATTTTTTAGGATTAGTTATGAATTCCAAAGTTTTAGCTGATTTTTCCAAATTTTATAAGGTTTACTGATTTGTTTAATTAAAATAGATCATTTGATCTTCTATATTCAATATATTTCGATCCAGCCATCATTTTTACTTGAAATGTTTATGGTAGGTAGATTTTAAGCCTTATTTCAATCTCTGAAAATTTCACTTTAATCAAACTTGAATTTTTACAGTAATTAATGAAGATTGATTTTATAAGGTTGGATTCCTCTCTGAAAGATGGGTCCAACGAGCCCTTATTTGTTATTTTTCGTTAAGTATTTTATTTTTGATGAATTTTCAAAGTTTCAAGATAGTTAAATAATTTTTAAAATAAAAAATAGACATTTTCCCACTTAACCCAGTCAGCACCGCACGGGCACTGATGGGGTAATGTTGTGCCATGTGGCACTGTGCGATTGGGCGCCACTATCCTATGTGGCACGGGTCACCAGATTGGCCTGCACGTTGCCATGCCAGCCGAAGAGCAGAAAATCGCACGACATGGGATCGTGATGCACGAATTAGTGCAGACCGTCTGATCATGGATCAGATGGTCGGATCGATCCACATTATCTAGACTATGCGATCTATGGATCCAATCGCACGACACGACCAATCGCAATCAAGCGGATCCAAACCGCATCCGCAGATTCGAACCGAACGATCACGCGATCTGAGCTGTCCGATCTCGGAATGGTGGGATCAGATGGCTGGCGGGAAATCCGATAAAACACTATTCATTTGACGGGATTTTTATAATTTTGAACTAAATTTCATCCAATTTAGCTCATTTTCATGGCAATTTTCACCAAAAAATCTATCGATACGTATTAGGACTAAATATAATAAAAAATATAACGCTTCTCTAAGAAAATTCCTAAAAATCATGCAAGAACTGACATAAATAAAAGTTCCTAAGACCGGCTAAAGCTTGGCTAAATTACCTCATCGGGGATAGTTTTTGGCGATGGTGAAGATCCGAGCGAGCTCTAAGGTGCAAGAGGAAGTTTTGAAATGAGTGTAGCCTTCGCCTTCACTTCAGAATGATGTATTTTCCAGTGCTTGCCATTTCCTCACCGGAATCTACTCAATTTTGATGTTTTTGGCTCAACAGAGGTGGGGAAGTGGTGGTTGGTTGCTTTGGGGAGCTCTTGGGGCTGAATAGTGGTAGGAAGAAGAGAAATGAAGCCTCATTTCCCCCTCCTTTAATAGTGGCTGAAAATCCTCCTCTTTTTGAATTTTTGGCTCTAAAGTGTTGTCATTTTGCTTGGGGTGGTTGGGATGAATGATGGATTGATTGAAGACTTTGGATTTATGCTCCAAAGTATCTTTTGTTGTCATATGATCAGCTCCATTAAATGAACATATTGGGGAGGAGGTGAATGCATGTGATGAGGAGAATTAAATGAGGTTGGGTGGAATCCTATATGGAGGAGGATCCACGAGGGATTTAGTTTGGTTGGGTTGATTTTGGGCTTATCCCAAATGGTTTGGGTTGGGTTTGATCATCCCCCAATGGGTCATGGCTTGGTTTCAAGGGATTTGGCTCAATTTGGGTCATATGGGTCATATTGGGTCATGTCAGGTTAGGTTGACCAATTGGTCAAATTGAGTCAAACTAAGACTTAGGTTAGGTTCAAATGATGATTTAAAGAGTTTTGGTATGATCAATTTGATTTAATTTAGCTTAGAACTGATTTTGGCTCATTTGGAATCAAATGGGTCAAATTAACCAATTTGACCAAAATTGGCCAAATTGGCTTGGGTTATGAGTTGATTCATGTTCAATTGGCTAATTGAAGTTGAATGTGGTCTTTGGTTCGAATCAATTTGGATTTAATTTGGATTTAGGCTAAATAGACCCTTTAGGCCAATTGGGCTAGGTTGGGTCAAGTTGACCAATTAGTCAAATTAGGCTCAATTATGGCTTTGGTCAAGTTCAATAATAAATTTGGAATGAAATTAAGCCATTGGTTGCAATCAATTTTGGTTAGATGATGATTTATCCCAATTTGGTCCTTTAGGCCAATTTGGGTCAACTTGGATCGAATGGCCAATTGGGCTTGGTTTGGCTCAATTGGTGGTCAAGTCATATTTAAATATTAATTTTGGGTTGATTCAAACCATTGGTTTTAATCAATTTGATGTAGGATTAGTTTTAGCTAGTTATGGTTCATTTGGGCTAAGGGTTGACTTGGCCAAATGATTAAGTTGACTTAGTTTGACCCAATTGATTGCAATTGATCATCCTAGGGTGATCAACAATCATGGTGGAAGATTTTGGTGAGCTTAGTTCAACCCAATTTAGGTTGGATTGGAAGTTGGCTCAAATGGGTCCTTTAGGTCACTTTAGGTCAAGTGGACTTAAGTGGGTCAATTAGTTTGGTTTTGGTTTTATTCTAGTTTAGTTGAACTTATATATGAGCCTTGGATTAAAATATAAATTCAAGGGCAACCAATTTGGGATTTTATATTTGAAATTTTAAGTCATTATTTGAAATTTTTTTTTGACTTTTTTTGATTTGATGATGATTATAGGTTTCATTTATATTTGGGTAGATAATTGAATGAATGATTGATTCAAGAGAAAATCCATTGGTTTTGAGTTGATTTGGATAGGATTTGGTTAAGTCAATTAAATTGGCTTAAGAGTTTGGATATAGGTTTGGATCATGGTATGAAGTTGAGTTTGAGTTCGAATTTGATAAATTTATCAAAGGGTTGAATTGATCTTTGAGAAAGTCAATTGAATTTGGATTGATTTGGATTTGGCTAAGGCTAAATCTATAAGATAAATCATAGGGCTTAGGAAGGATTTTAATTTGACTTGATTTTGGGTTCAATCATTTGGAGTTAAATTTTGAATTAGATTTGAATCTAGGTTCGATTTGAGATGGTGTATATGTAATTAGTTTAGGCTATAGGATAAGTGATTTCCATAAGCCTTAAGGCATAGCCTAATCCTATGGTTAACCTTTCTAAGTCTCTAGGCTTAGGTTAAGTGTTCACCTAATCACTAGAAGTGTCTTATGACTAAGGATTCTTAGTGTCTAGAAGAGTCCTAAGTCTAAGAAGAGGAGGTTAAGAGCTCACTCCAAAAGTGAGGTCAATGAGAGGACCCCCAATAGGTGTGGTGTAACTGACAAGGCACACCGCACATATTGGCATTGATCGAATTGATCAATAGCATCCAGAAGATTACAAACACTAATATAAATAATCTTTACCTAGACTTGGGAGGATATAGAATCACGATCTTAGTAAGATGCAGCTCACTTTATGCTAAGGGAAAAAAAGGGCAAGAAGGAATTCATTGGGGATTGAGTACATGAACCTTCCACTAAGGAAGCAGGTTCAAGTTATCCACTAAGGGATAGTAATTTGAGTTTGATTGTTAATATGATTAGTGTGTAGCTTGGGATAAGAATCTATAATCTGATGGGGATCAAGATAAAATTGATTTTACTTTGTTTTATTTTAATTATTGTGTAGGAATATCCGCTAGGGATATGTGCTCGAATCCGCTAGGGATTGGGTATATGAACCTTCCACTAGGGAAGCAAGTTCAGGCTATCCACTAGGGATAAGAATTGATTAGATTTCTTTGATTTGTTTGATTAGACTCTGCTGGGGAGGTTGGTTTAATTTTTTATGGCTCCACTGGGGAGAAGGGTTCTAGATTGAGGGGATAACCGCTAGGGATGTACACTCGATTGAATTTGTTTGATTTAGATCTAAGTTCCACTATGTAGGCTAATTTGATTTGCACCTCGCTAGGGAGAATTTTGGTTTGTCCGATATTTTTAATTTGACACCTTTGGGGAGATTGGTTTTGAATTTATTTTATTATGGACCTGTTGGATGGACTACATTAGGGAGCCATGCCTTAGCCTATCTTATATTTATAAGTACAAAGGGGTAGTCTACTTACCATAAGGTAGGACTATCTGATCTAAGGGATTGCCTCTCAGTGTGCAACGACTATGCTAGAAAGAAAGTGTAGCAGACTTACATCTTCTAAAAGAGGGAAAAGATGCTGGGGTGATCTGTTGGATGGACAACACAACGAACCTACCTAAAGTGACTTCTGAGTGAGTGCTGCTAGGGAAATTACCTCAACTCAGGTGTATTCCTGATGATTAATTTGATTTCATATTGATTTCATTTAATTTAGTTTGATGTGTTATGTTATGGAACCTATTGGCGTGCGATGGACCTACTGAGAAGGGGCTATGTCAGCCTTGACCTATCTCAGATTTACATATCTAAAGGGGTAGTTTACCAACCACAAGGTAGAATTATCCATCCTAAGGGTTTCCTTTCGGTGTGCAATGGATGTTCTAGAAAGAAAGCATAGTAGATTTACATCTTATAAAGCAGGGATCTGTCATTGGGGTGATCTGTCAATGGCAACAATTAATAAATCCTGACCTCGGGTGACTGTTTGAGCGAATGCCACTATGGACTCATATCGACTCAAGAATAGTCAGAATTAATTTAATTTTAGATGGACCCTATTGGTATGCGATGGATTTACTAAAAATGAGCTAATATCATCCTAGACCTATCTTAGATTTACAAATTCAAAGTGATAGTCTACCAATAGGGTAGAATAACCAACCTAAGGGATGTCTTTCAGATTGTAATGGTTGAGTTAGGAAGAAAGCTCGTAGACTCACATCTTCTTAAATAATGAACCATTGGGTGATCTGTCGCTTGCACAATAAATTAGACCCAACCTAAGGCTGCCCATCGGTTTACAATGGTCATGCAGGAAAGAATGCATAATAGACTTATATCTTTCAAAGCAAGGATGACTGTTGGGGTGACCTGTTGGTGGCACAACAAGTCAAACCCAACCTAAGGGAAACTACTGAGAGAGTGTGGACCCGAGGACTTATCTCAACTCAAAAGCAGTCAGGCGATTCCTATAGGGAGTTTTGCTAACACTACCCTAAATATAGGATGCCTGCTTGGGAAAGAGGCCACTGAGGGCTTGGATTCCTAATCTACAAGTGAAGATATATTCTGTTTATTTGATATTTACATGGACCCTGTTGGTTTTATGAGGACCACATTGAGAAAGATCTTATATTAGCCTAGTCCTATGAAGTGTTTGAAAACAATTATTTCTTTTTGTGAATTATTATTTGATTTTGAAAATTGGAATTCCCATTTACCAAATTTAGGTATGCTAAGTGAAGAACCCAAGTTTGTTTTGTTTGATTTTTGAAAGTAAGATTCTTATAAAATTTGGGTATGCTAAGAAAATTCTAAGTGTTTAATTTATTTTTGGATGTTTTGAATTTTGAAAGAGTAGGATCCTTAGCAAATTTGGGTATGCTAAAGAAATCCTAATGTGTTTTAAAGATGATTGAAATTTTTTTGGTTTTGAATTTGGAGACTTCACTTAGCAAATTTGAGTATGCTAAATGAAGTTCCAAATGTGTTTGAATTTTTTTTATTTTTTTTTATTTTGAATTTGGAAACTTCACTTAGCAAATATGAGTATGCTAGATGGAGTTCCAAATATGTTTCAAAATTTTTGGTTTTGAAATTGGAGACTTCACTTAACAAATTTAAGTATGCTAAATGAAGTTCCAAATGTGTTTGAAAAACAAAATTTTGATTTTGAATTTGGAGACTTCACTTAAAAAATTTGAGTATGCTAAATGATGTTCCAAATGTGTTTGAAAATTTTTGATTTTGGATTTGGAGAGTTTTCTTAATAAATTTGAGTATGCTAAATGAAGTTCCAAATGTGTTTTGAATTTTGAAAATATGGTTGTTAAGTTTTGATTTTTGAAAAGAAGGTTTCCATTCAATAAATTTGGGTATGTAAGGATGGAAATCAATCTTATTTTTGCAAATGTGAAAATTTTATTTTTTTGTGTGATTATTGCTTTTTGAAAGAGGGAATTCCAACTTAAACATATGTGGGATATGTTTAAGTTGGATTTCTAAATGATGCTATTTTTACTTGGGAATGAATCCTCATTCAATAAATTTGAGTATATTGAATGAAGATATCCATATGTACTTTTGAAAATTTTAATTTTATTTGAAAATGAAACATTCATTCAATAAGTGTGAGTGTATTGAATGGAAAGGTTCGTGTGTGCTTTTTGAAAGTTTTATTTTTGGATTTTGATTTTTGGGAAGATGATTGTTCATTTTATTTTGAAAATGAAATCTTCATCAAAATGAAATAAAGGAAGATGTTCATTTGTGCTTTTGGAAAAGATTGTTAGTTTTACTTTTGAAAATTTCTACATGTAATAATTATGAGAATTGTTAATTGAGAGTGATTTAAGAAAATTTTTATGGAAAATATTTTATTATGTGCATCTTTTCTTTGAAAGAGTGCTTTTTGAAAAGTAAGACTTTTATGAAAAATTTATTTTATCTTTATTATTTTAGAATGAACCTTTCCTTATCTTAAAAAATGATAAGAAGGAAGTCTTTAAATGTTTTCTTTTTATTTAGGTTTTATTATTTTTACCCATTGGAGAACCCAACGGGGGTTTAAAGACCAACACAGAGTGAGGTACTCAAACCTAAAGATGTAGGCTAACTCAACATAAGAATGAAATAAGCTAAGTGCTAATGGAAAGAAATATAGTCTTTGATTCATACCAAAGTATAAACCCACTATCGATACTCAAAGACGACAATCATTTACCACCCTAAATCCCAAACCCTAAATCCTAAACTCTAAACCTTAAATAAAAATAAAATGTAACCCTAAACCCCAAACCCAAAACCCCAACCATAAACCCTAAAAACCCTAAACCCTAAAGCCTAAACAGTAAACCACAAACCATAACCCAAAAAAAAACCTAAACCTAAAACCTTAAACCCAAAATCACTAAACCCTAAACCCTAAACCTTAAACCTTAAAAACCTAAAAACCTAAATCTAAACTAAATAAAAACCTAAAAATAAAAAATAAAACTTAAACATAAAAATTAAAATAAAAAGAAAAATGAACTAAAAAATAAACATAAATATAACCATAAATCTTAAAAATAAACTAAAATACAAAACATAAACTCAAATAAATAAACTAAATTAAATAAAAATAAAAAATAAACCTAAATAAAAATAAAATAGTACATTATAAATAAAAAATAAACTAAATTAAAATCCACTACTATTTAAAAAAAATCCTCTAAACCTTTAACCCTAAACCCAAAACCTTAAATCCTAAATGCTAAACCCTAAACCCTAAACCATAAACCCTAAACCCTAAAACTTAAACCCTAAACCATAATCCTAACCTTAACCCTATACCCTAAACCCTAAAACCCTAAACCTTAAATCTTATACTAGCAATAAACTTTAAACCCTAAACCCTAAAAACTCTAAAACCTAAAGCCCTTTGCTTAAAGCCTAAACCCTAAACCTTAAAGCCTAAATAATAAACCCTAAACCCTAAACCTTAAACCCTAAATCTTAAACCCTAAATCCTAAAACCTACAACCCTAAACCCGAAACTCTAAAAACCTAAAAACCTAAACCTAAACTAAATAAAACCTAAAAATAAAATAAATAATAAACTTAAACCTAAATAAAATTTGAAAAAACTAAAATAAAAACCAAAGCTATAGCCTAAACTAAAACCTAAAAATAAAATAAAATAAGAAAATAAAAATAAAATATATATATATATATATATATATATATGTAAACTAAATAAAAAACCTAAAATAAATAAACTAAATAAAAATTAAAATTAAAATAAACTAAAATAAATAAAAAATAAACTAAATAAACTTAAACCTACGAATATATTTAATTTAAAATAATTATAAAATTATAAAATTAAAAATATAAAAAATTAAGAAAACCTTAACCCTAAACCCTATACCTTAAAACTAACCCTAAACTTGCAACCCTAAACCCTAAACCTAAACCAAAACCTCAACCTATAAAAAAAAACTAAAACCTAAACCTAAAAATAAAATAAAATAAAACTAAACTAAAAAAATAAACATAAATGTAAACCTAAACCTAAAAATAAAGTAAAATAAAAACCTAAACAAATATAAATAATCCTAAAATAAATAGACCAAACTAAATAAAATAATAAATAAACCTAAATAAAATTGAAAATAAAATAATCTAAAATAAATAAAAAATTAACTAAATAAACTAAATAAACCTAAATATACTGGTTTACTTAAATTTTTTTTTTTAAAAACCTAAACCCTAAATCCTAAATCCTAAATCCTAAACCCTAAATCCTAATAAACCCAAAATCTAACCTTAAACCTACAACCCTAAACTTTAACCCTAAATATTAAAAAAAAACCTAAACCCTAAAATAAAATATAAAATAAAAAACCTAATCATATAAATAAAAAATAAAAAAATAAAAATAAATAAACCTAAACCTAAAATTAAAAAAAAAAAAAAACCTAAAGTAATAAATAAACCTAAAATAAATAAACCAAACTAAATAAAAAATAAAAATAAACCTAAATAAAAAATAAAAGACAAAATAAGCTAAAATAAATAAAAAATAAACTAAATAAACCAAACCTATTTTACTTAATTTTTCTAAAACCCTAAATCGCAAACCCTGAACCCTAAACCTTAAACCCTAAACCCTAAAAATAACCGTAAACCCATAACCCAAAATCATAATTCCTAAACCCAAAACCCTAAACCCTAAAAATAATCCTAAACCCTAAACCCTAAACCTACAAACTTAAACCCTAAACCCTAAACCCTAAACCCTAAACCTTAAAACCCTAAGGTCTAAACATTAAGCTAACCCTAAAAAAATAAACAAAAATAAAAAACCTAAACTAAAATATAAACTAAATAGATAAACTAACCTAAAATCCCTAAACCCTAAATCCTAAACCTTAAAACCCTAAACCTTAAACCTAAACCCTAAACCATAAGCACTAAAGACTACACCCTAAATACCTAAAAACCTAAACCTAAGCTAAATGAAACCTAAAATAAAATAAATGATAAACCTAAACCTAGATAAAATAAATAAAGAAACCTAAATTAAAACCTAAACCTAAACCAAAATAAAATAAAAAATAAAATAAAAATAAACTAAAACAAAATAAATAAAAACTTAAACTAAACTAAAAAAATAAAAACTTTAAATAAAAAGAAACTAAAAATAAAATGAACCTAAAATAAAATAAAATAAAAACTAAATAAAACCTAAACCTAAAAAAATAAACCATAAAATAAAACATAAAACCTAAACCCTAAACTAAGAAAAAAACCTAAACCTAAAATAAAAAAAAATAAACAATATAAAATAAACCTAAAACTAAACTAAAATAAACTAAACCTAAACCTAAACTAAATAAAATAAAATAAACTAAAAATAAACTTAAACCAAAACTAAAAAAAATAAAACCTAAAAATAAACTTAAATTAAAAACCTAAAACCTAAACCTAAAAAATAAAATAAAAACCTAAACCTAAACCTAAACCCAAAAAATAAATTAAAAATAAAATTCAACAAAAAATATTAACATAAACCTAAAAAAATAAACAAAATAAAAACTTAAACTAAAATAAAAAACCTAAATAAATAAACTAAAGAATAAAATAAAAATAAACTAAATAAAATAAAAATAAAAAACTCAAATAAATAAAAAATAAACTAAATAGACATAAACTTACTAGTTTACTTAATTAAAAAAAATCCCTAAACCCTAAATCCTAAACCCTAAAGCCTAAACCCTAAAACTAACCCTAAACCCTAAATCCTGAACCTACAAGCCTAAACCCTAAACTCTAAATCCTAAACCCTAAACCGTAAACCATAAACCCTAAACCATAAAAACCCTTAAACCCTAAACCCTAAACACTAAATAAACCCTAAACCTTAAACTATAAATCTTAAACAATAAACCCTAAACATTAAAACTAAAACCTGACTAAACCCTAAATCCAACTATAAGCTCTAAACCCTAAACCCTAAGAACTAATCCAAACTTACTATAATCCTAAACTTAAACTATAAACCCTAAAACCACAACCCTAAACCCTAAAGCCACACTAAACCCTAAACCATAAACCCTAAACCCTAACTCTAAACCATAAACCCTAAAACCCTAAACCTTAAAACCCTAAACCCTAAACCATAAACCCTAAACCCTAAAACCTAAAAACCTAAACCTAAACTAAATAAAACTAAAATAAAATAAATAAAAAATATCTAAACCTAAATAAAATAAAATAAAACCTAAAATAAACCATAATCCAAAACACTAAAATTAAAAAATAAACCTAAACCTAAACTACAAAATAAAACCTAAAATAAACCTAAAATAAAACCTAAAACCTAACTTAAATAAATAAAATAAAAAAAACATAAACCTAAACCTAAAAAATAAAACACATAAACCCAAAGATAAAAAATAAAACTCAACTAAAAAATAAACCTAACCCTAAAAAATAAATAAAAATAAAAAAAGTAAACTAAAATAAATAAACTAAACTAAATAAAAATAAAAAATAAAAATAAATAAAAATAAAAAGTAAAATAAACTCAGATAAATAAAAAATTAACTAAATAAACTAAACCTACTTATTTACTTAATTTTTTATAAAAAAACTTTAAAACCTAAATACTATACTCTAAACCCTAAACCATATAACTAACCCTCCCTAGACCCTAAACATACAACCCTAAATCAAATACCCTAAACCTTATACCCTAAACCCTAAACCATAAACCCTAAATCCTAAAAACCTAAACCTTAAACACTAACCTAACCGTAAAACATAAACTGTAAACCCTAAACCCTAAACCCTAACCCTAACCCTAAACCCTAAACCTTAAACACAAACCCTAAAACCCTAAACCCTAAACCCTAAACCCTATCCTTAAACCCTAAATCCTAAGAATGGGTAGAACCTTGATGGCAGAAACATCACCGTCAACTAGGCTCAGTCTAGATTTGCCGGTGGAGGTGAAAGCGAGGCTGGTTACAGGTGGTGGGGATCTAGATGGAACATGGAGGTGGTCAGCAGTGTTGGTTATGGAGGTGGGAAGAGTGACGGAGGTTACAACGTGGTGGTGGCGGAGGGAGAGATCGGGGATATGATGGTGAATCTTACTACTCAAGAGGCGGGGGTGGTTCTGATGGGAAGTTGAGAAACTCAATAACGAGCAATCTGATTTGCTGCTTATGGAACTTTCTTTACAGTAGATATGATTCTACTTATCATGGGTTTTTAATTTGCTCTATTGGGGCTCATTTCTTATCTATGTCGTCAGTTGTGTCTTAGAAAACTTGGGGTGCTACATGGCTAATGAAATTGAAAGGATGAAATGTTGAATCTGAATTTGTTCTTTATTAAAAGAAACTTTAAACCCTAAACCCTAAACTCTAAACCCTAAACTTGAAACCCTAAACTAACCCTAAATAAAAATTATAAACCCTGAAAATCTAAAAACCTAAACTGAAACTAAATAAAACCAAAAATTAAAATAAATAAAAGAAGCTAAACCTAAATAAAATAGAAAAAAATGAAATAAAAACCTGAACTAAAACCTAAACATAAAAATAAAAAAATAAAAAATAATAAAACATAAAATAAAATAAAATAAAATAAATAAACACCTAAACTAAACTAAAAAAATAAAAAAACCTACATAAAATGAAAAATAAAAATAAAATAAACATAAAATAAATAAAATAAAAAATAAAAAAAACCTAAACCTAAAAAAAAAATAAACCCAAAAATTAAACCTAAAATAAATAAAAAATAAAACATAAACCCTAAACTAAAGAAAACCTACACCTAAAATGAGACTAAAATAAACAAAATAAAATAAACCAAAACCTAAACTAAAATAAAGGAAACCTAAACCTAAACTTAGAAAAAATAAAATTAAAAAAACTAAAAATAAACTTAAACATAGACTAAAAAATAAAACCTAAAAAAATCCGAAAATTAAAACCTAAAATATAAACATAAAAAAATATAATAAAAACCTAAACCTAAAACTAAAATAAAAAATAACACCTAAACACAAAAACATAAAATTAAAATAAAAATCAACTAAAAAATACACCTAAACCTACGAAATTTTAAATAATTAAAAACCAAAACTAAAATAAAAAACTTAAAATAAATAAACTAAATTTAATAAAAATAAAAAATAAACCTAAATAATAATAAAAAATAAAATAAACTCAAATAAACAAAAAATAAAAGAAATTAACTAAATAAACCTAAACCTACTGGTTTACTTAATTTAAAAAAAATCCTAAATCCTAAATCCTAAACCCTAAACCCTAAGCCCTAATCCTACAACCCTAAACCTACAACCCTAAACTCTAAACCCTAAACCCTAAACCCTAAAACACTAAACCCTAAACCCTAAACCCTAAAACCCTAAAACCTGCAACCCTAAACCCTCAACCCCAAACCCTAAACCCAAAACTCTGAACCTTAAACCCTAAGAATGGAACCTGGTAAGAACATCACCATAACCAGTCCCAGATCCACCTAGAGGTGAAGGCAAGCAGTTATAGTAGTGGTGGTGGGGATCTAGAGATCTGGATAAGGAGGTGGTGGTCAAAGTAGTGGTGATTATGGAGGCAGGAGGAGCGACGAAGGTTAAAGTCATCATGGTGAAAGAAGGAGAGATTGGGGATATGATGGCAGATCCCGCCACTGAGAGGTTAAGGATGGGAACTAGAGAACCAAGAATGGAAAATCTCTTATAGAACTGTCTTTGTGAGATGGTTCTACTTATCTAGTATTTTCATTTTCTGGGTGCTCATTTTGTACCTATGTCATCACTTGTGTCTTAGAAATCTTGGGGTGCTACTTGGTAGATGAAATTGAAAAGAAGAAATGTTGAATATAAATTTATTTTCTATTAAAAAAAACCTTCAACCCTAAACCCTACACTAAAAGTTAAAACTTAAACCTAAAATGTAAACCATAAACCCCAAACCCTAAACCCTAAAAACCCTAAACTCTAAACACTAAACCATAAACCCTAAACCCTAATTCATAAACACTAAACCTTAAACCCTAAACTCTAAAACCCTAAATCCAAAACTCCAAACCCTAAATCATAAACCCTAAACCCTAAAACCCTAAATCCTAAACCCTAAAACCCTAAACCGTAAACCCTATAACCCCCAACTCTAACCTAGTAACCTAAACAAACCAAAAAAACCCTGTTCAGTTGCCTTCCTACTTTTTGAAATTTGGTGATTTAAGAATCCCATTTTCCTTCATCGTTTCCTAGTTGTGGATTTTCATGGTAAGCCTTCTTTCTTTGGTGTTTGGCCGTATCCGCCTCCCTTGATTTCAATGGTTGCCATGGAGTTCCGATCTTGCTTTTGGCAAAGCTAAATTGATGATTTCTGCTGGTCCTCCTAGGGTAGATTTTCTGTTGGGTAAATCTAAAGCTTCTAAATCCTTCAAAGGTGCCTTATCTAGTAAGGATTCTTCAACCTCACCTAAATTTTGGTTAATCTTGTTCATATGACTTTAAAGTCGTTCGCTATATAATATGTTTTGATTTGGATATTGAGAAACTCATTGATTTTGAGGGAGAGGGCCCAAGATTTTCACACCAAATTGGGGGAAATGAAATGTGTTCATCCAAGAAACCATTGAATGGATACAACACAAGAGTTACTACCAAACCAATAAGGGGTGAAGCCATCATAGCCCACAAACCTATGTCAGGATAGTAGCCAAAGGATAAAGGATTTGTGGTCCTTAGTACCTACAAATCTAAATAAATCCAAATACAATGTATATGAAAAATGCAATCCATTATCCCAAATAGGATAACCATCATCCATTATATGCACCATAGCATCAGAATCCCTAACCAACACATGATAGAAAAACCAACAACAGCGGGCCTGCAAGACATGCAGGAATCCATGCTTGAATCAACTGAAACAAAAGCACTTGATCTATCCATGATCATAACCGAAATTATACTAGTAAAGTCAATTACAAGACAATACAAGTTGATGAAAAAAAATCACCCAACAATCAGCACACCTCTATAGCAGACCAAATAATAGGCCAAAAGAAGGAACCATGATAGCTAAGTTTTGATGGGTGCAAAAAACACAAAGTGTCCAGAAATTCCAATGAATAGCACATTCCCACAGGCTGGAGGAAAAGAAAAAACATTCCCAACCTATTGGAGAAAACCAGTAAAACTAAATGCAAGAGTTAGCCAGCTGATGGAAATAAACCAGCACACAAATCAGCCCAAAGTGACACAGCAGGCCAAACATCAGACCCAACAGTAGGCCAAAAAAGGGCCCATGTCAACAAATATTGATGGGAGCAAAAAACACAAAGAAACCAGAAACATATTCTAGTATTCTGGAGAAACCAGAAAAACCACTTGCTCTAGTAGAACAAAAAATGAATCAGCACATGCTAGCCTATTTGAGAAATAGAAAAACACTCCTAGAAAATGAGGGAACAACAAACTAAATATAACAAAAAAATGTTTAACTTCAATGAACACATATGTATTCCTGCAGTTCAAAGCCATGAAGCAACACTTGCCAAGAAGCATAGTATTGACATATATTATGAATAAAACACAGCAAGAAATAAGATTTGGAATAAAACATCAATCATTTAACCTATCACCCTTAAACTCCATCAGCCTGCGGCCAAAAATATATAGCAAAAAATAAACCCACGCAAACCAAAAGGGCAATAGAAAATAGGCCCAACCGAGCGAAAAGACATAAGTGAAAATTTTGTTAATACAGATAGAGAGATAAGCATTTCCAGCTAGTAGCTTAATGAAACAGGAAACATCATACCCTTCAAAATGAGACAAAACATTATCAAAAAATCCCCATAAGAGGTGAGCAATGCTCGAGTCAGAAGTAAAGGAGAAGCAGAAAATGTGGATTTTTCTGTTGATGATGATGAATCTTTGGGAAATGAAATTGGTTTTCAAACTATTTTTGTCAAGAAGAAAAAATTGTTCAAGAATTTTCCTCCTAAAGATTTTAGATCAACTCGATCTTCTTCATCTTCTTTACCCAATAAGAATTAATGTTTAATTTTCTTATTTGTAATGTTAGGGGCATTGGTATTCTTGCTATTAGGAATAGGATTAGAAACTTTTGTAGGGTTTATAATGTCAGTTTCTTGGTTATTCTTGAACCTCTTATTTTTTTTCTTCTAAAATTATGCATGCAGCTAGAATGATTGGTTGCTCCAATTATTTTTTTAATAATAGCAATAAGATTTAGTTATTTTGGAATAATTCTCTTTTTATTAATGTCATTAAAGATTTTCATCAAGTTGTAAATGTGGATATTTCTTTTGGTGATTATCATGCTTTTGGATCTTTTATTTATGCTGCTTGTAATAAGATTGAGAGAAGGATTCTTTGGAATCAATTATCTACTTTTACTTCTACTGTTAATGATTCTTTGATTGTTGGTGGGGATTTAAATATGGTCCTTTCTCTGAATGAAAGGAAAGGGGGTTCTTCGCTGAATTTACATTCTATGGAAGATTTTTTGAATATGATCTTGGATTGTAAGCTGCATGACGTTGGTTTTGTTGGCTCTCCATTTACTTGGAATAATCATAGACTTTGGCAATGTTTAGATCATGCCTTATTTAGTTCATTGGTTAAACCATTGGCCTTTGACTTCAATTAAACACCTTAGTAGAACTCCATCGGATCATGCTACACTTTTGATTTCCATTAAGGATGTTGTTCATAATAATAATGTCATTAAAAATTTTCGGTTTCAAAATTTGTGGTTACAAGATATTAGTTTTCTTGATGCTATTACTTCTAATTGGTATGCTCCTCTTGCTCCTAATGATTTTGGTTTTGGTATGAAGAGATTTTGGCTTAAACTAAAAAGGTTTAAGCATCATATTAATTGGTGGAATATAAATTGTTTCAAAATTCTTTTTGATAATATCAAGAACATGAAGCAACAGGTGAAAGATTTGGATGAATATGTTATTAATTATTCCCAAACATCAAATTCAAATTCAAACCCAAATTCCAAATTCAAATGATTGATGCCATGATCAAATCCAAACTTGAAACCCTTCCTAAGCCATATGACCTATCCTATGGACTTAGCTAAATCATAATCCAAATCAATCCAAAGTAAATTGATTTTCTCATAATCAATTTATATCTTCAATCATCTTACTAAATATAAATTAAATCTACATTCAAATAAACAAAACTAAATCAAACTATATCAAATTAAATCGAAACCCTTCCTAAGCCAAATGACCTATCCCATGGACTTAGCCAAATCTAATCCAAATCATGTCAAACTCAATGATTTTCTTAAATCAACCATATTTTCTATCATCTTCACAAATTTAAATGAAATATACATTTAAATCATCAAAACTAAATCAAACCAAATCAAAATCCAAACCTATGCCACATGACCCAACTCGATGGTCTTAGCCAAATTCTTTCATTCCAAAACCCAAATTCAATTGATTTTCTCATGAATCAAGCATACCTTCGATCATATTCACAAATATATATGAATTCTACAATCATCAAGTGAAACCAACCCAAGTCAAACCCAACTTAACCCTGTTGACTTGAAATGTATAAATAAACCAAAACCCATTTGAACCCAAGCTAATTGCAATTGAATTCATATATCAATCCAAAATCTATCCAACTAAACCCTATTGGTTCACTTGACCCAAATTAGCCAATTTGACCTATTTTAGCCAAGTTCTAAGCCTACCCAAATTGGATTGAACCAAGCCCATCAAAACCTCCCATCATGATTATTGATCACCCTAGGTTGATCAATTGTCATAGGTCAAACCAAGTCAACTTCATCATTTGACCAACTCAACCCCTTAACCCATATGAACCCAAACTAGCCAAATTGTAGCCTATGCCAAATCCCTTGAAACCAATGATTCATACCAAATTAAAATCAATATTTGAATATGACTTGACCTTCAATTGAGTCAAACCAAATCCAATTGGCCCTCTTGACCCAAGTTGACCCAAATTGACATAAAAGACCAAATTGGGTCAAATCAAAATATAAACCAAATTGATTGCAATCAATGGCTCAAGTTCATTCCAAATTGATTGTTGAACTTGACCAAAGCCATGATTGGACCCAATTGAGCCCAATTGACCTACTTAGCCCAATTTGACCTAAAGGTTCAAGTTGGCCTAAATCAAAACCAAATCCAAATTATTTGAAACCGAAGCCTACAATCATCTTCAATTGGTCAACTAAACCCAAACAAACACCCAACCCAAGCTAATTTGGCCAATTTGGTCAAATTGGTCAACTTAACCCATTTGACCCAAATGAATTCAAATGTGCCAAAATCTAATCTAAGCCAAACTAAACCAAACCAATTGTACCAAAACATACCAAATGATCATATGAACTTGACCCAACTTGGTTTGACCCAATTTGACCAATTTAACTTGACTAACCTAACCCAATTTGACCTAAATAAGTCAAATTGAAAAACCAAATCAACTCCAATTAACTTGAAATTTGGCTAACCCACTTTTGGATCATTTTAAATTTTCCCAAATCAAATCTAATGCCAAATGATCACATGGGACAAATCACCCATTCCTTAGCCACTTGGTAATCTCCCAATGGTCCACCTAGGCACCTAGGACACTACCCAACCTTCCCTAAGGGCTGGATTGGTCAACCATGACCCATGGGAGAAAAAATCACCTCACCCTCCCCATTGCATCATTTAAAACCCATAGGACACCCATAATTCCTCCTTGGAAGCCACCTCTACACCTTCAACCAACCAAGTCGAGCCAACTCACCTCCTCTCTTCCACCCATGACTCCCTAAGATGGTCGGACAACCACTAGAAGCAAAATCCGATCCCACCATCCGATCAAGATGAAGGGGGTTATACACCCCCTTGTTTCCACTCAAACACATGCACAAAAATCATTCCTCAGAGCCCTAGCTACCCAAGACAAGCTGTTAAATCCAATCTTTATGCTGTCATGTCATTCCTCGATTGAAAAATGCCATTCCCATCCGTCCCAAAACATGAAACTCCCATTTTTGACCTAACATCCTTATTTCTCCATCAAACTCAAATTAACTTCACACGCACCTTCTCTAGGTCTCATTGAGCAAGAACAAATCATCTCCCAAGCTTCTTGAGCACCAAAGGTGGGACTTATCAAAGCTGAGCTCCAAATCATGAATTCATGGCCTTCTAAGTGAACGTCGAGGAATTGATCTAATTGTTGCTCAATAGGGCTTCTTCTTTACTAGATGAAGCTTCTTCAATCATTTGAGCCACAGATCTTGATCTCTAGTGAGGTAGGCTTCCAAAATTGATCCTTAGCCAAAACTAGGTTAGAGATTTTTGAAGAAAACTTGCATCTCTGTGATCTTGACTGCTTTGATCCCATCGATGTTATGAAGGAGTGAGATCCTTTTGGAGTTGATCATAAAAATTCATAGAAATAAAAAATACAAATAAATACTCATTTTAAAGGTATTTAAGAAGGGAAATAATTAAAAATGATCTTAACTAATTTTAAATAGTAGTTAAGGTTTAATTAAGGTTTAATTATTAAATTAATTAGCTTAAATACTTTTTAATTACTTTAGCAATTAATCACAAATTTTGTGGGTTAATTTATTGGGATGACCTCAGCCTCCCATGATTTTCTTGGGATTTATTGCTCTGTTAATTAAGAAAATTGACTAATTAAACCTTAACTACAATTTTAAGTTAATTAATGATTTATTAACCCATGAATAGTAATAATTTGGTTAATTAAATTTATTAATCAATGTTCAACAGTAAGTGAACTAAGGAATAGGATTGGGACCCCTTTCCCTAAGTTCATTTAACCCTTTTTTAAAATTAAATTTATTAAGATTTAACAAATTAATTAAATCACTTAATCAAATTGAAATTATAATCACATCAGACCTTAATTATTTAAATCATGGGGTAGATCTTTAGGTGTTTAATAACCTAAAGGAGTTTAATGAAATTATGGTTAGTCTACATGTGTGGGAAAACCATAAGAGTAATTAAATAAGTCCCTTAATCTAATTAACTATTAATCATGCCAATTACACATTAGGCCCCTTTTATTTCTAGGATCATTGCAAGTTTATTTTCCATGCATATCATGTTGGCTCATAATTATTTAGTTAATTACTTTAAGTTGACATATATATTTAATTCATCTAACTAAGGTTCAACTTAATTAACCCATAAAATCAACTTAATTACATTTCCTTAAATTAGATCAAATCACTAATGTGGGAAGGGTTTAAAACAACAAGTGATGATTTCTCTTTTCCTCTTTAAATCAAATCAAATCCAAAACTTAATTAGAAAAGAAGCATTGATTTGCTTCAAATAATCTTATTTGATTTGATTATCCTTAAGAACTAGTTTGGTTGAATGAATCACATGCTTATATTTGATTGTCCTCTTTCCAATCATGTTAAATTTGGTATATCATTTGAATTCATGCATCCATATTTTCAAAATCATGTAAAATAAAATTGATTTCCTTTATGTAAGCTTGCATGTGTTGATTTAATTTAATATATGTGTGGATATTATCTCTATTAAGTTCAAATGTATTTTTCAAAAGCTTATAAATGAATAATAATATGTGTTATGATGCTAATTATAAATAAATAAGAAACACATGTGCTTATAGCTTAAGTGTATGAATGTTGAGTTCTCTTTCCTCTATTCATGTGTTGATTAATATAAGATTGTATGGTAATGGTTTTATTGTTTGGACATCCCAGGAACACAAGGATTTAGCTAGCCTCGAGGAGGTCATTTGATTACCTCACTCGCTTTGTTACTTAGTTGATGAAATCAAAAAGAAGAAATGATGAATCTGAATTTGTTCATTATTAAAAAAAAATTGAAAACATAAACCGAAAAAAATAAAATAAAAACCTAAACCTAAACATCAAATTAAAAAAATATAACCTAAACCTGAAAAATAAAATAAAATAAAACTAAACTTAAAAATAAACATAAACCTAAACCAAACCTAAAAAATAAACTAAAATTAAAAACCTAAACAAAAGTAAATAAACATAAAATAAATAAACTAAACTAAAATAAAAATAAAGAATAAACTTAAATAAAAATAAAAAATAAAAAAACTAAAATAATTAAAAGATAAACAAAATAAACCTAAACTTATCGGTTTACTTAATTTATAAAAAAAAACCCTAAACCCTAAACCCTAAATCCTAAACCCAAAACCCTAAACCCTAGACCCTAAAACCAACCCTAAAGATTAAACCCTAAACCTACCACCCTAAACTTATATCCATAAATCCTAAACCCTAAACCCTAAACCCTAACCCTAACCCAAACCCTAAACCTAAACCCTAAACCCTAAACCCTAAAACCCTAAACCCTAAGCTTTAAACTAACCCTAAACTAAAGCCTAAAGCCTAAACCCTAAACCCTAAACTAACACTAAACCCTAAGCTAACCCTAGACCCTAAACCTTAAACCCTAAACCCAAAAAACCCTAAACCTTAAAGCTTAAACTAAACCTTAAATTAACCCTAAACCCTAAGCTAACCTGAAACCCTAAACCTAAAAAATAAAGCTTAAATTATAAACCCTAAATCCTAAACACTAAACCCTAACCCTAAACCCTAAACCATAAAACCCTAAACCCTAAAAACCTAAAAACCTAAACCTAAACTTAATAAAACCTAAAAAAAATAAATAGAAAAACCTAAACCTAAATAAAAAATAATGAATACCTAAACTAAAACCAAAACCTAACTTAAAAATAAATGAAAAATAAAAAAATAAACTAAAATAAATAGAGAAAACTTAAACTAAACTAAAAAAATAAAATAAACCTAAAAATAAAAAACCTAAATAAAATAAAAACTTAACATAAAATTAAAATAAAATAAACCTAAAATAAAATAAAATAAAAACTAAATAAAATCCTAAACCTAAAAAATAAACCTAAAAATAAATAAAAAATAAAACCTAAACCTAAAAGAAAAATAAAACCTAAACCTAAACCAAAAAAAAACCTAAACCTATATATAAAACTCAACTAATAAATAAACCTAAACCTAAACCTAAACCTAGACCTAAAAAATAAACTAAAATAAATAACCTAAACTAAAGTAAATAAACCTAAAATTAATAAACTAAACTAATAAATTAAAAAATAAACCTAAATAAAAATAAAAAATAAATTAAACTAAAATAAATAAAATGTAAACTAAATATCCTAAATAGACCCAAATGAACATGTTTACTTAATTAAAAAAAACTTAAACCCTAAACCAAGAACCTAAACACTAAAACCTAAAAAACCCTAAACCCTAAACCCTAAACCTTAAAAGCATAAACCCTAAACCCTAATGCTAAACCCTAAACCCTAAAACCCAATCCTTAAACCTAAACATAAAGTTGCTAAATAAATTAAAAAATAAACCTAAACCCTAAAACCTAATAGACCTAAACCTAAACCTAAACCCTAAGAATGGGGAACCTTGATGCGGAACTTCACCAACAAGGCTCGCCTAGATCGGATGGAGAAGGCGAGGCGGTGGTTATCGGGGTGGTGAGGGATCTGGAGGTGCTGGTTGATATGGAGGTGGTGGTCAGAGCAGAGGTGGTTATGGTGGTAGGAGGAGCGATGGATGATACAATCATGGTGGTGGCGGAGGGAGAGATCGGGGATATGATGGTGGATCCCGCTACTCGAGAGGCCAGGGTGGTCCTGATGGGAACTGAAGAAACTGTAGAATAGCGATCCGACCGCTTATGGTGTCTTTACAAGTAGAAAATTTTAGTTATCTCGGGTTTTTGATTTACTCTATGCATGCTCATTTTTGATCTATGTCATCACTTGTGTCTTAGAAAACTTGGTGTGCTACTTAGTTGATGAAATCGAAATGAAGAAATGTTAAATTTGAATTTGTTCTCTTAGAAAAAAAACCAAAACCCTAAACCCTAAAATAAAACTTAAACCCTAAACTAAAAAAAAACTGAACCTAAAATAAAAATAAAATGAAACTAAACCTACACTAAAATAAACTAAACTAAAATAAATAAAACTTAAACCAAAAATAAACTAAACCTAAATCTAAACCTAAACTAAATAAAATTAAATAAACTAAAACTAAACCTAAATGTAAACTAAAAAAATAAAACTAAAAATAAACCTAAACTAAAAACCTAAAACCTAAACCTAAAAAAATAAAATAAAAACCTAAATTTAAACCTAAAAATAAAAAATAAAACCAAAACATAATAAATAAAATTAAAATAAAATAAAACTAAAAAAATAAATATAAACATAAACCTAAACAAAAAAACTAAAATAAAATTTCTAAACTTAAATGAATTAACCTAAAATAAATAAACTAAACTAAATAAAATAATAAAATAAACTAAAATAAATAAAAATAAACTAAATAAACTAAATAAACTTAAACCTAGTAGTTTACTTAATTAAAACAAACCAAACCCTAAATTCTAAGCCCTAAACCGTAAACCTTAAACCCTAAACCCTAAATCTTAAACCTACAACCCTAAACATTAAACACAAAAAATACTGAACCCTAATCCCTAAACTATAGATAAAAAAATAAAATAAAAAAAAATAAAACACTAACCCTAAAAACCGTAAAAGTAACCCTAAACCCTAAACCTACAATGCTAAACACTAAACCCTAAACCTTTAAACCATAAACCCTAAACCTTAAACTCTAAATCCTAAACCCTAAACCCATAAACCCTAAACCCTAAACCATAAACCCTAACCCTAAACCCTAAAACCTATAAACCTAAAGCATAAACCCTAAACTCCAAACCATAAACCCTAAACCCTAAACCCCTAACCCTAAACCCTAAAAACATAAAGACCTAAACCTAAACTAATTATAACCTAAAAATAAAATAACATAAACATAAATAAAATAAAATAAAATAAAATAAAAACCTAAACTAAAACCTAAACTAAATTAAAAATATAATAAAATAAAACCCAAATGTATAATAAAAATAAAATAAAAAGAAAAAAAAACTAAATAAAAAACTAAACCTAAAAAATAAACTTAAAAATAAAACCTAAAAAAATAAAATATAAAATCTAAACACTAAACTAAAAAAACTAAATCAAAAATAAACAAAATTAAATAAACTAAAACCTAAACTAAAATAAACTAAACTAAAATAAATAAAACTTAAACCAAAACCTAAAATAAACTAAACCAAAACACTAAACTAAATAAAATAAAATAAATTAAAAATTAACCTAAACCTAAACTAAAAAATAAAACCTAAAAATAATTCTAAAATAAAAACCTAAAACCAAAACCAAAAAAGTAAAATAAAAACCTAAACCAAAATCTAAAAATAAAAATAAAATGTACCAAAACCTAAATAATAAAATAAACATAAAACAAAAATAAAAAATAAACATAAACCAAAACCTAAACCTACAAAATAAACTAAAATAAAAAAAACCTAAATTAAAAGAAATAAACTTAAAATAAAATAAACTAAGTTAAATAAAAAATAGAAAAATACCTAAATAAAAATAAAAAATAAAATAAACTAAAATAATTAAAAAATAAACTAAATAAAATTAAACTATCAACTTAATTTATAAAAAAACCCAAACCCTAAACCCTAAACCTTAAACCATAAATCTTAATCCCTAAATCCCTTGACCCTAAAACCAATGCTAAACCTTCAACTCTATACCTACAACCCTAAACCTATAGTTAAATCCTAAACCCTAAATCCTAAACCTAAACCTAACTAACTAAACTAAACCTAAACTAAACTAAACCTAAACTAAAACCTAAACACTAAACTAACCTAAACACTAAACTAACCAAACTATAAACCTAAAAAACTAAACCTAAAGAAACCCTAAACCTAAACCAAAGACTAAACTGCACCCTAAACCTAAACCCTAAATCCTAAATGCTAAAGCTTAAACACTAAACCCTAAACCCTAAACCATAAAACACTAAACCTTAAAACCCCAGACCTTAAACCATAGACCCTAAACCCTGAAAACCTAAAAACTTATACCTAAACTAAATAAAACCTAAAAATTAAAAAAATAAATAAACTTTAACCTAAATAAAATAAACTAAAATAAAAACCTAAACTAAAACCTAAAAATAAAAAAAATAAAAAAAACTAAACCCTAAACCCTAAACTTTAAAAGCATAAACCCTAAAACCCTAAACGCTAAATCCTAAACCCTAAACCCTAAACCCTAACGCTAAACCCTAAAACCTAAACCCCAAACCCTAAACCTAAACCTAAACTCACTAAATAAATTAAAAAATAAACCTAACCCTAAAACCTAATAGACCTAAACCTAAACCCTAAGAATGGGTAGAAGCTTGATGGTAGGAACATCACCGTCAACAAGGCTTAGTCTAGATTTGGCGGTGGAGGCGAAGGCAAAGGTGGTGGTTATCGCAGTGGTGGTGGGGGATCTAGAGGTTCTAGTGGATATGGAGGTGGTGATCATATTAGAGGTGGTTATGGTGGTGAGAGAAGCCATGGAGGATACAACCATGGTGGTGGAGAAGGGTGAAATCGAGGATATAATGGTGGATCCTGCTACTCCAGAGGTTGTGGTGTTCCTAATGGGAACTGGAGAAACCGAAGGATCTGATTTGCTGCAGATAGAACTGTGTATTTACATTAGAGACGGTTCTAGTTATCTAGGATTTTTGATTTGCTCTATGCATGCTCATTTTTTATCTATGCTGTCACTTATGTCTTAGAAAATTTGGTGTGTTACCTGGTTGATGAAATCGAAAAGAAGAAATGTTTATTCTAAATTTGTTCTCTCTTAACAAAAACCAAAACCTTAAACCCTAAACTAAAACCTAAACCCTAAACTAAAAAAAACTTAAACCAAAAATAAAAATAAAATAAAACTAAAGCTACACTAAAATAAACTAAACTAAAATAAATAAAACCAAAACCAAAACCTAAAATAAACAAAATGTAAACCTAAACCTAAACTAAATAAAATTAAATAAACTAAAATTAAACCTAAATGTAAAGTAAAAAATAAAACCTAAAATAATCTAAAATAAAACCTAAAACCTAAACCTAAAAAAATAAAATAAAACCTAAACATAAACCTAAAAAATTATGCCAAAACCTAAAAAATGAAATGAAAATAAAATAAACCTAAAAAATAAACATAAACTTAAACCTAAACCAAAAAAACTAAAATAAAAAACTTAAACTAAAATAAATAAATCTAAAATAAATAAACTAAACTAAATAAAAAAAAAAAAATAAATTAAATAAAAAATAAACTAAATAATCCTAAACTTATCGATTTACTTAATTTAAAAAAACTCTAAACCCTAAACCCTAAATCCTAAACCCTAAACCCTAAACCCTAAACCATAAACTAACCCTAAACCTAAACCCTAAAACTAACCCTAAATCTTAAACCCTAAACCTACAACCCTAAATCCTAAACCCTAAACCCTAAGCATAAACCCTAACCCTAAACCTAAACCTTAAACCCTAAACCCTAAACCATAAACCCTAAAACCATAAACCCTAAACCCTAAACCCTAAAACCCTAAACCCTAAATTTTAAACTAACCCTAAGCCCTAAACCTTAAAGCAGAAACCTTAAACCCTAAACCATAAACCCTAAACCCTAAACTAACACTAAACCCTAAGCTAACCTTAAACCCTAAACCCTAAAACTTAAAACCCCAAACCCTATACCCTAAACACTAAACCCTAAACCAAACACCCTAAACCCTAAAACCTTAAACCCCAAACCCTAACCCCTAATCCCTAAACCCTAACCCTAAATCCTAAACCCTATACTTCAAACTCTAAACCTAAATCTAATGTAACTAAATAAATTAAGGATTAAACCTAAACCCTAAAACCTAATAAACTTGAACCTAAATCTAAACCCTAAGAATGGGTAGAACCTTCATGCTAGAAATAATCTAAATATGGTGGTGGAGGCGATGGCAGAGGTGACAGTTATCATAGTGGCGGTGGGGGATCTGAGGTGCTGGTGGATATGGAGGTGGTGGTAAGAGTAGTGGTGGTCATCGAGGCGGGAGGAGCGATGGAGGATACAACTGTAGTGGTGGCAGAGGGAGACATCGGGGATATGAAGGTGGATCCTACTACTCGAGAGGTCAAGGTGGTCCTGATGGGAAATAGAGAAATAGAAGAATGGTTGATCCGATCTAATGTTTATGTAGCTGTGTCTTTATAGTAGATATTATTCTAATTATATAGGGTTTTTGATTTTCTTTATGTGTGCTCATTTTTTATCTATGTCATCACTTATGTCTTAAAAAACTTGGTGTGTTACTCGGTTGATGAAATCAAAAAGAAGAAATGTTGAATCTAAATTTTTCTCTATTTGAAAAAAGAAAAACCAAAAACCCAAAACCCAAAACTAAAATCTATACCCCAAACTAAAAAAAACCTAAACCTAAAATAAAAACACAATAAACCTATAACTACATTAAAATAAACTAAACTAAAATAAATAAAACCTAAACCTAAACCTAAAATAAACTAAACCTAAACCTAAACTAAATAAAAAAATAAACTAAAATAAACCTAAACCTAAACTAAAAAATAAAACATAAAAATAAATCTAAAATAAAAACTTAAAACTTAAACTTAAAAAAATAAAATAAAAACCAAAATCTAAACCCAAAAATTAAAATAAATAAAAAATAAAACTTAAACCTAAAAAACAAAATAAAACTAAAACTAAATTATAAGATAAACATAAACCTAAACCTAAACCAAAAAAATAAATTAAAATAAAAAAACCTAAACTAAAATAAATAAACTAAACTAAGTAAAAATAAACCAAAACCTAAACCATAATAATAAAAAAACTTAATCCTAAATTAAATAAAAAAATATAATAAAATAAAAACCTAACTAAAATTAAACCAAAATAAATAATAAAAAATAAAACCTTAACCATATAATAAAATAAATCTAAACCTAAAATAAAAAAAATAAACCTAAACCTAAACCTTAACTTAAACTGAAATAAACTAAACTAAAATAAACAAAACCTAAACCTAATCCTGAAATAAACTAAACCTAAACCCTAAACTAAATAAAATAAAATGAAACAAAAATAAACCTAAATGTAAACTAACAAAAATAAAACATAAAAGTAAATCTAAAATAAAAACCTAAAACTTAAACCTAAAAATTAAAATAAAAACCTAAACCTAAACCTAAAAATAAAATAAAATAAAACTAAAATAAAAAATAAACATAAACCTAAACCTTAACCAAAATATAAACAAAAATAAAAAACTTAAAATAAATAAACTTAAATAAAAATAATGAAATAAACCTGAATAAAAAATAAAAAATAAAATAAACTAAAATAAGAAAAATTGAACTAAATAAACCTAATCCTATTGGTTTACTTAATTTACAAAAAAAAAACCCTTAACACTAAACCCTAAATCCTAAACCCTAAATCCTAAACTCAAAACCCTAAATCCTAAACCTACAATCCTAAGCCCTTAACCCTAAACCCTAAGTCCTAAAATACCCTAAACACTAACCCTAAACCCTAAACCCTAAAAGCTTAAACCCTAAAACCCTAAACCCTAACCCAAAAATACTAGATCTGTTGTGGCCTATAACTCAATTAACCTTGCTTAACCCATTTTACTTATGTTTAATTTTTTTTTTGGAATGTTAGAGGGATTAGAAATCTTTTTTCGATCATTCAATATATTTAATTACTTATTATTTTGGTGCTTTTATCCGCTAATAAAATTAACCATGTTGCTAGAATGATCAACTTCAATAAATTTTTCTCTAATATTAGTAATAAGATTTGATTAGAATAATTTTGTTGAGGTTTCTATTATTGATGGTTTTCAACAAGTTGTTAATGCTCAAATCTTTTATGGTGACTATTGTATTTTGGGATCTTTTGTTTATGCATCTTGTTATAGATCTGGTAGAAATCTTCTTTGGAATAATTTGAGGAATTTTAATACCTCGGTCAACAAACCTTGGTTTGTGTGTGGTGATTTTGACACTATTTTATTTTATTCTGAATGATGTGGTGGCTGCTCTCCTAATATTTATTCCATGGAAGATTTTTCCAATCTGATCTTTGATTGTAATTTGATTGATATTGGCTTTAAGAGTTCTAATTATACTTAGCAAAACTCTAGAATTTGGCAAAGATTGGACCTGATTCTTTTTAATAATCATTGGATTACTCAATAGCCTACTACTTCTATTGATCATTTAAGCATACCCTTGTTTGATCATGCTCCTCTTTTGGTTTCTATTAAAGATAATTCTAATAGATTACATAAATCCTCTCCTTTTAGATTTCACAACATGTAGATTCAGCATATTAGATTTTTTGATGTTGTGGCTAATAATTGGAAAGCCCCTTGACATCTTCATAATTCGATTATGGGGATGAGTAGACTTTGGTTTAAACTTAAAAGACTTAAACAAAATTTGGGTTGCTGGAATAAGAATTGTTTTAAAAACCTTTTTGATAATATTAAAGATATGGAAAATTTGGTGTGTGATCTTGAAGTCTCTGTTATGTCTGATCCTTCAAAGATTAAGGACTTGACTGAGGTGAAAGACAAACTTGTTAACTTCCAAAATATGGAAGAGACTTACTTGTGCCAAAAAAGTCGCTAGTAAGCATATTTATGGTGATAGGAATAGTAGTTATTACCTTGCTTTAATTAATAAAATGAGAGCTTTAAATAATATTCAAAACATTAAAGATGATAATGGTGTTTGGATTATGGAGAATAATGATATTATGGAATCGATTATTAATTACTTTAGAAATAGGCTTAGTAAGAGTTGCTCTTATGAAGCTATTCTAAATTGCATTTGATTCCTTCTATTATTACTAATGATGATAATGATTTGCTTACCATCATTCCTAATGAAGATGAAAATGTTGCAAGTCCTTAATAGCATGAATATAGATTATATTACTCATCCGGAGGGTTTCACTACTCAATTGTTTCAAAAATGTTGGTTTATCATTAAAAATGATTTGATTGAGGCTGTGGTTTGTTTTTTTAATGGTAATCCTTTTCCTAGATATTTCTCTTATACTTCTATCAATCTCATACCTAAGAAAGATAATCTGAACTATTGGAGTGATTTTAGACCTATTCATCTTTGCACCTTCTTTAATAAGTTGATTTCCAAAATTCTAACCAACAGGTTTAGTCCTTTAATTAATAAAATCATCTCTCTCAACCAAATTGGTTTTATTGGAGGTAGATCTATTTCTAATAAAACTTTACTGGCCCAAGAATTAATTGAAGATCTTGATGCCAAAACTAGAGGTGGCAACATTCATTTCAAATTAAATACTACCAAAGCCATTGATAACATTTCTTGGGACTTTATTTTTTATATACTAAATTTATTTGGGTTTTCTGATAAATTTACTTTTCTTATTAAAAGTTATATTAATAATGCCCGATTTTTAATAATGCTTAATGGGGAAAACTTGGGTTTCTTTCCATCTTCCCAGGCCTTAAGACAAGGGGATCCTTTATCTCTAGCTTTATTTATTATCACAATTGAGTACTTATCTAGGCGCATCAATTATTTATTCTTTAACAATCCTAGTATGTACTACAGAACTCTTGGTGGTCTTCCAATTTCCCATTTAAGCTATGTAAATGCTTTCATTATTTTTTGCAAAGTTATAATTCATCATATCAAGCATCTTAAGTATTTTTTAAGTAGATTTGGTAGAGAAAGTGACCTTTCTATCAATGATAACAAAAGCTATTTTATCACTTCCTCTCATTTCTCCAATAATAAAATCAATTAAATCCTACATATCATTAATTTTAAGCATCAACACTTACCTTTAAAGTACTTAGGTGATGCTCTCTTTAAAGGCTCGAAGTGATCCCATCTTTTGATGAGTTAATTCAAAAAATTTTAAATTAAATTTCTGTTTGGAAATTCCATTTTATTTCCTTTGGTGGAAGGCTCACTATTCTTAAAATCACTCTCAATTCAATGCCTCTAACTATTATCCCCACTGATGCTACTCTTATTAGAATTGATCGCTTGTTTAAAAAAATTTTTTGGGCCTCCAATAACTCTACCAAAAGAATGCATTGGACATCTTGGCATAAATGTTGTGGTCCTTTGGGTGAAGGTGCTCTAGGTTGCAAACCTATTCGTGAAGCTATCACCGCTTTCTCTCATTTGCTTTAGTGGAATTTTATAAAGAATTATAGCCTTTGGGCTAATTTTATGATGGAAAAATATTGCCAAGGTAAATACCCTCTTATTTGTGCTTATAAAGCTGGTGACTCTCCAATTTGGAAAAGGCTTTGCTCCATTAAATAGGTTGCAGAATCCTTAATATCTTGGGGAATTCAGTCAGGTACTTCTTTCTTTTAGCAAGACAACTGGATTGGTAATGGCTCCATTGACACCCTTTTATCTACCCACTATACTTCTGCTATCAGAGTTAACTCTTTTTTGCTTAATAATAATTGGAATGAAAGTAAACTTGAGAATTATATCCCTATTTCTCTTTTTAACAATTTTAGAAATATCTCCATTTCTTCTAACAAACCTCATCTAATTCTTTATAAGCTTTCTTATAATGTTGATTTTGTTCTTAAAGAGGTTTGGAATTTTATTAGAGTTAAGCATAACCCTTTGAATGTCTTTATTAAACTTTGGAACAATATCATTCCCATTTTCTATTGATTTTTTAGCTTGGAGGATTTTGAATAACATTATTCCCGAGGACTCTTTGCTGGACTAAAGGGTTTCATTTACCATCAAAATGTTATTGTTGCTTTCATATTGAAAATGTAAATCATGTTTTGTCAATGGTGTTATTGCTTCTAAATTATGGCTTTGGTATGATGATTTATTTAATACCAACTATTTTGATGGTTCTCTTTCTTTATATCAACTTCTTGAAGTTTGTTGCAAAAAACTATGAAAGATCATATCAAAGTATTAATTGATATTAGCCTTCTCTGGTTCATCTGGATGGTTAGAAATGATGCTAAATATTGAGGCACTCCTATGAGTCATAAAAGGATCCTGACTAGAATTAAAGAAAACAAATTCATGCTCAGTTAATGCCAATCTTATTTGTAACATTCAATTCAGAGGCTATGGCTAAAAATTTTATTATCATTCTACCTGACTTGGAACCTTATAAAGGTGCTAGGATTATCCATTGGATGAACTATAAAGATAACTTGATTAAAGTGAATATTGATAGTTTTTTAGCTTACAATAAATATAGCTATGGTGGTAACCTTATGGATTCTAAAGGTATTGTCATTTCTGCTTTTGCGTATCATCTCAAAGCTTGTTATGTTATTTTTGCTGAACTTATGGCTATTAATAAAGCTATTGAAACTTGTTTGAATAAAGGTTTTCTCAACATTTGGTTTAAAGTTGATGCTCTCTTGCTTCTTGACATGCTTAATTCCAATAGAAATGGGAATGCTGAATTATTTTATCTCCTTAATCATACAAAAAATCTTCTTTCTCAAGTTTTAAAATTTCACATCCTTTGTAAAGGTAATACTTGTGCTAATTTCTTGGCTAATTTAGGTGCCAACTTAAGTGAGTTCACTTTATTTGACAACCAAATGTTGCCTAAACTAATAAGAGGCTTGATTAATCTAGATAATACTGGATTGCCTTATCTTAGATTATAATTTCTTGGCTTAGTTTCTTTTATGTTAGTTTCTCATGAGCCTTTGCTTTTGTTTTCCCTTTGTTAAACCCTCTTTGGGTTATGGTTATTTGCTTATTTTCACTCTTTGGCTGGAGCTGGTTATTACTTTTGACCTTTTACTTTTGGTTTGGCCTGGTGTTTGCTTCCTGGTGGTTATTATCATTGCAGTCTGGGTTGATTTGGTTTTTTCGACCATGTAGCTACTATTTGTCTAGCTGGGTTTTTACCACATTTTTTCCTTTGCTATTTTTGATAAGCTCCTATTGGGATGTGGCTTTGTCTGCTATTGGCTTTTCCTCTTGTATGGGTTTTACCTTATTTTGGGATTGTTCCTCACTTACTTGTTTTGGATCTGCTACTATGGTGGTTGAATGGATGGTTTTGTTGGCTGACTGGGTTGACTGGCATTGTTGGCTGGTTGGGTTAGCTAGCTAGTTGTCTTAGCTATTTTTTTTCCTTTTCTGTTGGTGACATATCCTGGGATCATTTAGCTTTGACTTCATTTTTGAATTGTGGAGGTTTTATTTTATACATACATCTTGTTGACTGGTAGTTGTCAGTTTTGTTGATTCTATTTTATTTCTTTTGGTTTTGGTTTTGTCCTCTTCTTATTTTAGCATTCCTCTCTTGGTTGTAGCGGCTTTGGGTTTGGTTATTATTCTAGGTTGGCTAGTTGTGGGTTTTTTGGTGGCTGTTATTTTCATAGTTGTCTTGGGTGATTTTGGCTTGCTATTGGTCTTTACATTGACTTGGGTTTTCATCGTGGTGGTGAGGAGAGACTATGTTTGGATTGGTTGGTTGTTTCATTGTGTGTGGTGTTTGCTAGTTTTTCTTCTTTTCCTTGGCTAATGGGGATCTTTCCTTTATTGGTCACTAATGATGGGCTATTCTCCGGTGATTTATGGATGTTTTACTTAGCTTTGGTGGGAGGACTTTATTTGTCCTTGGAATCTTGGTTGGCCTCCTTCTCTCTTTGTTGGTTTTTCTTCTTAGCCAATTTGTTACAACCTTTGGTTGTGTTGGCCGAACATTTGTTGATCCTTATAAATTGGAATTTTGGTTTCGGTGGTCTACCTTTGGCTTTTTGTGGGTGTTGGCCTCGATTGTTGCCTTGTTGGTTTGGTGGTGTTATCGCTTGGTTCCATTAGCTTCACCAATGATCTTGTCAGAACTTCGGTAGTCGTTTTATGTGATTGGCCTATTATGGGTTTTAGTTGGTGGGTTGGTTGCTGAATGGCTACTAGCTAGTTGTTTTCTCTATTTTTCTAGTGCAGGACTAAATTACTATGGATTGCTTATCTTGGATGGCTGCATGTATCAGGTATGCTGGCTATGATGGCTTTGATGCTACTCACCTCCCATTTTTGGTTGGTAGCTTTACATATGACTATAACCCTTCTTATAAAGTTTGAATGCTCATATGTATTGTTGCCCATTGAGATGATCTTAACTGAGCATGAGCCTTTTCTTGCTCAACTCTCTCCTTTTACTCTCTTTATCCTTATCTTTTTAGATATGAGTTTTTCCTTGGTAGTGTTTTTTGCAGAATTCTTTCATAGGTTGGAACTTTATCGTAAGCCTGGTCGATTCTCAGTCATCCCTACTGTTGTTGTTGTGGAGCTTGCTTATCTTGCTTTCTTAAACCAATCACAAATTGTTACTAACTCAACCTTTTTTTCATGCTCTATTTTGTTTTACTCTGTGTCATTTTGCTCTCATTCTTTTTATTTGTTGTTTTGCTCATATGTTTTCTTTTCTTCTTCTAGTGTACTTAGATGGGGGTTTAACTCTTTAGGTTTCTTGTAGCTCTATCAGTGGTAGAATTTTGAGCTTTATCACTTTTACAGCTTTTTTTTATGGTAAAGTTATTTCTATTTTCAAAAAACCTGAACCTAAACTAAACCAAACCTAAACTAACCCAAACCCTAAACCCTAAACCCTAAACTAAACATTAACAAACTAAACCCTAAACCTAAACCTAAACCTAAACACTAAACCCAAAACACTAAACCCTAAATCTAAACCCTAAACTAAACCTAAACTAAGTTTAAAGAAGATAATCCTAAACCTAAACCCTTAACCCTAAAGTTTAAACACTAAACCTAAGTCTAAACTAAACTAAACTTAAACCTAAACTATAAACCTAAACTAAACCTAAACCTAAACCTAAACTAAACTTAACTCCTAACTCTAAACTAAACACTAAACCCTAAACCCTAAACCCTAAAATCCTAAACCTTAAACCCTAAACTAACCCTAAACCCTAAGCCCTAATCCCTAAATCCTAAAAACCCTAAACCTTAAGCCCTAAACCCTAAGAACACTAAACCCTAAATCCTAAAAACCCTAAATTCTAAAATCCTAAACCCTAAAGCCTAAACACTAAAGCTTAAACACTAAACCCTAAACCCTAAACCCTAAACACTAACCCTAAACCCTAAACCCTAAACCCTAAAACCCTAAATGCTAAACTCCAAACCCTAAACCCTTAAAACCTAAAAACCTAAACATAAACTAAATAAAACCTAAAAATAAAATAAATAAAAATACTTAAACCTAAAATAATAAAACTAAAATCAAAACATAAACCTACACATAGAAAGAAAATAAAAAAAAACTAAAATAAAATAAAATAAATAAAAACCTTATGTAGACAAAAAAATAAAAATTAGACCAAAAATAAAAACAAAATAAAACTAAAATAAAATAAATAAAAATAAACCTAAAATATATAAAAAATAAAAAACATAAACCCTAAACTAAAAAACTAAAATAAAATAAAATTAAAATAAACTAAACTAAAATAAATAAAACCTAAACCTAAACCTAAAATAAACTAAACCTAAACCAAAACAAAAACTAAATAAAATAAAATAAAAATAAACTTAAACCTAAACTAAAAAATAAAACCTAAAAATAAATCTAAAATAAAAACTTAAAACTAAAAAAATTAAATAAAAACATAAACCTAAACCTAAAAATAAAAAATAAATCTAAAACATAAAAAAAAACTAAACTACAAAATAAACCTAAACCTAAACCTAAAAAATAAACTAAAATAAAAAACCTAAACTAAAATAAGTAAATCTAAAATTAATAAATTAAACTAAATAAATAAACCTAAATAAAAATAAAAAATAAAATAAACTAAAATAAATACAAAATAATATAAATAAACTAAAACCTAAACCTACCACTTTACTTAATTTAAATAAAAAGAAAATAAATAAATAAATAAACCCTAAACCCTAAACCTACAACCCTAGACCCTAAACCCTAAAACCCAAACCCTAAACCATAAACCCTAAACCCTAAACCTAAAAACCTAAAAACCTAAACAAAATAAAACCTCAAAATAAAAGAAATAAATAAAACCCTAAACCTAAATAAAATAAATAAATAAAATAAAAATAAAAACCTAAACTAAAACTTAAACATAAACCTAAAGCTAAACTTAAATATTAAAAAAATAAAAAAATAAAAACTAAACTAAATTAAATAAATAAAAATGTAAACTAAATTAAAAAAATAAAATAAACTAAAAAAAATAAAACCTAAATATAATAAAACCTAAATGTAAAACAATAGACCTAAAATAAAATAAAATTAAAACTAAATAGAAACCTAAACTTAAAATAAATCTAAAAATAAATAAAATAATACTTAAACCCTAACCAAAAAAAATGAAAACCTAAAATAAACAAAATAAAATAAACATAAACCTAAACTAAAATAAACTAAACTAAAATAAATAAAACTTAAACCCAAAACCCAAAACCCTAAAACCCTAAACCTTAAACCTGAAACCCATCAATAGAAACCTAAACTAAACCTTAAACCTAAACCTAAACTAAATAAATAAACTAAAACTAACCTAAACTAAACTAAACCTAAACCCTAAACCTAAACCTAAGCCTAAACCCTAAACCTAAACCTATACCTAAACCCTAAAGAATAAACTAAACTAAGGTAAACCTAAACCAAAAACCTAAACCCTAAACCTAAAAAACTAAAATAAATTAAACTAAAATAAACTAAAATACCTAAAAACTTAAACCTAAACCCTAAACCTAAACTAAACTAAAACCTAAACCTAAACTAAACTTAAAACCCTAAACTAAACTAAAATAATTCTAAACCTAAACCTAAACTAAACATAATACTAAATTAAAAATAAACTAAACTAAACTAGATAAATAAACATAACTAAACCTAAACCTAAACCTAAACTAAACTAAAAATCCTAAACCTAAACCTAAACTAAAAAAAACTAAAAACTAAACTAAATAAACTAAAAAAACCTAAACTAAACTAAAAATAAACCTAAACCTAAACCTAAACTAAACTAAACCTAAACTAAATGAACTAAACTAAAACCTAAACTAAACTAATCTAAACTAAACATAAACCTAAACTAAACCTAAACCTAAACTAGACTAAAAATAAACTAAAACCTAAACTAAACTAAACCTAAAATTAAACCTAAACCTAAATCTAAACTAAACCTAAACCTAAACCTAAACTAAACCTAAAATAAAAATAAACTAAATTAACTAAATTAAATAAATAAATAATACCTAAACTAAATAAACTAAGCTAAACTAAACCTAAAAATAAACTAAACTAAAAATAAAACCTAAATAAATTAAATTAAACTACACTAAACTAAACTAAACCTAAACCTAAACTAAAGCTAAACTAAATAAGCTAAACTAAAAATCTAAACCTAAACTAAACTAAATAAATAAACTAAACTAAACTAAATTAAATAAACTAAACTAAATAAACTAAACAAATTAAAACCTAAACTAAACTATAAACCTAAACTAAACTAAATAAACTAAACCTAAACCTAAACCATAAACTAAACTAAATTAAATAAACTAAACTAAACAAAACTAAACCTAGATAAACTAAACTATATAAACCTAAACCTAAACTACACTAAAAACTAAACTAAACTAAACCTAAACTAAACTAAACTAAAACCTAAATTAAACTAAAAAACATAAACTAAACTAAAAAACCTAAACTAAACTAAAGGCTAAATAAACTAAAAACTAAACTAAACTAAAACTAAACTAAATCAAACCTAAACTAAACAAAACAAAACTTAACTAAACTAAAACAAAACTAAAAACTAAACTAAAATAAACTAAACTAAACTAAATAAACTAAAAAATAAACCTAAAAAGCTAAACCCAAACCTAAACTAAACTTAAACCTTAAAAACTAAACTAAACTAAACTAAACTAAACTAAAAAATAAACTAAAATAAACCTAAGAATAAACTAAAATAAACTAAACTAAAAACTAAACTAAACTAAAAAAAAACATAAACTAAACTAAACTAAAAACTAAACAAAACTAAAAATAAACTAAATAAAATAAACTAAAAATAAACTAAACTAAATTAAAAGTTAAAACTAAACCTAAACCTAAATTTAAACCTAACCTAAACCTAAACTAAATAAATAAACTAAACCTAAAAAATACACTAAACTAAACCTAAACCTAAACTAAACTAAAACCTAAACTAAACTAAACTAAAACTAAAAAACCTAAACTAAACTAAATAAACTAAATACTAAATAAACTAAACTAAACTAAATAAACTAAAAATCAAACTAAACCTAAACTAAAAAAATTAAACTAAACCTAAACTAAACTAATGTAAACCTAAACTAAAAAACCTAAACCTAAAACTAAACTAAAAACCTAAACTTAAACTCTAAAATACCTAAACCTAAACTAAACTAAAACTAAAACTAAACTAAAAAAATAATCATAAAAACCAAACTAAAACCTAAACTTAAATAAAAACTAAGCTAAACGTAAACTAAATTAAACTAAAAACCTAAACCTAAACCTAAAAAGTAAACCTAAACCTAAACTAAAAATAAACCTAAAACTAAAAACTAAACCTAAACCTAAACTAAACTAAAAACCTAAACCTAAACCTAAAAATTAACTAAACCTAAACTAAAGTAAATAAAACTAAAAATATACTAAACTAAACTAAACTAAACTAAAAATTAAATAAACTAAAAACTAAAACTAAATTAAACTAAAAACTTAAACCTAAAAAACCTAAACTAAATAAACTAAACCTAAATAAACTAAAAAAACCTAAAATAAACTAAAAAATAACTAAAAAATAAATAAATTAAACTAAACTAAACTAAAAATAAACTAATCTTAACCAAAAAATA